>JAYKKT010000091.1:27500-627500 GCA_036023115.1 Brasenia schreberi
TCACAATCCAGGGTTGAACGAGTTGCTAATACTCGGTAGTGGCCTTAGTTACACAATGTGATCCATACGCACGTTTAGTCTACAAGGCCATCTACACACGTGGCCAAGGTGCCCAAGCGCCCACCTTTCCATTGGTCAAACATCCAAAGGTCTCACCACAATCGATCGTCTAAAGACCCAAAATACAAACATCCATATCAGGACCAATATTTATATTTGAATTCCCCATAGTGTACCAACAAAGACAACCGTATATTAGAATATGTTCATCCATATAATCATAACTCCAAGGGACCAAACTGCTAACATTATACACACGATTCGTGTCTAGATATCATAAACAACTCAACATTTATCAAAGCACAAAGAAACCATATAAATCATGTATAATAAAAATACTAGAAAACAACTCGTAGTACAATAATGTTATATGTATATTCACCTACCCCAAACAGTGCACCGATCTACATCTGAAAAGCAATATGATCTATATCATCAAAAGCCAAGTTCCATATGCAATACATCTACATAATCATATTCTAAACCTATTCAAGCTTAAAATCAACATTAAATAATAGTCTTCAATATAATGAGACCAACAATTCAAACCATGCACAAATTGAAGTTCAATCGACTTTGAAACTGTGAAGGGCTTATAATATGAAAGTTAGCTCTATTACTAATTTGATGCTTCAAACAAGACCCAAATGGAACACCGGATGACTCCAAAATAGCCCAAGATTATAAGAGAATCTTAAAATAACTTGTTGGTTATGAAACATGGATCCACTTATGATCCATTTGTAGAGTGTGCAAAACCTATATGGATCCACACTTGGCTTTTAAACAAAGAAAACCCAAACCTGGGCCAATAGGACCCAATTGCTATGAGCTAATTGGTGGCTCCAATGACCCAGTTCAAACCGAGTTGTTGATGCGTATGGTGAACGCAGAGACCAATGATGCATATGCAGAAGCCAAGAATGAAGAAAGAAGATGAACTTCACTTGGTATACGGCTTCCCTCCGAAAGGTTTGAGAAGATAAGAGTCGATTCAATAAATCTATGTATTTCTTAGAGACTTTATATATTCATCTAATCTTTCCTTGTATTTATCTTTTCGGGTTTTCTGTTACCGACTCTATTTTTGTGAGTTATTCAGTTGTGAAAACTTTCGATCTTTTGTTAAATGAAAATATTGTTTTGTAAATGCACACCCTAGAGATCTAGAAAGAGGGCATTACCTTTTAAGATTTAGTAGGCATCTTTGCGGAGGTCGAATGTGACCACTAATTATACATGATGACTTTATATCTCCCACTTGGCCACATGAGCAAGTAATGATATATTCATTTCCTCCTGCTATTTTGTGGATTTTCAAGTTGTATCATATCGAGTTATAAGAGAATTGCAACTTATAGATGTTATGTGGTTTTTTGTAATGAATATATTTTTCCTTCAAACCCATGTGTATAACATGCTTTGTAAAGAGTCTTCAAAAATGCCTTTAGTCATAGGTTCAACCAACATATCTTGAGTTGGCATATAAGATATATATATTCATTATTTTTAAGCATATCATGAACGTAATAATATTTAATGATTATATACTTCTAGAGCTATCAATTCTAGTATTGATCGGAGTGATTGCTTCATTGTTGTCACAATAAATGATATCCGCTCATTGACTATATCCAGTTAGCTTCTTATATATGTAATGTTACACAACCATGTTTGTTGGAAATACAAGAAACGCCACCACCTCAAAATAAGACTTTTAAGATATCTTAGAATCATTTTCACATTAACATAGTGTTGACATAGCATAGCATACTTCTTGTTGATATCAAGTCTTGTACATAATATAGCATACATCAAGTTGCTAACAACTTGCGCACAAGAACCATTAAACTTATTTTATCCTTCAATCGACAATCAACCTTACTTAGTTTGACCATTTTAGCAACGTATATATTTGTAGGTTCACAATCACCAATTCTAAACTTCTTGTTGGCATAATTAATATATCTTTCTTGACTCACACATTTTCTGTATAAGATAACTGTGATAATCCTTTAAGTATGACGGTATAACCCTAGGTCTTTTATGTCTATTTAAAGTTTCAGTATCAACAAGAAGGTCATTTGGATCATTATCAATGGGTTCAAGTGATGATGGATCCAAATATGCTAGAACATTAATGCTTTCATTATTATTTTCAAGAATGTCATTGTTAGTACCTTATAAGAATTCAACATCCATACTTTTTATTAAACTATGACCTTTGTTATAAAATTTATATCATTTGAAACCTCTTAGATATAAAATAAAAACTTATCTCAATGACCATTGTCTGACTTATCTCTATATTAATCAAGGATCTTTACATGAACAATAGATTAAACTTCCTTATATGACTCAATTTTTCTACCAAAATACATCTCATATAGTGTCAAGAATACAACCTTACATTGTACTCTATTTAATAGTTATTACTTCTCTCTAAAATACCCAAGATAGAGAATCATCTATTAATATTGACCGTGTCATATTTAATAGGATCCTATTATATCTTTTAATTACACTATTTTGTTGAGTTTTTTTAGCATAATATTATATTTTTAAATACTAAAGTCTTTACAATATTGTATGAATTTTGTATTTACCACCTTAATTAGATCTCAAGACTTTAGTGGTCTAGTGTAGTTGTTTTTTTTAAATATAATATCTATATCTTAAATAATAATATATGAATATTATAAAATAAACCTTCTCATGATAAGGCCTTACCTTGAAAAGTCTACATATATCCATATGAATGATTTCTAATAGCTCTTACTACCAAAATTATTTCTTTAGGAAAGGGAAGGACAAAACAATAATCTTATCATTTTAATTATAATTTAGTCTAGTTTTGTGTACTTTTCTTGTATATGTTGCATCACATTATCTCCTTCCTTCATTTTATATGAGTTACACTTTTGAAGGAATAATTGTATATAAATTTCCCAATAGTATTATATTTTACAATTATAACGTCAAACAATTTTTTTGTTGTCTTGCACTTTGAGGAAGGTTTGATATTTTTTCTTTTTTCTATTTGTTGCTTAGGCGGGTTCTTATTTCTCTCAAGACATAGTTCACACCCTCTAAGGTCAATGCTAGAAGAATTCTTTTCTTCCAAGTTTGAAAGTTCAAACCATTCAATTTTTTATTTTTTGCCAATTCAAAAATACACACTCTAACAAACATTTTAATATGTTTGGCAACATTCACAAATAAAGGTTCTAACTTTTTTAAACAAGAAATTATAAACAAGCAACATGTAATAACATTTAGATATGTATTTAAAGAATAAGTAAAACTAATTAGGCAAACACCTAATTGCAATATTATAAAATATATAAGTAAATATCTCAAAAGTGTAAACTAAAATCTAAACTCTAAACTTTGAATAAAAATTAGGGCAATAGTGTAATTTCCCCACCCAACGAGTTTTTGTAATAAGCCTAAAAGAGAATGACAAAATAATAATCTTGTTCTTTTGACGGTTATGTAATTCAACAAACAAGTGGGGGTAGAATAGTAAAATCAACCTTTCAAGTAATTCTATGATTTCAAAAAAATAGTATGGATAAATAAGTAATTTTGCCTATATATGAAAATGTAATTATCAAAAAGTATAGAGGATAGAATAATAAAATCAACCTCAAGATTTTTCCATAAATTCACACACAAACATCTAGACAAAACCATAAAGTTAAACGGCAGTAGATAGTAATTTCTAAAAGTTTGTATGATCACGCTAGTAATTTCATTATCAAATTTTTTAATTTTAAAAATGAAATCCAAGAAACCATATGCGGTTTATGGAAACCGCAATTTTAAAAAACTAGGTAATTTTTTGGTTTTAGTGAACTAGAGGCTCAAGCATTTTCGGTCCCTGGTTTTATTTGAAATCCACAGTTTTGAGAAATCATCTTTGGTTTCTAGAAATCAGAGAAGTCATTGGTTTCTCGCTTTTGCAAGACCTGAGAGAGATGAGGGAAAAAATACATGAAAGAAGAGAGAGGGAGATGACAAAGACGTATTTGTCTTCCTTACTCATAGTCTCACCATCACCGAATCAAAGATGGTAAGATTCTCTGGTCCGAAACATCAATTATCAGCCTATTTTCAAAATTAGAAATTGAAAACCCAACAGGTTTTTGGTTTCCTTTTCTTCCTCTCTTTCTTGTTTGAGTTGCATTATTTATTCTTCTCAATAACAATGAAGGATCAACAAGATGAAGGCTAAGAGAGAGAAATGTATGGATAAAATTTCTTTTTACAACCTCTTATTTTCTCTTATCCTTTGATTTCTTTTCTTGTTTCGTCTCTTTTGTTTTTTGTCTATACAAATACAAAGAAGATAGAGACAAACTCTCTCATTTGAATCAAAAGGATAAGCAAACAATGACAAAGAGGAACACCAATGTGCGACAACAAAGACTCCATTGTAAACATACGAGTTTCCTTTATCTTCCCTTTAAAAAAAATGTAGTAGAAACCACTTAATTTTTTATCTTTTAGAATATGAAACAGGAACCTCTTGAGTTCTGTTTTGTTTCTTGATATAAACGACTGCCTCCTTTTTTATTTTAGTGAATGCTCACTCTCTTACGGATTTAGGAAGCGTACTTCACCGTTGTCACAACACCGGATGGTTGCCAAGAGTATTTGACTGCTCTGATACCAATGACGAATGCAAAGAGCAACGATGTAAATGTAGAAGTTAAGAACGAAGAAAGAAGATAAACTTCACTCGGTATATGTTTTTCTTCCAAAAGGTTTAAGAATATAAGAGTAAATTCAATAAATCTTTATATTTCTTAGGGACTTTATATGTATTCATTTAATCTTTTCTTGTATTTACCTTTTCGGGTTTTCGTTATAACTTTGTTTTTGGGAGCTATTTGATTGTAAAAGCCTTTGATATATTAACTACAACTACAACTACAACTAAGCCTTTTCCCATACTAGATGGGGTCAAGTACATGGATTCTTTGTTTTTTTTTTGTAGAATCCATGTTAAGTCCGACAAAGTTTTACGCTGGTTGCTGTAAGCCTAACACAACCCCCTTTGATATATTATTAAATGAAAACATTGTTTTGTAAAATTTACACCTGAGAGATCTGAAAAGAGAGCCCTATCTTTCTTGATTTTATGGGCATCTTTGTAGAGGCCAAATGTGGCCATTAAGTTATACATAATGACTTTACAGCCCCTGATGGTGTTCATCGATCATTCTAATGCCATCTAGACACCATGGAGGCCCACCAATGCCCTAAATTGTTTATCTTTAAGCTCTCACCATTTTTGTCGATTGAAATAAAAAAAAAGACTCATGGAAACACTATGAGAAATAAAGAAACCTATAGTTCACCAACTACAAATGAAGTGAATGGGTTGTGAGTGACCTAGGGTCTCACATAGACGCACAAGTTGAGTCCTTGTTTAGGATGGGTTGAATCATGCTGGATCCATTAAGGTGTTTTTAATCTAGGCTAATTATTGTAGGAGTCCATTATGAGGCGAGATTGAGTCCGCTCCACACTAGGACCCATGTATTGATTACTTAGTCTATATAAGGAACTAATTATGCCTGAGATTGAAGTTGGATCATTGGAGTTTTAAAGGAGAATAGGGGCGTGAGCAAGAGAGAAGTCATGGATTCCATTGTTATCTTCATTGATTCTCATTGAGTTGGGTAGTGCAAGGATTAGGCTACTAGGTGGCACCTTAGTGTTATTGTGTGATCTTGTCTTCTCGTTGCTTTGAAACCAATGGGAGAAGGGGTTAGGACCAGGTTCGTGAGGCAGGACCTACTATCCCTTTTCCACCCTGATCCTTATTGGAGATTTCCTTACTCTCTCCATCCTTGTCCCCACCCCCTTGGGGTGGGTTCCCATGGAGAGCGGAGATCTCTTCCTCATGAACATTCATAATAATGAAGGTTAATACTCCTCGACATCTTCTACAACAAGATGACATGTAATGGGCTTTTGCCCATCACTTCATCCTCGAAAAAATTGAAACACTTTGATACATTTAGAAATGACTAATTACTAAGAGTTCTTGTCACCATAATTTTTCATTTCTCATCTCCAACATTCTTCCAAATGAATTGCTTAAAAAAATGGAATGGTTTTGTGCCCTCCTTCGTTCTCTTCTGTTTATTCCAAAGTAAAACCTCTAGGAGCCTATATTTTAGTCTCACTAATATAACCCTGTAATTTTTTGAAATATAAACAATGTTTTATGGATTGTACCTATGTTTTGGAATTGGAGTTATTTATATAAAAACATAATCATTTTTCCTCCATCAAAAATTTTAAGACTTGTTTTCAAATAGATACTCTTACTTGAGTTGAGAAGCAATCCGTAAGAGGATCAAGAGTCTTCCTTTGCTTAAAGTTGTTTTCACCATTTGGCATGCTTTTTGATGCAACTTGGAGTTCGATTATGACTTTGATTCCATCAAATGAAAACAATAGCTTGGATGTTTTCCAAATATTTGTCACAATCCTCTTATTTGATAAAACAATACCTTAAGTACTTTCCTTCATAATTCTTGAATCACCAAAATGATTATCAAAGATAATCAAAAAGAGAAGAAAGGAACTTTAGATTATTGAAGTTACAATACACAAATCAGTCACTCACTCGCTTGAAAAACACAATACACTACTAGTGTATTTATAAGTTATTAAGAGGGTCAATAGCTAATTGCAACAACCGTTGGAGGCCATCTAGATTGGCTAGTTGTTGGAGGGCAGCCAGTCTGGCTTTGGGCTAGCCTCCAACAGCTACCTCCCCTTACATATTTAAAGAGCATGACATTCAATTAAGTTATATACATTATGTGTGTAACTCTCTTCTAAGAGAGATATGATTAGGACACATCATTATCACGTTTTTTATGCATACAAAGTACATTACTTTGTACTTTTATTATATTGACATCATTATTCTTTAATCTACATGATATATAAATCAAGTAAAAGTGTTAATTATCATATAATAGACTCTAGATATATGATACTAAAATTGATGAAAGTAAACCAAATGATCTATTTATTAATTGGGAGAGTGATGGACTTGGTTATGTGTTTGTGTTTACTACAAATGCATATTTTACAATTGAAATGATATGATTCAATAGGTAAGAGATGTTGGGTGGAAGTATAATATTGTTATCATCATTCTTTGGTCGAAAGGTAAAGATTGATAAACAAAGTGTAACTTAGATGTGAAAGAAGCAATGAATATTAAAAAAATTGATATTGAAAGTCGTCATTGAATTAGTATGAAAAAGGTGAAATGCCCATTCTTACTTATATGAGAGAATGAAAACGATGGTTAAAGAAAATTGAATATAGTTAATGATATGCATAATCATCTTCTATCTTTGTATTTGAAAGTGCATACATTTGAAAGTAGACTAAATAATGTGGAGTATAGTATGACAAAATATAGAAATAAAAGTAATTGCAAGCCGAAAGCATCTTGACGATATGAATGTTAGCACATACACTTAGAATGTGACGATAAAATTACGAAAGAGGATATAGGTAGTCGAATTGCTTTGCAGTAAACTATTAGTTCACACCTCCATACTTTTTTGAGCACGTATTTGAAGCATCTCAAACTTCGCACATCTAAACTTCATCTACAACTTTGCTTCACTATAATCTATATCCATCAGTTCAACAATAATATCTATCTTATTTATCACCTTCATTACAGTGTGAAGGTCAGAAGGTGGTCACTCATCAAAAGGCCTAAAATCTACCTTACAACATATGTGAGTTATTAGTGTTGGATTACTATAAAAGCATTGATCAATGGTTGATCCAAAGTCTAAAGCAATAAACCTCCTTGCTCATGTAACTTAGATCGTTGTACAAGCCAACTACCTAGTAGGATTGCTACCTTACCATATGTATCTCCATGGAAATGACTCAACCAAAGCACAAAACTCTCTACATATTTATACATGTTTGTTATAAGTAACATATCTAAAATCTTTTACTTATAATTGAAGAAATTAATTATCTACTCCTACAAAATCTTACCCTCTAAAGGATACTCATCGAGATAAAGCTCTAAAAGATTGACTTCATTATAGCATCCTAAAGAAGCTGTTGCACAATGCATATCAAAGTGTAGCTGCATCATACTATATGCTAAACCAAAAGCATTTTGAGTCCTTTAAGATACCGCAACAATACATCGTCCATCTCCATACAAAATCCAAAACAAGCAACTAAATATTATATGTATAATATAGTAAGAGACACAACTTAAGCTGACGTGGAATAGAAGATCGCCGTTAGGACATGCTAACTCGAGCAAAGGACTAAGTCGCGTGATTGGAAAAAAGGAAATGCAATATGGATGCATCAACTAGAAATGCGAGGATGCGGCACCTACAATATGACTCAGCACCCAAGCCGTGTCATCTATAATGCCATGCCGCACTCAAACCACGTCTCTTCTCCGACCAACGAGTTCTCACAGTCGCCAATAGAAGAAAGAGACTGAATGACCCCCCCCCCCGCCACAATATTCTCGATTTTAATCTGAAAAATTATGGATGGATGATGAATGCAAACACGATCTTTTACTATCCATCCAAACATGATTATTGAAGAAAGAATGAAAATACGGTATAAACGAAATAAAACAAACACAATCAAATCATAATAGAGAAAAAGAATGGTGTACGTTAAAAAGAGAGAATTATGGTGTAAGAAGTGAAGTTAGGGATGGTGGAGAAGAGAGAATTACGATTAAAGAGAGAATGTTGTAGGTGCATGGTTAGTAAAAGCGTGGATGAATAGTAATACCCTAAATCAAAATAGTAATACCCTAAGTCAAAAAGTCCAAACGAATAGAAGAAGAACGGTTAAAGACAGAATTACGACGTAAGAACTTCATCCACGGTGAAGAGAGATGGTCGCTCGCAATAGGTGTATGGGTGGATGAATAACAACACCCTAACCCGAAAAGTTCAAACGAAAACTACCTGATTCGGTACTTCGCATCAGAACCGTTCGTTTGCATAAAAAAAGCCCCAGTAGCTGCCTCCCAAGGCGGCAGCCGTCCGGAGAGTTCTCCACGTTTCGGCTAATCGCTGTCCCGTGAAATGTGCCAAGCACCTCTCATCTTCTTCTTCTTCCGGTTGCAATGAAAGTCTTCCGCTTTCCTGCGAAACCCCAGATCTACTGCTTTCATGATTCTCCCTATTGATCGATGGGATCTCCGTCGGCGTCTCACGTTTCGTCTCGCCGAATTCAGTGGCGGGATTCTTAACAGCAGTAAAAGGGAATGATTCATCGTCGAGTCAGGGATTCCATCGGCTGTTTCATGCTCCGACCAGGCGCAGCTCATGAGGAATGCTGTTGCTTGCGTCAAGGGGTGGCGCTTTGCCTTGGTTCGGCGAGTATATACTCAGTTATCAACAGGTCTCTCATCCGTTTGGTTCTGTGTTTGGTCATCTTTCTCGTCTTCTAGGAGTTTCCGCTATATGCTGTTCGACCATAATGTAGGAGCTTATGCCACAATCCGCCGTCTTGGATTTAGTTTCTGTACTATGCGTACGAGGACCTTCAGCTTTTTGTGCAATTCCTTTTTTCCGAGCCAAATCGTTCATTATGAATTAAATTTTCTCTATACCGCATCTTCGTGCACGTTCTAGCTCGGAGATTGTGTGTTTCATGCCTAACATCTTTTTGTTCAACATTAATTCTCCTTGAGGGATTATCAGCTACCGTGAGAAATCGAACACAGGATGATACGAGAAAGGGGAATGAAGCCACTCGTTCCTTCGCAAACTCGCTCCTTCATGCGCATGAGTATGTGGACGATGAGCTGATCTCCCTTTGCTTATCTTTTGCCTTTGACTTTACTATGTTTTTAATCTTCATATTTTCTTCGTCCAGTTTCTCTACGGGCTTTGCTAGTGTGCATGGTGAGCGGGCATCTTCAGAGTACGCAAAACTGAGAAGGGAATCACTCGAGACTGAATTCAGGCAATTGCTCGGGAAGTTCGGCTCCGAAAGCATTTCTGCTCATCATTTTCGCCCTTTCTTAGCTCCATACAGAGCTGCAATTATATCTTTCCACGTTGTGAAGCTAACAATATGGCATTTCTTCGTTCGGGATCTCCATAAGCGGGCTGTTAAGGTAAGAGGTTCCTTGTGCGTGCCTTGCTACTGCTGCAGTGTTAGTTTCCTAGTCTTTCATTTCGGTGTGGCCGTTAAGTTCCACGAATTGTAAGATATGCGCTCATTTCAATCATCGGCACATTGATTATGCTGTTCTGGTGTTGTTGGCTTTCTCCACCTTATTACTTTCATGACATTGCGGCTGTGTGCTGAACTGGATGCACTAAGACGACCCATTTGATGAACCATATTGCAGTTTCTTATGTAGTTTTGAGCTGGTGATTCAAGAATAAGAGGGGGAAAGAAACTGTTTTTGTCTTCCCAGTGGTTGCTTATGTTTTGTATGGCCAGAATGATTAGTGTCTCGGGATCCTGTGAAAATGTTCGGTTCATCTCATGTACGCTTCTAGGCTATTAAAGTTGTTATAAGTGCACAATCTAGTAGTTGCAGAAAAATGGAGTTGTGAATGCTATGTTTAAATATTTTTTGTCCGGGACATTGTGATTGTGAATTCTTTTCATTGTTTGTTCAGTACTGCTCCACCATATATTCAAGAATCTTCCGTTAATATTCTCTCCAGTCTTTAATGTGGATTGTGGATTGCTTGAAGGCAAGAACTAGTTATCACCGTACATTTTTGTGATACTATTTCAAACTTCTATGTGCACTATCCATTTGTTTCTCATTTGAATATTCTATGTGAGCATAACCCTCCACTCTCTTGCATTTTGCAGTTTCGAGAATCTCTCATTCAGCTGGGACCTTTCTATATTAAGCTAATGTTGCTTTTCCTCTATACGCTGATTTTACTCTTTTTAGTCAATAATTTCATTCAAAATTATAAGGTTGAATTTCTCCTACCATATGCTTAGTTATTATAGAAATGGGCTAGATCTGATGGACAGAACAATGTAAAAAATAACATTGGTTTGTGCATTTGCACATACACTTGAAACCTAGATGGTACTTGATCAGTGCCAGGTTAAAACAGAACAGTCAGCATCTCTAGCACTGATTACTTTGATCTAATTTTCATAGAAAAGAAAATTTAGCAGCCGATTTGTGAGAGTGGCATTTGTTATAGTTGTAGGTATATGTTAGGGCGTTTCCCTTTAAACAGATAACTTTTCTCTGTGTAATGTCACGAAAAGTTCTTTGTCCTTATAAATGTGAGCTCTTTGAGTCTCTTTTGTTGTTTTTTGGTTTATTTGGTTCACATTACTCTGCTTTTTATTTAGTAGTTTTCAAGTTCTGCACATGTATATCAATGGAAGTGTGGGGATATTTCTTTCTTACTTTTCAATTCTCTGATGATTTTACTCCTTTAGTACATCTTGAATCTGTGGGACTAATTTCTTTGCTGTGCTTCTCAAGGCTGGTTTCTCATGCCTAGTATTTGGTTTCTTTCTTTGTGCTTTTGTGCTGTAGCTTGGTCAGGCCCTAAGCACTCGTCCAGATATATTACCAAGTGCTTACTGCCAGGAACTCGCTAAGTTGCAGGTACTATTCTTGTTTGTTTGGTTTTACTTTGGGGTTCCTGATTTTGGAAGGCATCATATGACAACATTTGTTTTGCTCTAGTATGACTGCAAGTGATCAGCAGTTGTATCGGATGCACCTTTGATATCCATGTACTGTAGTTCTGTCATCTGATGGTTGATTGGGATCTCCTTTGGAAATAAGGGCTATCTGCTTCCGTGTATTGTCCTTCATATGTGTTTTTTGTGTTTTGTGTTTCATGTATCACGTTCTCAACTTTTCTTTGCAATAATGCTTTATTTCTTTCTCATATTCGTCCTCTCCCCTCAGGATCAAATACCACCATTTTCAACTCGTGTTGCTTGCAAGTCTATAGAGTCCCAATTGGGTGCTCCAATTTCACAAATATTTTCTGACATCAGCCCTGAACCTGTGGCAGCAGCATCACTAGGTCAAGTATATAAAGGTTAGTAATATTTTAGTGCATAACGGGTTGCGCTACTGTGCTTCTATTGGAGATTTAAAAATCTTTTCCCTTGATATATTTCATCCTATCTCCTTTCCCTGCACCTGCAGCTCATTTATCTTCTGGAGAGCTCGGAGCTGTTAAGGTGCAGAGGCCGGGTATGTCACTTGCATTAACACTTGATGCTCTATTGTTTCATATGATTGGTGGACAATTGAAGCGGTTCACAATGGCTCGAAGAGATCTACTGGTAGCAGTAAATGAGATGGTGAGCATGTTTATTTTCTCCCCTTTCGGTTTTTCTCCCTTTTTTTTTTGTTGTGAGACTGTTCTGGGTTTTCTCTACAAGGTGGACATCAAGTTGGAATTAATATCATATCACAAGTAGGTAGTCATGAGCAAAACAATTACCTTGCTTACATCATCAGTTTTCTATTTAAATTGTACTCATTAATATTTTTAAACATGCCATTTACCAAAAATAGTTCATTGCTTTTCTGTGTGACTGCATGACCCAGATCAGAAGTTTTGACTGTTTTTCATATCAAATGATCTACATGCCCTGTGCTCTATCCAAATTGGGTAACTTGAGTGTAGCTAGAAGGTTAGCTATATATGAGCTCACATTGGTTTTCTTGTAACAAGTATGATCTGCCTATCCCTATTTGTTTTCATCAGGAACTAGCCGTTTGAGTTTAAAAGAATCCAATGGCTAGTGAACTAGCCATTTGATATAGGAGGTGTGATGCCACATCAAACTAGGGGTGACAATTTTTGACCCTACCCAAACCTGACAAGGAATCTGGCCGATTTTTAGCTGTCTTGGTCGAGTTAGGGTTGAGCGGAATACTAGATGGGGTCGGCTACATGGATTCATTGTTTCCAAAGAGCCCGTTTATGTGTCATGCTAGCAATTAACTTAATATAAGCTAGATAATTCTTTATTGTTTTCTTCCAACACTTTTGTGGTTTTCGTCTATTAACAATTTTCACAATCGAGTTTCTCGTACCCTCTTACCGAAATGTCGTCTTTCTATGTGTCCAAACCATCTTAAACGATTTTCTCTCATTTTATCACCTATTGTGTCATTCCCAATTTGTTTCTAATAACCTCATTCGGGTACAATCTTTTGTTGTGTGACAACGCAACACTTTCATTTCTGTCACGAGTCTAATTGCCGTTGTACCTTTTAACTTAATTCGTTTCTTGTCACATGGAATACCTGATGCACCTCTTCACTTTAACCAACCTCCATTAATAATATGCGCAACATCTCTATCCATTTTTCCATCTCTATGACAAAATGAACTTAGGTATTTAAAACTTTTCTTACGAGGGATACAAGATCTTTAAATGGATAGCGATGGACATTAGATACATCGAGAGCCATTGCCTTTCTTTGGGGATTGGTGAGTTTAAATGTCCATGGCTATCAAATTCTCAAGCCACCACCTTTAAATGGTGGGTTAATCGTGATATTTTTCCATTGCTATAATTTATAGTAAAACATTTAGAGGCAACAACAGAAGGGCAACTTCTCGTGGCGTTAGATACATCGAGAGCCAAATAAATACAAAATATGAAAAGAAGAAATCAATTGTATACATATGACTTTAATATAAAATTCATATTCTAAACACAATATCTTTGAATCTAAATACATTAAGCTTCAAACTCTAATACTCCCGATCTCAATATTTCCTTCACTATCATATGTAAAAGGGCAACTGCTTCCATATTTGGTTCATCAAGAGACAATGATGCAACTTTAAGAATTCCTGCTCCCTAAAATGGATCCCAATCATCTCCACCAACATCCCACATTTTTGTCTAACCTTGTATGTAATTTTTACTCTTTCTTAAAAGAAGACAAACATTTGTATGAAAAAAAACCAAATTTTCACTTGAGGCTTTAACTTATTTCTTCTATAAGAATGGATAAAGGAATAAGTGCTCAAATTTCTTTCATAACATGAAGATGAGTATGGTTGTGAAAAAAACTTTAAAGCGATCATTTGAAGTTGAGAATTGATGATCCACGATTAACCTACCATTCCTTTGGGGATAAACTCCATCTATTTCCAAGCAATCAAATTGTCCAAGTTCTTCTTCATTGCTTGAGAATTTTACATTATTTTATCATTTCTAGCCTTTCTTATAGATCTTGAATGAACTTTAAAAAATATTTATTCCTTCACAAATTTCATTATCTTTATGTGGGGGAATTCTATTAGGAATTTCTTTAAGCCAGTGCCTATAATACCTAGAAATTAGAAAACAAAAATATCAAGTAACAACGTAGTAATCAACCAACAAGAAAGTTATTTAAATCTTAAAACTTAAAACAGTTTACCTCAGATTTAGAGAATACGCCAAGCAATGAAGTTGTGTAACTTTTGGTCCATCTATAAATGAGAATATCATATACTACTCGGGAGGAGGTGCACTATTGCTCTTTGCCTTCATGTTGATAAATAGTTGCCTTTATTTGCTCAATCATAGAGTCTCATTTCTCATAAATGAGATGAATGACTGACTTATCCGTATCACATAGTCGAAATCACATAGTCGAAGCACATTATAAATATGCTTTGTGAAGTTTAAAATATAATCAATCTTATCCCACCAAAGATCATTCAAAATAATATCTACAACAACCTTTGGAACATCATCATCTCTATAATGAGACCACTGGTCACTGGTAACCATTCTTTGAAGATCATGCTTGATGGTTCTTATCTTTTTTAACATAATAATCATCAAAACAAATCTTGTTTAAGCAATAACACGGAACATTAGATGGACAAACTTGTTATGCATTACTAACCTCATTGAATGATTCATGATAAAGTTTTTAATAGCAATAGCATCATCAGCAACATCCATTATCCATTAACACTCGTTATAATGAACTTCATTATTTATAGAGTTCTTAGGTTCAAATATTTTTCAAAGCAAGGTTTAGTGTATGCACTACACATGGCGTCCAAAAAGCATTTGGATAAACTGATTCAATAATCACCCCAGCTGTTCTACAAATCGGTGCATTATCTATTATAACTTGCATAATATTTTGAGATTCAATCTCATTAATAACTTTCATAATTTCATCTGCAATAAAGTTCTTATCTTTCATTGAGAGCAGAGAGAGACATTGGAAATGGGTTTGTTGGTCATCTGCCGTCGTCCGTCCGTCGCTCGCAGTCGTCGGTGATAAGCATAGAGAGAGACGATGGGAATGGAATTAGGGTTTAATTTTTTCTTTTTATAGTTAACTTTCAAATAAGGTAACCCATATGTGTATGAGTCGACTCGATCTAGTAAGTACCTGATACATATACTTGACGTACCCATATTTGGTATGCATACTAGTACATTGGTTATGGTATCGGTACGTACCATATGTACCGATACGTGTACCCATACCTAGTCGTACCGGATACGGGTACATCGCCCATGTAGACCTACCCTGCAACATATATCGATGGTGACTCATAAAATTTTAATTTCTTTGTTTGACCATGAAAGTTGACTTTCTACTTCATGTCACCAACTATGAAAGGTACTGGCGAGTGGAACATCGAGAACACGGAACTGCTTGGTGTGATGAGGGTGACGAAAGCAGCCTAGTGGTCTCTCTTTGCCTCTCTAAATATGGATAGTTTCCCTCTTCCTTCTTGTGCCTAAACCATTACTGACGAGTGGCACATCAAGAACAAGGAACTGCTTGGTGTGATGAGGGTGACAAAACCAGCCTAGTGGTCTCTCTTTGTCTCTCCGAATATAGATAGTCTCCCTCTTCCTTCTTGAGCCTAAACCATTATAATTATCCAGCTCCATATGATGCACTTATGCCCTTAGGTGATCTCATCAACTATGAAGAAAAGGACAGTGGCTGTTGATGCCTTTGTGGATAAGGTCATTCCTGAATAGGGAGCCAGCTTAAACAACATTGTTGTCATTCTTTTCTATTCATTGACTTGTTGCATAGAGGAATATGGTCTTTATGGGTAACTTACAGAAGATAAATATGAGTTTAAGTGTTAGGCTTGTTGGGTCTGTTAACCTGAATACACTAGTTGTTTATGTGCTTTATAAAGGTGATTTTAAACCTGTCATGTTCCACTTTATGCATCTTGGGCATGAGCCGGAATTGACATGACATGGGCACAATACCTGAGATGTTAAGCTGCCACTACTGACTACATTGGTAACAAATATTATATTACAGATGATAAGAAGGTTGGTATGCCGGAGGTATTGAAAATGAAAATGAAATTTATTGATGATGTGCCTCTAGATGACCCCATGACCGGTAGGTGCACTGGCATAGGTAGCAATTTCTCTTCCAGTTCTAGCACATCCTACAACACACGGGTATGGACATGGTCCCACTCTTAACTTTGGGATCTAGTTTGCCAAAAAAGGAAAAAAAGCACCATACCTGGTGAAAATGGATTGAGGGAAACCCTTGAAAGTTGAGAGATTTGGTTTATGTTTTTCTTTCCATTCAATATAGAGTGCTTGAGGCTGTTTATAAGTGTGGCATGAGTAAAATTTAGGGAGATTATTGTGGTTTGAGGTGAACACTTGGGGATTTGTGGATTATAATTTATAACGCTATGTTTCCTTTCCTTTTCTGCATTTTTTCTTATTTTCAAATGAAATCATCATGGTTGAAGTCATTCAGGGTGTAATAGGATAGGCCTAAGAAAGATGAAGAGATCTAGTGCTTTGCCAACCTGTGCCGTGCTCAGAATCGTCAGGAGCAATGGAATTAGGCTGGTTTGAGAGGAGGGTTGCATTAGGCTTTCGACAACTTTGTCAGACTTATTTACCATGGATTCTACAAATTATGATAGGGCTATGTGGAACAAAGAATCCATGTAGCCAACCCCTTCTAGTATGGGAAAAGGCTTAGTTACAGTTGTTGTTGTAATCATTGCGGAGCACCATGCCTCACTACTGAGTGGCTTGAATCAGACATGCAAGGAGGGACTCTAAATGGTTTCCATAGTCTTGGCTAGATCGAGAATTGGGCTACAAATTAGATGAGTCTCTAATGGTTTGGTTGGATCAAGTCAAGATCCATATCAAGATTCTTTTGCTTCATTGTGGGCTTTTTTCTGCTTCTTTTTTTTGCCTTCTTATAAACTTAAAATGTTTTTTTTTTTAAAGTTTATAAGCTTATGATAGGGCAAAAAAGAAAGACCTTCACATGATATTTATTGATATAGAAAAAGCTTATCATAGGGTACCGAGAGAGGTTCTTTGGAGAACTTTGGAAAAAAGAGGTATCCCATTAACATATATTAACCTTATAAGAGACACGTATGATGGTGCAAAAACATGTGTCAGGACTCATGAAGGAACGACAGACTTCTTTGAAGTTAATATTGGGTTACATCAAGGATCAACTTTAAGTCCATACTTATTTATAATGGTGATGGATGAGTTAACAAAACATATTCAAGATGAAGTACCTTGGTGTATGTTATTTGCAGATGACATTGTATTAGTGGAGGAGTCTAAGGAAAAAGTTAATAGAAAATTGGAACTATGGAGAGAAACATTAGAAAACAAAGGCCTCCGACTTAGTAGAACAAAGACAGAATATATGGAATGTAAGTTTGATCATTTGGCTACTTCAGAGGACATAAAAATTAAAATTGGCACACATTGCATTCCCCAAAAGGAAAGTTTTAAATACCTAGGGTCAATTTTTCAATAGACTCCTTTCTCTTTGACGCCGGTACTCCTGGAAGTCGAAATACCTATTCCTAACTCACAATACAGTAAGGGTCGAAACCTCGCTCTGATACCAGAAGAAAACGGGACACAACAACAGCGGAAAAACAGAGATACAGAAAACGGGACACAACAACAGCGGAAAAACAGAGATACCAAAAACACAAAGTTTTATAACAGAAACTAGGACTTACAAGTGTTGAGGATACAGATAGACAGACTGGAGAAAGCAGAGAGATGCGCTCGAACTGAGAACTCCCGATGCTTTCTAAAACATCCTAAGGTTCCTTATATAGAACCGTAAAGGCCTATAACCGGTAGTACAGGTCAACATGACTTGTAATACAGGTCGCCTACACGACAAAGTGTACTGCACGCGCAGTACAACTTTAATAAAGGCGAATATTTCGCCGACGCAAATGACAAAAAGAAAAAGGCGACAAACCGCCGAAAGATGCGTACGCAGACGCATAACGACAAAAGCGCCGAAAGCAGGGGCGCATTATTACAAACGACAAGCCGAAAGTAAAGGCGCATTATTCCAAAAGACAAAAGGCGCCGAAAGTAGAGGCGCAGGGGGTCCACACGCTTCAGACTTTAGTGCTGGTGGTTGCTTTTACGATGTTGGCCACTGAACATATCAGCTTTCTGAGTTTTTCAATAGTATGCTCAATGGGGCCCTTTAGATCAGTCCAATAGTTATCCTTCGTTCCCCAATTGTAGCAAATTCTTCTCTTTATTTTCTGAATTTCAAGGAGGCAATATACGCTTGCCTCCATCCGCCTGCAGATTGTTGCTTTTAGGGTATGGAGCTCAGAACTCGTTTTGCTGAGTTCTTCCAGTGTGATCCCTTGGGATTGATTGCCAGACAGTTCATAGTAGACTCTGTTGGTGATTTCTTGATATTGCTTAAGCAATTGATGACTTGTTGACAATAATCTAGTATCTCCTGAACTTGCTTCGCAGATGAGGATGGTTTTGCCTTCCATTCCTCTGCAAAATTAATAAAAACGTTAATTAAATTTGTATGTTCAGAAGACATTACTCCATTCTGATTGATGAGGATGGTGATCATTCTTGACAATGTGTCTGCAAGGACATTGTCTTTCCCTTCTATATGCTCGAATTGGACTTGGATGCCCAGGCCAGTTATAAAATCCACAAAAGCTATCCATCGTACTAGCGATGGTTTGTTCACATTGGATTTGTTGAAGAAACTGATAATGGCCTGGCAGTCTGTTCTTATAAGCAGCTCCTTCTGCTCCAAGTAATATAATTTGAGGCTTTCCAATGAATTCATGACCGCAAAGATTTCAGCGTCAATGGAGGACTTTGGTGGCTCAAATTTGCCACTTGCATAGGCACATGGCTTCTCCATTGATATTGGATCATACTTGTGCGGTTTCCATTTGCAGACGCCTCCCCAACCTTCCATACATCCATCCGTCTCTAGGACCATGTAACATTCTGATACCAGAAGAAAACGGGACACAACAACAGCGAAAAAACAGAGATACAGAAAACGGGACACAACAACAATGGAAAAACAGAGATACCAAAAACACAAAGTTTTATAACAGAAACTAGGACTTACAAGTGTTGAGGATACAGACAGATAGACTGGAGAAAGCAGAGAGATGCGCTCGAACTGAGAACTCCTGATGTAGAATCTGTAGTCGAACTTGTGCAAGTCCGATGTGAATGAACCTGAAATTGCTTCTTGAAAGTTCTTGATAACTTTCAGGTTGTATGAACGACCTGTCTACTTGCTGACCGTCGAGGCAAGAAATTGCCTCCTCTGAGAGGTGCTGGTAGACCCTGTGTTGGTTCGTGTCTCTACGAGAATTATAGAGAACCTCAGCAGGAACCATATTAGCGCGTTCACTCAAAGAACGTTGAAGCTGCTGATCAGGTTGTAAGTGCTGCTCCAGCACTTCTCTGTGAGAGCCTCTTCTGAGGAATCTGTTGACTCCTCTTTGCAGATTATGTCTTCGTCTAGCTCCTAGACGATAATAACGAATTTGGTCCTCAAATTCGGTTGTTGTAGTTGTTGTGGCAGATGTAGAAGTCGTTGCTGCCGGGCGACGATCCATAACTACTTTGGCAACTTCTTCTTTTCGTCACTGAGAACCGTATAAGGATCTTTCCTTACTTTGAGTTTTCCTCGGCTTTCTGGCTTTTGGATAGAAAGCTCTGAAAACTTCTTCGTCAATTTGTCGATCTCTACTCCCAAAGAGTCTTCTTTAGACTGTGTAACACTCTCAATTGCCTGTAACTTACTGGTTACAGCTTTTAACTCTGAAATCTCTTCTAAGACTTGGGTCAAGAGTTGAACAATACAATTACCTTGCTTAGCTTTATCAACAAGGGCTATACCAGTGGTGGACAACGAACTGGGTGTAGTATAAGCAAGACCGGGAGGATCTATTGGGTTGGTCGACTCAACAGCCTTTTTAACATAGGGGTTATTGACTAAGGATTCAGGGACTTTGTTTACAGTTTTTGGAGAAGTATTCATAAACGAGATCAAGTTTTAATGTAAGTGGATAGTCTCAGAATAGGGGTAGACAACACTATGAGCTCACGGCTATAGAGACTCCTTTCTCTTTGACGCCGGTACTCCTGGAAGTCGAAATACCTATGTAACTTCATCCGATCCATGCAAGGTGGATTAAGGATCGAAGGTGATACAATCACCTTATACAAAGGAGTAACCACGATCCAAACACAACAAACCGCAATGCTATCTGCTCTAACATGTGACATGGATGATCTTGAGTATATTCAGTTGCAGGAAGCGGTTTTCTATGCGTCAGAACCTACACCTGTGAATTTCCAGAAGAAATTCGCACCGATCATTGAAAAATTGAAGGACGCAGGTTTTATTGGAGAAAATCCTCTTGAGCACTGGTCAAGAAACCAGATCACTTGCTGCATCACATTGAAAAATCCGGACTTCATTATCGAAGATAGCCCCCTTAAACATGTCACTCCACAAATGAAGGAAGCATATGCAAGACATGTTGCAGCATTACTCAAGCTCGGTGTCATCAGGCCTTCACAAAGTAAACACCGAACTACAACAATAATTGTACACTCTGGTACAACACAAGACCCAAAGACCGGAGTGGTAACAAAAGGTAAAGAGCGTATGGTATTCAACTACAAAAGGTTGAATGATAATACTGAAAAGGATCAGTATTCTCTACCGGGAATAAGCTCTATTGTTAAGAAAGTCTCTGGTAGCAGGATCTATTCAAAATTTGACCTGAAAAGTGGTTTTCATCAAGTGATGATGGAACCACAGTCCATACCTCTAACAGCATTTTGGGTGCCGCAGGGCTTATTTGAATGGCTAGTTATGCCATTCGGCCTTAAAAATGCTCCAGCAGTTTTTCAGCGGAAAATGGACAACTGTTTCCGCGGAACGGAGGAATTCATAGCAGTCTATATTGATGACATCCTCGTTTTCTCACAATCCGAGGATGCACATGTGAAACACCTCAGAATATTGCTCGAAAGATGTCAACAGCATGGGCTTGTTCTTAGCCCAACCAAATTGAATATCGGACTCAGAAAAATTGAGTTCCTTGGAGCAATAATTGGAGAAGGCGACATCAGACTACAACCAAATATTATCAAGAAAATTCTTAAAAAGTCTGATGCAGAACTCACAACCAAATCAGGATTACGATCATGGCTTGGCATACTCAACTATGCCAGAAATTTTATTCCTAATTTGGGAAGACAACTTTCACCCTTATATGGTAAAACAAGCCCAACAGGTGAAAAACGGCTTAATGAGCAAGACTGGAAGCTGATTAAAGGTATCAAAGAGCAGGTGAAAAATCTGCCACCACTGTCTATCCCACCCCAAGAATGTTACATGGTCCTAAAGACAGATGGATGTATGGAAGGTTGGGGAGGCGTCTGCAAATGGAAACCGCACAAGTATGATCCAATATCAATGGAGAAGCCCTGTGCCTATGCAAGTGGCAAATTTGAGCCACCAAAGTCCTCCATTGACGCTGAAATCTTTGCGGTCATGAATTCATTGGAAAGCCTCAAATTATATTACTTGGAGCAGAAGGAGCTGCTTATAAGAACAGACTGTCAGGCCATTATCAGTTTCTTCAACAAATCCAATGTGAACAAACCATCGCGAGTACGATGGATAGCTTTTATGGATTTTATAACTGGCCTGGGCATCCAAGTCCAATTCGAGCATATAGAAGGGAAAGACAATGTCCTTGCAGACACATTGTCAAGAATGATCACCATCCTCATCAATCAGAATGGAGTAATGTCTTCTGAACATACAAATTTAATTAACGTTTTTATTAATTTTGCAGAGGAATGGAAGGCAAAACCATCCTCATCTGCGAAGCAAGTTCAGGAGATACTGGATCATTGCCAACAAGTCATCAATTGCTTAAGCAATATCAAGAAATCACCAACAGAGTCTACCATGAACTGTCTGGCAATCAATCCCAAGGGATCACACTGGAAGAACTCAGCAAAACGAGTTCTGAGCTCCATACCCTAGAAGCAACAATCTGCAGGCGGATGGAGGCAAGCGTATATTGCCTCCTTGAAATTCAGAAAATAAAGAGAAGAATTTGCTACAATTGGGGAACGAAGGATAACTATTGGACTGATCTAAAGGGCCCCATTGAGCATACTATTGAAAAACTCAGAAAGCTGATATGTTCAGTGGCCGACATCGTAAAAGCAGCCACCAGCACTAAAGTCTGAAGCGTGTGGACCCCCTGCGCCTCTACTTTCGGCGCCTTTTGTCTTTTCGAATAATGCGCCTTTACTTTCGGTGCTTTTGTCGTTATGCATCTGCGTACGCATCTTTCGGCGGTTTGTCACCTTTTTCTTTTTGTCATTTGTGTCGGCGAAATATTCGTCTTTATTAAAGCTGTACTGCGCGTGCAGTACACTTTGTCGTGTAGGCGACCTGTATTACAAGTCATGTTGACCTGTACTATCGGTTATAGGCCTTTACGGTTCTATATAAGGAACCTTAGCATGTTTTAGAAAGCATCGGGAGTTCTCAGTTCGAGCGCATCTCTCTGCTTTCTCCAGTCTGTCTGTCTGTATCCTCAACACTTGTAAGTCCTAGTTTCTGTTATAAAACTTTGTGTCTTTGGTATCTCTGTTTTTCCGCTGTTATTGTGTCCCGTTTTCTGTATCTCTGTTTTTCCGTTGTTGTTGTGTCCCGTTTTCTTCTGGTTTAATCAGCTTCCAGTCTTGCTCATTAAGCCGGTTTTCACCTGTTGGGCTTGTTTTACCATATAAGGGTGAAAGCAGTCTTCCCAAATTAGGAATAAAATTTCTGGCATAGTTGAGTATGCCAAGCCATGATCGTACACATAGAATTAATGCTGGTTGGTTAAAATGGAGAGGAGCATCAGGTATTCTTTGTAATAAGAAGATACCATTAAAGTTAAAAGGTAAATATTATAGGGCATCAATTAGGCCGGCCATGTTTTATGGTTCTGAGTGTTGGGCAGTTAATCATCAACATGTACAAAAGATGTATGTGACAGAAATGAAGATGTTGAGATGGATGAGTGGTCATACAAGAAAAGACCGTATACATAATGAGGTTATTAGAAACAAATTAGGAGTGGCACCAATAGAGGATAAAATCAGAGATGGACATATAGAAAGAAGATCAAAAGAAGAACCTGTAAGAAGGTTAGAAAAACTAAATTTGGAAAGTATTAAAAAAGGTAGAGGACGACCACAAAAGTGTTGGAAAGAAACAATAAAGAATGATCTATCTTATTGGGAGTTAACTGCTAACATGGCACACGATAGGGATATGTGGAAACAAAGAATCCATGTAGCTGACCCCGTCTAGTATGGGAAAAGGCTTAGTTGTTGTTGTTGTTGTTGTTGTTATAAACTTAAAATGTTTCATCAATCTTATAATCATAATGTAATTTATAACATGCCCTCTTTGCCTTAATTTTATTTTGCCCTGCTCCGCCCCACTACAAAGCTTCCTTTTGAGCCGATACGCATCGCTAGATTCACTTAGCATATCTTTTGCTACCTCCCTAATATATTGGGCCCTGTTATTCCACGTGTCAAGTACAACACATAACCAATTTGGATTCATGCAAGGCAGATCTACTCTTGAAGCGATTCACCTTTTGAGACGTCTTATGGAACATTTTAGAGCAAAAAAGAAAGACCTTATATTTATTGATCTAGAAAAAGCTTATGATAGGATATCGAGGGAGGTTGTTTGGAGAACCTTGGAAAAAAGAAGTATCCCATTGACATACATTAACCTTATAAGAGACATGTACGTGTTAAAGAACTGGGCAAGAGTGGCCCGGCCCTGGCCCACTGGCCCCCTCTTTCTCCTCTTTCTCCTCTTTTCCCTCTACTTCCTCTCACTCTCTTTTCTCTATAAATACTCCTTGTAAACCATTGTAATTTCAAGCTTTTGATGGCTAATGAATAACGATTATTTATTCAAGCTCGTGCTTTGTTTATTCTCCTTTTCGCATACACTTGTTGCTTTCGGCTATTCCCTTTTCTAAGGGCTTGTGATTGCTACTTTGTGATATTGTCCACTCGTTGATCTTCCGCAACTATATTGAAGCATAGACTTCATTACATGGTATCAGAGCCATTTTTCGATCGTGGGAGTATTGCTCGTTGCCTCGGGAAGAATGCCAATCGTATTTTGTATTATTCATTGCCTTGGGAAGCGTGTCGATGATATTTTGTAAGTTTACCTCTTTAGTTTCTTTCTCCTTGAACTATGGATGATAAAGGGGGTTTCAATTTTCGTCTAACACCTTCGAACTATAAAACATGGGCCCAATCTATGGAAAACTATTTATATTTCAAAAAATTATGGGGCTATGTAAGTGTCGAACAAAAAGAAAAATATGAAGGAGGTCATAGAACAATCCTATGGGTGCTCATGAATAATGTAAACGAGCACACTAGGAACACTTTGGCCGATTTCACTAATGCTAAAGAAGCATGGGAATATTTAAAAAAATCCCATGTTCAAAGCGATGTGGCTTATAGGATGGCATTAAGAGACAAATTGGTCTCACTTAAACAAGGAGATAAAGGGGTAAACGAATTTTTTGAGGAATTTTCTAATGTTTGGAATCAATTATATGGTTATAAAAAGAAATGTACACAATGTCTTAGTGAGAGACAATGTGAAGACAATAAGGACTTTGTATATCAATTTCTAAGAAGTCTCCGGGAAGAATTTGAAGGGGTAAGATTATCACTCATTCATAGAAAACCTTTTCCTACAAAAGAAGAGATTCTTACCGATTTTCAAATGGCGAAAACAAGAATGAATGAAACAAGACTTTAAAAAGACACCGCCTTGGCCGCATCAAAACCCGGAGCAAATATGAAGACTTACCGACCTCCTCATTTCAAAAGTGAAGAAGGAAGAAAAGACATAATTTGCCATCATTGTAGAGAAGCCGGGCATATAAGGCCAAATTGTCTAAAATTGAAAAAGAAGGTGGCCATAGTAGAAGAACATTTCATCTTCTTTCATTCTTGAACTTGAATAAAAATTAAAGCAACTTGAAGCTCAAATGAAGGAAAAAGCAACGGTTGGTGTGGCTTGCTCATCCTCAACAAAAAAAACTCAATGTATGATCTCTTGGATTCTTGACTCGGGTGCTTCGTTTTCTATGACTTGTAATGAACATATCTTAAAATCATGTGTTCAAAAACCCTTATCATGTGTTTATATGGCAGATGGTATACAAGTGACTTGCAAAACAAGAATTTTGAAGTTTCCAAAATTAGTGTTGTTCCAAAACTAAATTTAAACTTACTTTCCGTATCCCAAATTTTGGATCAAAATTGTGTTATAACTTTTTCATTCACCGGATGTATTGTACAAGACCGCCTCTCGAAGAAGGTGATTGGGAGTGGCCATAGAGAGGGCGGACTTTACATTATGGATTATTTGCATAGTATAAGATATGTTAATGTTTTGACAAATGATGCTCTTTTATGGCACAAGAGACTTGGACATCTTAATGCTAAAAAATTGTATCAATGTCCTCTTGGAATGAAATTTAAGGAATCCTTTTCTTGCAAAGATTGTGTTCTTGGTAAAATGCAACATCTCCCATTTCCAAACAAAACACATGTTACAACAAGACCCTTCGAAATAATTCATTCGGATGTATGGGGTCCGGCACCTGTTTTGTCTAAAGGAGGTATTTCCTATTATGTTATTTTTGTAGGTGACTTTACTAGGTATACATGGGTATATCTTTTAAAAGCAAAATCCGATGTCTTTCAAAATTTTGTTATTTTTCATAGTCTTTTAAAGAATCAATTTGATTCAGAAATCAAAATTTTTAGATCGGATTGAGGAGGAGAGTTTATGTCAAAGGATTTTGAAAACCACCTCAATAAGTTTGGGATTATACATCAAACTTCTTGTTCTAAGACTCCTCAACAAAATGGTGTTTCCAAACGAAAGCGTAGACATATCTTTGAAACCACAAGAACTTTGCTTTTGTCAAGTGGCATTCCTAAAATTTTTTGGGCAGAAGCTATTATAACCGCAGTCTATTTAATTAATCGGATGCCCTCTTCGGTTTTACAAAATATGTCTCCTATAGAAAAACTTTTTAAAGTTTCTCCTAACTATTCAAGATTGCGTGTTTTTGGATGTAAATGCTTTGTTTATACTGACAAAGATGATAAATTATCCTCTCGGGCCATCAAATGTGTTTTTCTAGGATATGGAATAACCAAAAAGGGATATAGGTGTTATGATTGTAAAAATGATAAGCTTTATGTATCTCGAGATGTTAGATTTTTTGAAAATGAATATGTTTTTAAAAGCATGGATGATGATAGTTCTATTAATGACTCCTCCTACTCCTTAAATGATATTTTAGGTGAAGAGGTAATTCATCAAGAAAATGAGCTTAATGAACCTATTATTACCAGACATTCTGTTACACCCTTTGATCAACATTACAATAGGAGATCTATGCGTATTCCTAGAAGGTCAAATCGTGATTCTAGACCTCCTTTAAGATTTGTCTTATATGATAGTTTTTCACGATATAGGATTATGAAGAAACCTTTGCTCAGTTGCTCGTCTTAATTCAATTCGTACTCTTCTTGCTATTGCTTTGCCACTCCTTACTGGACTCTTAATCGGATGGATGTGAAGAATGTCTTTTTTAATGGTGACTTAGAAGAAGAAGTTTATATGTGACCACCAACTGAGGTTACTCTTGTCCACCTAACAAGGTTTGTCTTCTTCGCAAAGCCTTGTATGGTCTTAAACAAGCTCCTCGAGCTTAGTTTGCTAAGTTTAGTTCCATCATCATTCAACTTAGATATTCTCTCTAGATCTCATGATTCGGTATTAGCTTTCATTTAAGATTGATAATGACAAGATGAGTAGTGTTATTGTTTCTTTATGTTGATGATATGATTATTTATTTCTATCTTCCTCCTCGTTATTTCAGTTGCTTGCATATACTGATGCTGATTGGGGTGGTGATGTGAATGACAGGCACTCTACTACCGGATATTGCATATTCCTTGGTCACTCACTTATTTCATGAAGATGCAAGAAACAACAAAAGGTGTCTCTTTCGTCCACTGAAGTTAAGTATCGTGTTATGGCCAACACTACTGCAGAACTAACTTGGCTGCGACGACTACTTCAAGACTTGAGTATACAACTGGAAACTCCTCCAATAATGTTTTGCGACAACAAAAGTGTTATGTTTATAGCCAACAACCATACCTTCCATGAGCGCAGAAAGCACATAGAGATGGATTGTCACTATGTTCGTGAAGAGCATCTACAAGGCAATTTGACATTACAGTTTGTAAAATCAGAATATCAACTTGTAGATGTGTTCACCAAGTCCTTACCTGCTCCTCGATTTCAATCTTTAATTGGCAAACTTCAGGTCATGGAGCTGTCAGTTTGAAGGGGGTGTTAAAGAACTGGGCCAGAGTGGCTCGGCCCTATCGGCCCTAGCCCACTGGGCCATCAGGGCTAGGATATCATTTGTAGGGATGTATGAGATAGATATTTACTTTCTCATAACTATATCATGAACATAGTGGTATTTAACCATTATATGCTTGCTTTTAAAGCTATCTGCTCAACTAATTGTTGTGTTGTCACAATAAATGACAACAGACTCGTTGGCTATTTCCACTTCAATTCACGTATGAAGCGGTTTATCCAGATAACACTCATTGCAGCTATACAACTAGCCACATAATCAGATTTCCATGTCTACAATGCTACACAACCTAGTTTCTTACATGTCCAAGAAACAACACCTTAAAATAAGAATATTTGCCTCGATGTAGATTTGTTGTCATTTTTGCTCCCAGCAAAGTCAACATTTGAGTATCCTATCACTTTTAGTTCATCTGTTTAAAAACACAACTTCAAGTCTCTTGTTCCTTTCAGATATCTTAAAATTCTTTTTATAGTTATCAAATGCTGCCATCAAGAATTACTTTGATATATACTCATAAGACCAACAATAAAGCTAATATCTGGTCTTGTGCATAGCATAGCATACATCAAGCTACCCACAACTTGTGCATAAAGAACGTTTGGCTTATCGTCTCCTTCACTGGGACAATCAATCTTACTTAGTTTAACCCCTTTTGCAATGGGTGTAACAATAGACTTGCATTCACTCATTTTGAACTTCTTGAGGATATAGTCAATATTTCTTTACTCACTCAGGCAAAAGAGATTAGATTCTCTATCTCGAGAGATCTTTATACCCAAGATATAGGAGCTTCTCTCATATCCTTCATTTTGAACCTTGAGTTTAACCATGACTTGGTTTTGACAATCTCATTGTCATTCTCAGTCAACAATATGTCATCTATATATAATGATAAAATGACAAAGTGACTCCCACTATTCCAGACATATATAGAGTGATCAAGTTCATTAGCCACAAACCCAAGTTCTATAATGACATTTTGAAAAGTCAAATATCATTGGTGAGGTGACTGTTTGAGGCCATATATGGATTTTCTCAATCTATATACTTTATCTTCTTGGCCTTCAACTATAAATTCTTTGGGTTGTTGTACGTATCTGATTTCATCTAAATCTCCATTTAAAAAGGTTGTCTTTACATCTAACTGATGTATCAATACCAATAATACTGGTACCTAGATTGTATCAACTTAGGTACTGATACACAATAATATTGGATGAGAAATCAATACCAATAATACTGGTACCTAGATTGTATCAACTTAGGTACTGATACACAATAATATTGGATTGTATTATACGATGCAGTACCATATTTACAACATTGGTCGTTAGACCATGGGTAATGTGAGGGTGTTAAATAATGTAAATGTACTTTTAGTATTTTCTTTTCTTGTTTAAAAGTTTTCAGTGATTTGGGAGTTTCCTCCATGGTATCTCCATTTCTTGAGTATTTCCTTTGTTAACTCGATGAATTTGGTCTTGGTGACTCTTGGAGATTTTGCTATATGACTTGATTGACATTGTGTCAATCTAACTTATTGTACATCTCCCTACAGTTTATGCGGCGCTTAATTACCCAGAGGGTCTGCTGCAGAAGTTGCAATAATGTTAATGACAACTAGGGTTAATGGCCTTTATATTCTTGACATAGATAACTCCTTTAGTAGCATCATTTGTTTCTGTGTTCACCGTTTATTCTTGCTGCACGTCATGCTCAAGATCCACTTGAGATGCAAGGTAGTAAATTTTTTGTGCCCATGCAGGTTAAGTTGTAATATTTCTGAAGTTATGCATTTTCTTAGTGATTTTGGCCTTTTTTTATTGACTATGTGTAGCCGTTTCAGTTTTACCTTGTAATTTAAATTTGCTTGATCATAGGAAAGTTTTGGTTCTTATTTTTAGGTTTTCCTTACCTGGACAGCTGAGGCATATGTTTGAAGAGATTGATTACATCGTTGAGGCGCAAAATGCGGATCGGTTTGCTGCCCTTTATGCTTGTCCTCCAAGTAACTGCTTTTCCATCACTGAAATGTGAACATAATTTTGTTTAGTGATTCTTTTCATTTCTCTATTGATTATCAAAGCTATTGGGGTGGGTGGGTCTCTTGGATCTCTCTCTCTCTCTCTCTCTCTCTCTCTCTCTCTCTCTCTCTCTCTCTCTCTCTCTTTCATTTTCACTAATAACAGCCCTCTCTCTCTGTGTGCCTCCTTTCCTAATGGAGAGACTATATCCCTTTCAAATGCCGTGCCCTTCTGGGGCTTCTAGTTCAGAATGTACTTGAATTTAAGTTCTTTTCTACCATTCTGTATCCCAATTCCTTGGAGGTTCCTTGCAATGTCTTTGGGTTGGTTTAAACATGCTTTTTTTTGGGAAGTCTTATATCTATTTGATGCATACCATGATCTATTGATCAATAAGCTTTCTTCTTGCGCGAATTTGATCAATTACCCTTCGTGCTTTTTGAGCAGACATACCTATATGTCGAGCTAAAGCTCGTGTTTCTGTACCCGGGGTCTTCTTTATCATAGAATTTTACCTCACACACACCAATAGAATAGTAATAAATCATGAACACCTATTTAACTTTTTATGACATTACTACATTTACATTAACTATATTACCGCCGAGATGTAGGGTAACCATTCTTTCATCAACATGAAAGAATGTAATGTAGTGTAACCATTCTTTTATCAATGTGTTTATGTCAAATGATGATATCAATCTTATGGAACTGTAGAGGTACTGGAGATCCGGCACTATGCCATATAGATATAGTCGAGAAGTTCTTGCTGGTAAAAATGCAGCTCTTTTTCTGTTAATGGAACTGAGTACATCCTTCTTCATTCTCAAATACCATTAATGCCCTTTTACATGGTTTACACATCACAGGTGTCTAAATTGCATTTGATTATTCCAACTTGTAAAATTTCAGATTCGAGCCTATATTGTAATACTCTTGCTTTAATTTATGTAACGACCTTGTGACTTGTTGATTGAAATAGCCAGTATTTGTTTGGCTGATGATGAGGCTAGGCTAGGCTAGGCTAGAGATACATGGTAAGCACGTGGGATCCAAATGAAAGGTGGTTGAGATTCTTATAGGGGGAATGCAAGGCAAGGGCAATGAGCTCATGCTAACCAAACTATTTAAGACCCTTACGAAAAGCCGTCTTTATACTATCTTCTAGTCCTACTTGGGGTGCGTAAGCACAAACTATATTCAAAACCTCTACTCCTAGCACTAATTTCAACGTCATGATTCAGTCACCATATCGTTGTATTTCTACTTCACTATCTTTTAAATCTTTATTTATGATAATACAACTCCGTTTCGAGCATTTTCCTTTATTGTGTACCATAATTTAAAACATGTATCTTCAATCTCCTTTGCTTTTTCTCCAACCCACTTTGTCTCTTGTAAACATAAGATATGAATCTTTCTCCGAATCATAGTATCTACCACCTCCATTAGCTTTTCGGACAATGTTATGATACTCCAAGAAACAATACAAATCTTATTATCTAGGACTAGCTTCCTTACCCCTGCATTCGTCCATAATGAAAATGCGGAGACTCTCTCTGCAATTTATTCACTACATTCGGGCAGCAATGTAGTTGGACTAATTTCTTTACCCATCCCTGTCCATGATGTGGGAACCCTCTCTGCAATTGATTTACTACATCTGAGCGAAAATGTAGAGACCCTTACTTACTTTTTACTGTATTCGGACTCTGCAACATGTCACTAAGAGGGGACACCCCAACGCAATGCTCATAATTTGTATAATCCATGGTATAAAAATTCGATAAAGTTTTACGCTGGCTGTCGGAAACCTAATGCAACCCTCCTTTATTCGGGCTTGGGACCGCCCATGCAAGGGTGATCCCTTACATTGACAAAGTTAAAAACTGACAATCAATGATGAGTGTAATATCACAATAATTTTTTTTATGGCAAATGAACAGTCAAGTGTTACAACTATATCTCAAATTTATGGCAGAATGCATGGGGTGATTTTGTAGGGAATTTTGATGCAATATACGAGGTACAATGATGTGCTTGATAGGTCGGAGATGATGATGGTATTTGCCAAATTGAGATCATGTGGACTTTTTTTATTTGGTGATGGATGATTCTTCTTGAATTCAAGTTAATCCTTATCATAAATATCAATCTATACGTGGCCAACAAGCAAGGGTTCAATCTAGATGCTTCTTCCATCTTTTTTGTGCAAACGTTTGAAATTATCCAAGAATGGAAGATTTTGCAGCCATTCTCATTCAAGTTCTTTTTTCTCCAAATCCATGGAAAGGTGGTGCTTTTTTCCTCAGTGCTGCAAAGCTTCAAGATGAAGTACCTTGGTGTATGTTATTTGCAGATGACATTGTGTTAGTGGAGGAGTCTAAGGAAAAAGTTAATAGAAAATTGGAACTATGGAGAGAAACATTAGAAAGTAAAGGCTTCCGACTTAGTAGAACAAAGACAAAATATATAGAATGAAAGTTTGATCATTTGGTTACTTCAGAGGACATAAAAATTAAAATTGGCACACATTGTATCCCTCAAAAGGAAAGTTTTAAATACCTAGGGTCAATTTTTGAAAGTGATGGAAGAATTGATAGAGATGTTACGCATAGAATTAATGATGGTTGGTTAAAATGGAGAGGAGCATCAAGTATTCTTTATGATAAGAAGATACCATTAAAGTTAAAAGGTAAATATTATAGAGCAACAATTAGACCTGCCATGTTTTATGATTCTGAGTGTTGGATAGTTAATCATCAACATGTACAGATAGAAATGAAGATGTTAAAGACCGTATACATAATGAGGTTATTAGAAACAAATTAAGAGTGGCACCAATGGAGGATAAAATGAGAGAATATGGTTTAAGATGGTTTGGACATATAGAAAGAAGATCAAAAGAAGAACCTATAAGAAAGTATGAAAAACTAGATTTTGAAAGTATTAAAAGAGGTAGAGGACGACCACAAAAGTGTTGGAAAGAAACAATAAAGAATGATCTAGCTTATTGTAAGTTAACTGCTAACATGGCATGTGATAGGGCTCTGTGGAAACAAAGAATCCATGTATCCGACCCCGTCTAGTATGGGAAAAGGCTTAGTTGTTGTTGTTGTTGTTGCTGCTGCAAAGCTTCCTGGCTCTTTGAGCTAAATTGTTTGGGATCCTTCTTGATCAATCTGACACAATTCACTCAAAGTCAATCTATATCCATCCTAGAATGTCCTTCATTTCCCATTTCGTGCTACTTAAATTCTGATAGTGGAAATTTGATGGCGATCATCTGAAAGTCTATACTAGAAACTTTCTATGGCACCATTGAAGGATCAACTAAAAAGGAGGCTGTTGCTGAGATTCCAACTATAAAAAGAGGCATCCTAGGGATTCTCGTGGCACATGAATTTCTTATATATCATTGAAATTGTGCTTCATACCAACTAGGGATTCTAGTTTAGGAGGCTCTTACCATTGATTTCATACCAATGAATCAAAAGAGCCTTTAGAATGTGCCAAGAGAGAAATTCCGCATATAAACCACAATTTCTACCGACGTATTCAAAAAAATGAAGTCAAAGAGGCTCTTAAACATATGAAGAGTGGTAAATCAGTAGGACCACATAATATTCCTATAGAAGTTTGGAAAATACTAGGAGAAGTAGGCTTCACTTGGCTCACAAGACTATTTAATGAAATATGGAAAAACCAAAAGATGCCCGAGGAATGGAGAGCAAGTACACTTATACCCATATATAAGAACAAGGGAGACATTCAAAATTGTGCTAATTATCGAGGTATCAAGTTAATGAGTCATACTATGAAATTATGGGAAAGAATTATCGAACGTAGGTTAAGACAAGTATCAAGTACAACAGAGAACCAATTTGGATTCATGTTAGGCAGATCTACTATTGAAGCAATTCACCTTTTGAGACGTCTTATGGAACATTTTAGAGCAAAAAAGAAAGACCTTCACATGATATTTATTGATCTAGAAAAAGCTTATGATAGGGTACCGAGAGAGGTTCTTTGGAGAACTTTGGAAAAAAGAGGTATCCCATTGACATATATTAACCTTATAAGAGACATGTATGATGGTGCAAAAACATGTGTGAGGACTCATGAAGGAATGACAAACTTCTTTGAAGTTAATATTAGGTTACATCAAGGATCAACTTTAAGTCCATACTTATTTATAATGGTGATGGATGAGTTGACAAAACATATTCAAGATGAAGTACCTTGGTGTATGTTATTTGCAGATGACATTGTATTAGTGGAGGAGTCTAAGGAAAAAGTTAATAGAAAATTGGAACGATGGAGAGAAACATTAGAAAGCAAAGTCCTCCGACTTAGTAGAACAAAGACAGAATATATAGAATGTAAGTTTGATCATTTGGTTACTTCAGAGGACATAGAAATTAAAATTGGCACACATTGCATTCTCCAAAAGGAAAGTTTTAAATATCTAGGGTCAATTTTTCAGAGTGATGAAAGAATTGATGGAGATGTTACACATAGAATTAATGCTGGTTGGTTAAAATGGAGAGGAGCATCTGGTATTCTTTGTAATAAGAAGATACCATTAAAGTTAAAAGGTAAATATTATAGGGCATCAATTAGGCCGGCCATGTTTTATGGTTCTGAGTGCTGGGCAGTTAATCATCAACATGTACAAAAGATGTCTGTGACAGAAATGAAGATGTTGAGATGGATGAGTGGTCATACAAGAAAAGACCGTATACATAATGAGGTTATTAGAAACAAATTAGGAGTGGCACCAATAGAGGATAAAATGAGAGAACATCGTTTAAGATGGTTTGGACATATAGAAAGAGGATCAAAAGAAGAACCTGTAAGAAGGTTAGAAAAACTAAATTTGGAAAGTATTAAAAGAGGTAGAGGACGACCACAAAAGTGTTGGAAAGAAACAATAAAGAATGATCTATCTTATTGGGAGTTAACTGCTAACATGGCACACGATAGGGATATGTGGAAACAAAGAATCCATGTAGCTGACCCCGTCTAGTATGGGAAAAGGCTTAGTTGTTGTTGTTGTTTATTTATATCCTAAAAGTGCATTGCAAATGAAATTTGTGAAGCATCCTAGATAAACAGAGCCAAAGACTCTCCGGTATTTTCCAGCATGAAAATCTGAACATCGCAGCAAGGATACTGATGCCAAATTGATGAGCCTCTGGCTTGAGGGATGTGCGGATCAACATTGGTATCCAAACTTCAGGCACCATGGTGACTGCTTTGTGGAAAGATCCAAGACCGCCAATCAACCTTGCCACCATTACATCCCTCTGATGCACATAAACAACAATTATAATAAGAACGTTTTACCTAGAGAGATATGAAACAGAAAAAGTGACCGTGTGGGTGCAATTCCATCAAGGTACAAGAACTCGAGTTAACCTACTAGTAATTATCAATAAGCTTAAAGCTACAGATCTAGAATGCGCAAACCAAGTCGCTTAGTTCAGTGAAGGCTTTTAGATCCGACATGAAAAATAAGCCTGCTGACACCAAAGTCCAACAATCACAAGCATTGCCCAGAACATGCAAATCAATTACTAAGAAAAGGGCGGAAGGTGATCACTATGACTACATTATTAACTTGGCAGACTCAATCTATAAATCAGATGTCTGTCACCAACTACGCTAGTACTTTGTCCATCGGGATATACTTTCTGCTGTAGAAACCTTACAACAATACACGCTTGTTTTCAGTGACGTTGTCAAGATGCACAACCGGAAGAAAACAAAAGTGCATTCACCAAGCAACAGTTGGACTTGGATCGTATTTAAGTCAGAAACTAAAAAGTTACAGCATGACTAATAACTCACTACCTGAAGTATGCGTTGTGCTTAATTAGAGAAACGACAAATACTTCAGGAAATTCATTTAAGTTCCAAGCATCTACCTCACTAGATTCTGGAACTGCGTTCTTTTCTCTGCCTTTTGGAAAAGAGAAGGACAAGACCTCCTCATCCAAGAAAGCAACTGCTGCCTTCACAATGTCCTGTACCAGAAAAACCCGCACCCTGAGCCCCTTCTCTGAGAATATGAAGTTAAACAAGTCTTCCGTTGCAGACACAATAGCACGCACGTCAAAAGATTTCCATTCTTCGGCATTTGAAGAATTGCTGCTAGATTCATTCCGATCACCCATTCCGATCACCCACTTTTGGTTCAGATGCTTCAGAAATTGCCATCACCTGCACAATCAAACAAGGTTTGATTATATAGGAACAGATTTCACATACTGGACCCAGTGGAATAGTTACATTGAAAAAGTAGCTCTATCTTGAGATTTCTCAAGATCCTTCAGTGATATCCACAAAATTCATTGATGTGGATGGATGGTCAGCAGTTTGTTGACTGAACGCCGTATGCTAATAAGGCTGACACTATTCCGTCGTTCGTAGAGGGATTCATTGATTGAATTAACCATGAACTAACAAGAGTATCATCTTTAGACCATCTCTCATAGTCTGCACTGCTTCCTTCCAAGCTAGAGGGATTCATTGATTGAATTAACCATGAACTAACAAGAGCATCATCTTTAGACCATCTCTCATAGTCTGCATTGCTTCCTTCCAAGCTAAGTGGACTCTGTCTGATAATAGCTATCTTTCCTCTGGATTTCAACACTAACTCAATAGACCTGGCCCATTCTCTGTAATTTCTTCCATCTAAACGAATGTTTGTGATTTGAAATGGTTCCACCTTTTGATCATTTCCAAATGTGGATGATATTGACTCTTCTTTCAATCTGCCTTCCATGATTCTTCACACTTGCTCGACAAATTTTTTCAAGCAAATTGATACCACAGAATATGAGTAGTATTGCTACTAATTTCTGCAAATTCTGTCTCAGTCAATATTATCTCTTCTTGTAGATAAATCACACCTTCAATGGTTGATTCAATTTTTCGTCCACCACTTCTTGAAGGTGAGTTGATGTAGGCTACCAAGGTATGTTGCTGATTGGTTTAGATCTACTACAATTCAGATTCCCAGGTAACTTGATACGTGTTGACTTATATTCACAGGAATATTTGGTAAGTCTTGCTTCCCAATTTGTATTGATCCGTTTCTCAATGTTCAAAGAAATTTGTGAACATATGCAATATTCGCCATAGCCACTGTTATCAATTCACGTGATTCATTATATTCACTTGATTCAGTCTGCGTCTGAACATATGCAATATACGTTGTAGTTACTGTTATCGGTTCACGTGATTCACGATGTTCACTTGATTCAGTATGCATCACATTCACGCCTGATTCAGTTCAATTGATAATTGCGATATTGGAAATCGTACAATAACCCTAATCGTGATTGAAATCCTTCTAAATCAAGTGCTTTGATTCACAATCTGTCTATTATCTCCCCTTTCTTGTTTTGATAAAATATCTCAGATTTTTCATCAAATCTTTCAAAAAAATGATATAATACTTACTTAATCTTTTCCAAGGAATAACTTGATGCGAGGGGCGGCCATACTTGCGTTTAAAGCTCTGATATCATGTTAAACATCGAGCCTTCAAGCATCAAATGAAATCAGAAATAAGAAATACACATGAAAGGTTGGTCGGCTGTCTTCTTCTGCCGCCACCTATTTTCTTTTCTGTTCAGCTTACAAACTAATGCCAGCCGACTACTATTTAAGCAACCCTAATCTAACTTAATGTACTAAACTACCCTTAATTAACATTAAACTTTCATCACTAATCAAGCAACTTGACACGATATCCTAATCTAGACTTACACAACTAATTAATGACACAAACTAACTAACCAATAATGAATACCAATCGTAAGGGGGAGAAATCTTGGCAATATGGTCTGCTGCACATCATGGAGATTCCAAAAGTGTTGCTACTAGAGGGTTGTGAGGTTTTAAATAATGGTACAGTGCAGTCCACCATATGCAGGACTTCAGCTTCATATTGATGTCCATCAGGTGCAGGATCCAGCTTCCTAAAACATAAATATGTGCATCAAGTGAGTATCAAGTACTGGGTTTTGGTTTGCACTGATAGAAAGGAACCCTTGGAAACTTGAGTCCAGATGCAGGATATTAGCATCATGAAAGAGTACCTTGAAATTTGACTATAGTGTACATGATGCGCATTTTTTCATCTTTCTGTTGGTGGATGCGTAATCAAAAGAGCATAATTAGAACTAACCAATGTTCTCCTTAAGCTCGAGTGCTTCTACATGTTAACTGGGAGCACAACATTCCTAATGTTAAACATTACTGCCATGATCTTGTACGTTCACTCTTTTGTTTTCCTAGCATGTTCTGGTTCTTGCTTGACACTGAATCTAGATTTTCACTGAACAACTTCTGACTCAATGAGGAGGCAATTTTATTTGTTTTCTCTTTCTGTCTCATGTGCTGTATTTTGCAGGGAGTCTATTGTTCTTTGAGGCAGATGCTGGAAGAGGGTTTCTTTCATGCAGATCCTCACCCTGGCAATCTTGTTGCGACAAGTGATGGATCACTGGCATATTTCGACTTTGGTATGATGGGAGATCTTCCTCAACATTATCGTGTGGGACTTGTTCAAATGGTTAGTTGAATTCCTACGTCTATTTCTTTTTCAGAATTGTCACACTTTATCGTGTATGTCTTCTGCTTGGCAATCTTTTCTTTCCATTTTTTTATATTTTAAAATTACATACATGTCCTCCCTTCATGTTTATGCCTAGTGGCATTTGGTGACTAGCAAGCACTTGCCAAATTGATATTAACTAGGTTGCTATCTGTCAACCTAGTGATGTGTTAGTTGGCTGCATAGTAGCATGAACAGTTTGAGCTTGCACATGTTTACTTGAAAGAGAGAAATTGATGTTGAAAAGTCTTTTGCTAAGTAACACTTCGCACTGGACTATATTCTGATTCATTCCTACTAAAGGCTCTTAAACAATTTCTACTAGGAGAAGAGCCTCCTAAACTAGAATGCCACGAGAATGTGCCACGAGAATCAATGATATATAGTTGATATATAATGGAATCCTAGGGATGCCTCTTATAAACCACAATTGTTTAGGAGGCTCCTAAACTATTCACGAGAGTGTCCTTCATATATGTTCTACGAGAATGTGCCTCCTAAACTACTGATTTACCATGAAATTGTGGTAGAAATTCTAGTTTAAGAGCCAAGATAGTTTAGGAGGCTCTTAATCAATGATATATTTCATACCAACTATTCATTGAAATTATGCTTCATACCTACTGATTTACCATCCTAGGGATTGAAAAGTCTTGATCAATCTGACACAATTCACTCAAAGTCAATCTATATCCATCCTAGAATGTCCTTCATTTCCCATTTCGTGCTACTTAAATTCTGATAGTGGAAATTTGATGGCAATCATCTGAAAGTCTATACTAGAAACTTTCTATGGCACCATTGAAGGATCAACTAAAGAGGAGGCTGTTGCTGAGATTCCAACTATAAAAAGAGGTATCCTAGGGATTCTCGTGCCACATGAGTTTCTATACTTTTCTTACTTGGCTAAGTCTCCTAAACTAATACTAACATCTTTATTTTCATTAAAAAGCTTATAAAAATAGGTTTTCCATCGATTTCTTATATATCATTTGCCACTAGAATTTTTTCATAGTGTCTGTTATGCATCTAACAGAATTAAGATCTTTAGTTTTCTTATCTCTAGCCCTATCTATCCTAAAAATATCTCTTTCACCCTCTTTTGAGTTGAGTTGTTTATATAAATCCTCCCAAATTTTAGCTTTTGCTTCACTGACGGCCTTTTTTACTTCATTCTTTGCTTTCTTATAAGCCTCTAAAGTTTCACTAGTTTTCTTAATTTATAACATGCCCTCTTTGCCTTGATTTTATTTTGCACTACTTTACTCCACCACCAAGCTTCTTTTTGTGCCGGTACACCTCCCTTAGATTCACCTAACACATCTTTCGCCACTTTCTTAATATATATAGCCATATTGTTCCACATTTCACAGGGTGTACCAACATAATTCCAAGCATCTCCTTGAAAGACATTCTGTTTAAATATATCTTTTTTCTTGCTTTTAAGATTCTACCATTTAGTCCGAATAACTCGATGCACTCTTTTCTTCTTTGTCTATTTTTTAATTGTAAATCCATAACTAAAAGTCGATGTTGGGTGGTTAAGTTTTCTCCTATAATTACCTTGTAATCTTTAGAACATGGTCTATCTTTTTTTTTACAAATAAAGTAATCAATTTGTGTTTGTGATAAGTCACTCTTATAAGTAATTAAATGTTCATCTCGTTTTTTGAAGATTGTATTGACTATAAAGAGATCAAATGCCATAGCAAAATTTAAAACTCCTTACCTTCCTCATTTATATCCTCAAAACCAAATTTTTCATGAATACCTTGATATCCTAATGCCTCTTTATCGACATGTCCATTTAAGTCTTCTCCTAAACAAATCATCTCCTTTTGTGGAATCTTTTGAATCACCTTATCTAACTCTTCCCAAAAAACTGTCTTTATACTATCTTCTAGTCCTACTTGGGGTGCGTAAGCGCAAACTATATTCAAAACCTCTACTCCTAACACTAATTTCAATGTCATGATTCGGTCACCATATCGTTGTATGTCTACTACGCTCTCCTTTAAATCTTTATTTATGATAATTTCAACTCCGTTTCGAGTCTTTTCTTTACCTGAGTACCATAATTTAAAACCTGTATCCTCTATCTCCTTTGCTTTTTCTCTAACCCATTTTGTCTCTTATAAACATAGAATATGAATCTTTCTTCGAATCATAGTATCTACCACCTCCATTAGCTTACCGGATAATGTTCCGATATTCCAAGAACCAATACGAATCTTATTATCTAGGACTAGCTTCCTTACCCCCTCGCATCCGTCCATAATCAAAATGCGAAGACCCTCTCTGAAAATTATTCACTACATTCGAGCGGCAATGTAGCGGGACTAACTTCTTTACCCACATCCGTCCTTGATGTGGGAACCCTCTCTGCAATTGATTCACTACATTTGGGTGAAAATGTAGTGACCCTTGCTTACTTCTTACTGCATTCGGTTTCTGCAGCACATCGTTAGGCGGGGACGTCCCAAAGCAATGTTCATAAATTTTGTAATCAATGTTATAAAAAATCCGACAAAGTTTTACGCTGGTTGTCGGATGCCTAACACAACCCTCCTCCTTTATCCGGGCTTGAGACCGGCAATGCAAGGGTGATCCCTTACATGGGCGGAGTTGGTATTATCATAAATAATACGTCAATTTTGTTTTCTCTAGAACTCTTTCTTAGGGCTTCGAAGGCGTGATCATTCCTTTGAACCAATCGAATGTATATAAATTGGCGTATAAGAAATTGGCTCAAGTTATCACACACCTATTAAATTATGACAATATTAAATGTAAATTCCTCGAAAGCACTTTTAAGTTTTATTATTACGGTGATTATATTGAACAGAGAAGCCTTGTTTTTTACTTGTGCCTTGACACACACAAGTCAAAGATCAGGCCCAAGATATGATCTTTAAAGCAATTAACGCTGATGAAATATTATCGCGCTGTTCTGTCTCTGAAATGCTAAGAAAAAATGTAACCTCGTTAGCTTGGTCATGTTATATTTGTAGATCCACATCAAGCCACATACATTTGCTTACTAGAGGAGCTATTTGGTGTAGCACTGCTTAGCATATATTCACGAGTACCTCTATTATAGAAGTAAAATGCATAGCATGTTTTTTTTCTCAAAGCCTTTTTCCAAACTAGTTGGGTTGGTTCTTTGTTTTCACAAAGTTTTATTATAATTTGTAGAATTGATATAAGGGATCACCTTTGCATGGTCGATCTCAACTCGGATAAAGGAGGAGGCTAACATTAAGCTATATCGTTAAAATGCATAGCTTGTAATGCAGTATTTAAATCATGGAATATAACTGCAAAATTGTCACTTTGTTGTGAATTATGTATAGAAATGAAAGACCACGAGCTATTTGTGTGAGAATAAGTTTGTGGCATTGTATTCCATTAACTACAGGAACTCTTCTGGTCAAACTATATTCACGTTAAGTTTTTGGTTGTTAAATATAGTGTCCAGAGTGACCAATTTTTCTAAAGAAGTGTATATATACAACTTCCATGCTTGCAGATCCACTCACTAAGGCTTCACAAACCACGGTCTTTTCATGAGCTTGACATATCATGTAATGATATGATGGTTTAATGAGATTTTGTATTTTGACGCTAATTGGTTGTGCTAATACATTATGGACATGTTTTGTGGAATAACATTTAGTGTCTTTTTGTATTCTGAATTGAAGTTTTTTTTACCTTAGGGAGGTTTACGGTGGGACTAGGTGGAAATAGTTATGTAAAGATCACATTGCACGTAATTTGTGTTGCGTACTTGATCTATGTCATTGGACATATAGATGTATGGGATCATTGATATGTAGTTACGATAATTGTGACGGATACTTTGGTCCATGTTGATATGATTGATGGATGAGATTGGTTGAGATGGTTGTTAATAGATAGTGATTTTGACATAATAAGGTAATTTGTGATACATGGCTATGCTGAGATATATTTTTTGACCCAAGTGGAAGCTTGTTGGATTTATTCAACGATATATAGTCCAACATTTATATCATATATGTCACGTACCATATGCTGTCTAAGTTAAATGGATCCAACTGAAGTAATTTAATGTGGATATGCGTCCACTGACCTCTTTTATAGTCTGAGAATCAGTTATACAGAGACCATTTAGGTGGTTACGCTAATCATATAATAGGTTGGATTAGGAAACTGTGTTAGACTTGTAATCTATAATAGAGGGGTTATGGCCCTCAAGTCATATGTATAATAATTTTCATTAGGGTTTCCATTGCTCTTTGATTTTAAGGGTTTGAGAGCTTCCACCTCTCACGTATCATGACTTTCGCATTTGATTCTGGCAGGCTTCCAATTAAGTTTGAAACCTGCCAGAATCAAATTGTTCTGCGGATAATATAGATCTTTAGTTTTGATCATCTATGGATTAAAATTTCCAGCGCACAAACCCCAAAGACAGCCCAAATGCCCTTTTAGGTCTATCGTTTTCATATAGTGTAGCAGTTTACTTTGATTATATTGATATATTGGAACATGTAACACTGTAATAATATACAAGATTGAAAATGGGCAGCCCTAATTGTATCTGTTTTGCTGGCTTGTAGAGTTGATGTGCCTCTTATTCTCTGTGGATGAATGAAATCTCTGACGTTTGATAAAAAAAATGTGGAGTAGCTAGAAGGTTAGAAGCATGCGTGTGGTTGCACATACTTGTGTCCATTCAGAAAAGAAAAACTTTAAAGGTCCGAAATTGATTACAAGTAACTTGATGTTGTGTGATTTAAATTTCAAACAAGAGAAACATAACATGCTACATACCACAGCACGATAAACATCATGATGAAAAAAAAGGAGTATAACAAGCATAGTTTTTCCTTTCCGATTACCAAGATGGGTTAGGCAAGACCTATAATAAGCATACTTGATTACCAATGGATCTATCGTTTTCTTAACGCAAGAAACATCTCTTTAAAGGATCTCCCGACGTCCAAAATTCCAAATAATGATCTTGCAGACTCCCTAGCAGTGTTGCCAAGTAGCTTTGTTCACCAGTTTGGAGGGAGACTGTGTGTGTGAGAGAGAGAGAGCGGTGCATTATTGACACGTAAGATACTATAGATTATCTAAATATGAACGAAAATTCTTCCAAAATTCTAATTTCAGTCACATCCAATTGAATTCACAAATCAATGTGTATAAGTTATCAAATTACGAATTAACTACTAAGCTTTACATCAAATAAAAACTACTACAACCTTTCTAAACTTGTGATTTTCTTGCTCTATTGCATATCTACTCTTCTTGCTAAGTCAACATGCTTCAATCTTGGATATAACCTATAAAATGGTAACAATAATGGTGTGAGTACACTGACACGCTTAATAGAAAGATATATTCCTCAATAAGGTTAGGTAGAAACATGCATATCTGAAACAAGAATGCATGTCCATGAATATCAAATATAGTAAAGATCACATAATTTTATGAGCCAGTAATAAAACCACACAATCCCATTCATATCTTCACAGTTACATACCATCACATGCACAGAGATATCTGCATGCTCATTTAATGTTCTAACACGATGGTCTATTTGACACTAGCCAACGGCTTTAAGTACATATTGTCACACAGAGTTAGTCCACATACATGGAAGGATGCCTGAGAGCCCACCCTTCTCAAGGTAGAACATCGAAGGGTCACATCGTCACACCACAACCGAATCTCTAGAGACTTGAAACACAAACATCTTGTTAATTGTAAAAGGACTGGCCCAGGCCACTAGGGCCTTGGGCCAGTCGGCCCCTGTTTGCTGTGCACAGCAGCCGGCAACCCTTCTTCAAGCTGCTCTCTCTCTCTCTCATTTTATGTAATATACATCTCTTGTAAAGTCTATAAATACATGGATCTATCATCAATAAAAGTATGCAGTCTAGCACTGCTTTTTGACTTGTTTTGTATGCGTTTTCGCTCTTGTTTGTTATTCTTGAAGATCGGCATTCGTGATTGAATGCCATTTGACTCTTGGTGACTTGATGATATTGATTCGTGCAACATCAACCTTCATTCGTTGACGATTATTTACATGGTATCAGAGCCTCGGATTGAAGAAATTGGGTGTATTGAGAAGCGTGCCATCGGTGCGAAATTTGAAGAATTTTATCAAACTTGAGGTTAGTTCATAAATTGTGATTTTTTGCAAAATGAAAGGTAAAAACGAGTCGTTTAGATGTATCATATACCCGAAATGCTACCAAAGTTGGGTTAGGACCATGAAAAAGTATTTTTTATCAAAGGATTTTTGGGATTACATCGATGGAACCATAAAGAAACCAATTTTTAACATTGATGATTTAGACGATGATGAAATCGTCAAAGCTCGTGAAAAATACAAGTTAGATTTAAAATTATGGAAAAAAATGAACGCAAAAATCATATGGATTATTTGCCAAAATGTGGATGAAAAGCTTAGGAATATGATTAGTGCATTTGAAAACGCTTTTGAAACTTGAGAATATTTGAAAAAACTTCATTCTCAAGATGACTTTGTTTTTCAAATTGATTTAATGGAAATAATGGTAATGCTTAAACAAGGGAACCTAAGCATTAGAGATTACCATAATGAATTTTCAGAATTTTGGACTCAATTGAAAAGTTTTGACAAATTTGAAAATATTCACAAATTAGATGAATTTCAAGAATTTCTAGACAACCAATACTTTTTTTTTTGTTTATGCGTGGGTTGAGAGATGAATTTGAAAATATTATATCAAATCTTATACATAGAAAACCTAGACTTAGAGGGGATTCCTTTTTGGCCGATCTTGTTATGGAGGAAACAAGATTGAAAAACATGAATGTGGCTAAGAAAGCCATGCTTGCCGCAGCAAATTTGAAGACATACAAGCCTCCACATGCAAAGAACAATGAAGGCATGTCAAAGAAGCTCATAGGACCATGGCCCAACAAAGACACTATTTGCCACTATTGTAAGGAAAATGGGCACATCAAAACCACGTGTCCTTTACTTCGGAAAAGAAGTGAAAATGCAGGAGCCGTAAAAGAAGGGAGTGTCTTCCCCAACAACATCAAAGCATATATAGAAGAAATCTTCAAGGAAAAAGCAAGCATCTTTGGAAATGCTCTATCCACTTTTCAAGGTATGTCTTGGTTTTTAGATTCCGGTGCATCCTTTCATATGACACATACTGAAAACTCTTTGATTAATTCTTATGAAACCATTGGAAAGCATGTGTTTACGGCCGATGGAACAAAACTCCAAATCAAAAAATTAGGAAATCTTGAAAAACAAAACTTTAAAATTTAAAATGTAAGTTTTATACCTAAACTTAATTTAAATCTACTTTCGGTTGCTCAAATATGTGATAACAATTGTATAGTCACTTTCTCATCCAAATATTGTGTGGTGCAGGTTCACCTATCGAAGAAGGTGATTGGTCAAGGCCATGGAGAAAGCGGACTATACAAAATGAACTATCTTGTTATGCCAAACTCCGATTTTTGTAACATAACCCAAGATGTTACACTTTGGCATAAAAGACTTGGACACTTGGACTCTCAAAAATTATGTAATATTCCTTTGATGAAAAGCATTAGAGAGAAAAATTTTGAATGTAAAGATTATATTCTTGGAAAAATGTATCTATCTTCCTTTTGGAGAAAGAAACTATGTACCAAAGAAAGCTTTTGATCTAATACATTTGGATGTTTGGGGCCCCGCGCCCGTTGTTTCTAAAGGAGGATTTTAATATTATGTGATTTTTGTAGACGACTTTACTCGTTTTACATGGATATATCTCTTAAAACACAAATCTGAAGTATTTAAAAAATTTGTAGTATTTTATAATATGATCAAAAACCAATTTGGAGCAACCATTAAAATCTTTAGATCCGATTCGGGAGGAGAGTACATGTCCAATGAATTTCATAAATTTATTGAAACTAATGGTATTGTTCATCAAAAATCATGTACTAAAACACTGCAACAAAATGGTCTAGCAGAAAGAAAACATAGGCATATTGTTGAAACTTGTAAAACTATGTTAATTGCTAGTAAGGTTCCTAAATTCTTATGATCGAAACTACTCTTACCGCAGTATACCTTATAAATAGAATGCCTTCATCTAACCTTGAAAATACTTCACCCTTCGAAAAATTATACATCCCCCCATATTATGAACGATTTAGGGTTTTTGGATGTAGATGTTTTGTGTATACAGACAAAAATGAAAAATTGTCACCTAGAGCTATTGAATGTGTATTCCTTGGTTATGGCATTGACAAGAAAGGATATAGGTGTTTTGATCCCATAGAAGACAAATTGTATGTGTCCAAGGATGTAAAATTTTTCGAGAATGATATTTATTATGAGTTCAAATCCTTGGAAAACTCTGAACCTTTCATTCCTCAAGATGTTCTTGAGCCAGAAGAAGATAGTGACTCAGAAGATCATGTTGAAGACAATGACACTTCACACACCACTATTGATACTCGGTCAATTATTGAACCCTTCCCCTCACATTATATAAGACGACCTAGAGAAACCAATGATGTCCACATAGAACCTTATATTACAAGATTAGAACCCAGGGTTTCAAGACCTCCTCAGCGATTTGTGTCCTATGAATCTTTTGAACCGCAACGAAGAAATTTGATTGCCACCCTTCGTCAAGTTAAGGAACCTAGGTTATATCATCAAGCTAAAGGTATTCTAGAATGGGAAGATGCTATGAAAGATGAACTCAATACCTTAGACAAGGCTCAGATATGGATAATTGCACCCATACCAAAAGATAAGAAAGTCATTGGATGTCGATGGGTATATAAAATCAAAACTCACAGCAATGGTCACATTGAGAAATACAAGGCTAGACTAGTTGCTAAAGGTTATGCCCAAGGATATGGAATTGATTATGATGAAACTTTTGCCCCAGTAGCTAGAATGACCACAATTAGAATTCTCATAACCATTAGTACAATTAAGCAATGAAATATATACCAACTTGATGTCAAGAATGCTTTCTTGAATGCTTACTTGAATGAAGAAGTCTACATGAGTCCTCCTCCTTGTGTTAATCTCCCTCCTGGTCATGCTCTTAAATTATGAAAGGCTTTGTATGGTTTGAAATAAGTCCCGAAAGCTTGGTTTGATCGATTTGAAAGATTCATGCATTTGCATAATTTTGTGACTTGCTATACTGATACTGCACTGTTTGTACGAAAAATACAACTGGTATTGTTATTTTGCTTTTGTATGTGGATGACATGATCATCACAGGAAGTGATGAAGTGGGAATTGCTGAAGTTAAACTCAATCTTCATCACGAATTTGATATGAAAGACTTGGGCTTGCTAAATTACTTTTGAGGTATTGAGATAACCAAAAACAATTGTGGATACTTTATGTCTCAAACCAAGTTTGCTAATGATATTGTTGAAAGGTCTGGTATTACAGATACTAAGGTTGTTGACACACCAGAAATCCTAGGCACCAAACTACGATCCACTGATGGTGAGAAATTTGAGGATCTCACTCCTTATCGACAGCTCATAGGTGCACTCACTTATCTCACCATTACTCGACCAGATATTTCTCATGCAGTACACATAGCAAGCCAATTTCAGTAGGCACCCACTTCTGTTTATATGAGTGTTGTCTTGCGCATCATTCGATATATTAGAAACACTGCCCACAAGGGAGTCCTCTTAAGTTCCTCTTCATCTTTGGATTTATTTGTATATACGGATAATGATTGGAGTGGAGATGTCAACAATAGACACTCTACGACTGATTTTTGTGTGTTTTTAGGTAAATCTCTAGTTTCTTGGAAGTGCAAAAAGCAACAAAAGGTGTTCCTCTCATTTACAGAAGCCGAATATCGAGTCATGACTACAGCTGCGATGGAGATTTCTTGGATCACAACCCTTTTAGTAGACATGGGAGTCAATGTACTACACCCGACCATCATGTATTGTGACAACAAAAGCGTCATGTACATTGCCTCCAACAATACTTTTCATGAGAGGATGAAGCATATCGAGATAGATTGCCACTTTGTTCGTGAAGAATGCTTAAATAAGAAGATTTCATTGTGTTATGTCACATCTCAGTTGTAGCTATCAGATTTCTTCACCAAATCTCTTTCAGCTACTCGGTTTCAATTCTTGTTGGACAAACTTTCGGTCTATACCCCGTAAGTTTGAGGGGGGGTGTTAATTGTAAAAGGATTGGCCCAGGCCACTAGGGCCTTGGGCCAGTCGGCCCCTGTTTGTAACTGGATTGGCCCAGGCCACTAGAACCTCGGCCAGTCAACTAGCCGTTGGAGGCAACTGGCCTCCAACGGCTAGTTAGTAGCCGTTACTATGTTGTGCACAGCACAACAGCCAGCAACACTTCTTCAAGGGTTACTCTCTCTCTCTCATTTTATGTAATATACACCTCTTGTAAAGTCTATAAATACATGGATCTATCATCAATAAAAGTATGCAGTCTAGCACTGCTTTTTGACTTATTTTGTATGCGTTTTCGCTCTTTTGTTGTTCTTGAAGATCGGCATTCGTGATTGAATGCCATTTGACTCTTGGCGACTTGGTGATATTGATTCATGCAATATCAACCTTCATTCGTTGACGATTATTTACACATCTATGATCAATATTTTCAAAGTTACATTTCCAACCCTCTATATTTCTAGTTTAAAATAATATCCCATGCACAAAGCTTAACACGATATTCACAAATGTCACGTCAATAGTAATCTCATACATGAATCTCTATATGATATCATAATATCCATAAGTATCTCAATGGGAAGATATTTATTTATATCATTACAAATCAAGGTACACACAACCAACACTGAACACATACCATCATGACTCGCATCAAACATACACGTTATACAACAATTATCAACAAGACTCATCATTACTAGTAGTAAAAAATCACGTAAAATTTACACATTTAAAACAACTCAAAACCAGCATCTAGTGTAGCTCCTATTGAGAAAACATATTCCTTGCCTCAGTTGGAGCATAAGTCCATATCCAAATCCATCTCAAAAAACAATAGTCCACATGTAATGTAATGCCTTCAAGTAATCTCATTTAATATCTATTTAAGCTAAAATCTACATTAAGATGTAGCTCAATCAATAACAAGGCCAATGGTTCAAACCGTGTGTGATTGGGAGTCCAAATGACTAAACGGACCAAAATACTCTAATTAGATCCAGCTAAAGACTCCTACATCTAAATTTTCCCATTAAATTCACCTTATTTTGACCATTAAACAACACAATCATTATTAAATTAAAGTGCTACGAGCCCGATACTTCAAACCCGGCTAGAACCAGGCATTGAGCGGCCTTGAAACGGACCAAAAACTAAATATGACCTGGATCCAAGCCAAACCAAAGACATGCTGACATCAGCCTCTGACACGAACCATACCCTAACCGAACTCCGAATATGAGTTAAAGCCGACACAAAGCCCGAGCTAAATTAACTACTGACATCATCCACAAACACGGTAAAGAAACATGATAACATGACACGTTATGGCCAGTGGTCCTCCACTCTAACACGTACAAAGACTGGACATACCCATCATTAAAGGACGTATTGGATCCTAGGAATTAGCAACCAGAACCCAACCCAAAATGACCAAATCGGTCGTGATTGAGTAGGGCCTTGACGACTCGGTCGATCAAGGCTTGTTGTTTCAAAGCCTATTTCTGGCCGATAGAGGCGTTTTATGGGGCCAACTAGGTAGTCCCCGAGTTCGTCCTTACGCCGGTCATACTTCGGTGCCATTTATGTCGAAGGCCGACCCAATTACCAGCAAACTCCTATGGAACTAAGACAACATAAAGATAAAAAGCATAATCCTGTTTCCAACGAAACTGTCCCCGATAATGGCCAAATCCCTATACATGTGCCGTTCGTTGGTTGAAAGCAACATTGCCAGAAAATTAAGGAACATGAAGCAGAGAAACATGCCACAAAATGTGGCTGAACTCACCGATTTTCTTGCAGTTAAAGTCCAACAATTTGTGATGCTATTGCGGCCTCTTTTCTTCATCATTGTTTCATGACGTCTCAATCATCCTATTTATATATGAGGGATTCAATTGGCTTATGCATCATACAATATGGGTGAGTGACCAAGGTACCACTGAATGTAACCATGAGGAAAATGCTTCCTTCTTATTACCGAATGCCTTCTGATGAGTGGCATCATTCCTCGGAATGACCAGTCTTCGCCTTCTCCAAAATCCAAAAGAAATCCATTAAATAAATCAAATCAAAGTACAACCACGATCTTCCTCGACTTCCGCTAAATGGAGTCACACAACAAGAGCAACGGCCAGAAAATAGCTCCGGCTATTGGGCCCGCACCGTCATCGGTTCTTTACGTCAGCTCACACACTTTCTGGAGGAAAACGACTCACACAAGGCTTTTCTTTAGAGATTTTCACAACTCTAAAATCTATGAAACCCTAATTGGATCGTGATCCAAACCAGACCCAATACATAAGTGTCCAGTACAAGGACACGTCACTATTCCAAAGACACTAGACACGTCGCCGACATGTGAAGAAGGAGCACGCTCACAACCTTTCGTCAGGATGTCAATGCTCATCTTGAAACAATCCTCCCCTTAGAGTTGGACCTCATTCGTGTGGTGCCATTATCTCGTATTCACGCTCATGCTACAGGTCCACAATCTCATGCCCTCGTGCTTGTGCTCTCCTACCTTAGCAAGTGCTCACGTCTTACTCTAGCATTAACCATCACAACTCGATTCTTTGAAACCACCACAGCAGCACCTTCCTCATGGCCACATTGAGTGGTACATTGGTCACGCACCCATGATGCATAAGCCGCACTTTTTGTGTGTATTGACTCCTCTACAATCGGCACCACACAGTTCTCACTATGAAGCTCTTTCTCTCGCCGAGCTACCAGCACTGCATGGCAATTTTCCATTCCTCCAATTCAAAAACTTGCAGATTATGTGAATATCATTCATCTTGGAGTTGTCCCCTATCTCTCAGTGCTTTTAACCAGGTCAAATCGGACAAAAACGACTCTGTCCCATCATTTATCATCAAACCTCAAAGATGTGTGGTGTCATCTACTTTGATGACCCGATGAAGGAAGTCGCATCCTCGATTCATGCTCCAGTGGCCCAAGTCAATCAGCACAAAATCCATGGTGCCATTCCAGCATCCAATGTGGACCCTACTGACTGCACCATATATGGTTTTCTATATCCGTAAGCATTCATAGTCTTTAGATGACTCTAAAGCGATGATACACGTTTCTGATTTCCTCAATCTTCAGCAGATGGTATAGAATGCATTGTGATGCTACCCATGCGTGGCGATGATATGTGCTCACAACCTCAAACGGGTTGTATCTATCTATGAAACTATGATCCTCTTTGATCCTCGATTAGTATGACATTCATGTTTCAAACACTCTGATGTGGTGGGATCCATCACAAATATAACAACAAACTCTGAGACCCTCACATAGGGCCTACACCGGTTCTCCCGGTCAGCTGCAAGAGTCATTGTCATGGGATCACTGAGATGCATATATTCTTCATATCATATAGGGACTGGGAAAATGTAGTATTTGATGCACACATGTACATGTTCTTTGGAGAACACCCAGAAAATGATGAGACGGCTTCTGCTGCAGGAAGAGTATGCTGACGGAGATGAAGTTACTATCTGTAGTGTGATCACAGTTACCATCTCTTTCGTATCCATGTCTGCCTAAGGTACCTCTGTGTGTGTGCGCAAACGCATTTGTGTCCGTGTTTTCTCATGTGCAAATTGTTAACAAAACAGCCTGGTCTTCAACTCTCAAATTTGGCCTCTAAAATAGGGCATTGTACAAGGTATGACATGGAAAGATGTTCTCGCTTACTTTCCGGGTTTTGTTTCTCTGATTTTGTGAATGATGCACATTGTACCACTTCTTCATTTAGGAAATGGATTAAAAGTGATTGAAATATTGACAAACATTTCCTTGTGGACAACTAATGGTTGAGTAGAAAGCAGATAAAGATCACATTTCTCTGCAACTAGAATCAAATTGTGTTCATTGATGCAGGATTTTTCAACTGGATAGCCAGAATGAAGTTCAGTTCATTGTCCCGTATTGGTTGGCCTCATCTACTTCAGATAGACATTCATCACCCACTTAAAGAAAATCTTTTGTCCACCTAGGCTAAGAGAGATTCAGGAGACGGCAAGCCTGTTTGATCTTGCCATTGACTTGTTAAAAGCTCAATCCTCTTAACACAAAACTTAAGCTCCACATCAGTGTACACCCACAAGCAATACAGGATTGGCAATAAGAAAGACTGGTTCAACCTTTAAGATATGAAAATCTTTTACGTGAACACCAAGAAATCAGACAATCTTGCCATTCGCTTGCTAAAACATAAAAAGATCAGACCTCAGAATCAGACAATGCAATGCTGGTATTACTTTGAAGCTTAATAAATTAATATCTGCCATAAAGTACCAGTAACAAAATCATTTACTACTTTCTAGTACACAACTATGGGGATGGAAAATGTTTACAGGATATTAGTTTAATCATATTAAATTCGGACATAATAGTCATCCACTAGTGCCAAAAATAGAAAATCAGAAGAAAACATGGCCTTCATGTGGGCCATGAGCTGCAAACCGTAGAAGATATTGATACCAATGCTGCAGTCCTGTTGTGCTTCCCCTCGAAAGCAGCCCTCTCAAAACCTGCAAATGCATGACAATCAAATGATGCGGAAAAATAAAGTATAGCACATATTTCTTATTTACGATGAGGGATGAATAAATATACCTCCTCCAGGATGAATCATGTTTCCAAGACAAACCCTTGGATGTCTCCCAAATTTGTCTTCTTCATAATATAAGACCTTAAAAAGTGATGCATGTATTAAGCTTCAAGTCTCGATAGGATTTCAAATACTCATAAATATGCCTCTATTATCAATATTACGGATCTAAATGGCTAGGGAGATGGAAGATGGACAAGATCTAGGCAACTCAATAGGATAAATGAAGTTCCGGTGCTTGAGTGATCTCCTTGCCTATGCTGTTCATGACCAGAGGCATGCTTTGATACAACTTTCCAGACATGAATATCTAGTTCTTCAGACTGACAATGACTTGGGAATATTCCTTACAAGACAAAACTAGATGAACAAATAGCCTATTATTAATAAGAGATAAGTGGTTCATTTCCTTTTTGCAATAGAGACAACTTCACTAAACAGGAAAGGTAAAGGGCTTTCACCAACAGGAGAACACTTGATACATTCAGGACTATAGAGAAACCAGGACAAATACAAAAACCAGAGCAACTACTCTAACTTGATCGACTAAAGGAATAGCCAAGCCCTCAAGGATAATCAAGAAGAAATATCAGGGGAAGACATGTTAACCTCTGTTTTCTGAGCAAGATTCTCAGCACTGGTAGCCAGAAGGTGTCATTGCTTTAAATTGTTTCATCACTGCATCAGGAAATTTTACAAGTCAGCAGCAAAGTCTATTTAAAGCTCCAAGGATCCTACAACTTATTTGTGAATTAAAAAATTAGCATAACATATACCCGTTTGAAATGAAACTACCCAACATCAAGTTTGAAAACCATCAAGCGCACTAGATATGCATGTACACGTTTATATATGTGCGCACATGTTTCATTCACAAGATCAGGCACATTTGCAGACATAGTGAAGCCAAATGCCATTCAAGCTCAGGGTGTCTCGGTAGGAAAGCTCCTAAATAGCATTTCAGTTTTGTGAGTCTTAAAACTCCTCACAAGTCTCATCTTTCAGAACATGCACCCTGAGAGCTGAGTTTAGCCAGAAAATGCATCTTTCATAAAGTGACCCTAATTAAGGAGGTAAAAGTTATGGCTAATCTTTGATGAGAGACTATTTGGGGATGGCAATGGCACAATAGAATGCACCTCTAACGCAGCTATAGAAGATAACCAAAGGTTTAGACGGCACTTCAAATTAAACTCATTAACTTCACTTGTAATTTCAAAGTACTCCATACTTGGACGATACATGAAAAGGGAACCTAGTTTTCACCTAAAACCTCAATTTTCTCCAGAGAAAGTTTTTCATTGCCAAGCTGGAAAGTAAGTTGATTAATCTTTGCAAGAACAGGTAGTCTGATGGTGCCAACGTTTTCTTGTTATCAAGAAAGATGTATACAACATAAATCTCCATATCTATCAAGAGTACCAGTTTACTAAAAAAAATCAAATAAAGTTTTTTTACTGGAAAATGGCATATCAAAAATTTTCTATCGGTTACTCATTTTAGTTTTAGATAAAAAGCAGACATACGATGGAATGGAAGTGTCCATCTATCTCATGTAGGTTGACACCTCTAGTTAGGCTGCATATCTGTGAACAAAGTTCCTATCCCTGATCATTTCTGCCACATCTATTTCCTTCAGAGGAAAATCAAACTCGGCCTGTGACTCATCTAACAGACATGCATTGTTCATGGTGAAAGAAAACGGTCATTCTAGAATATCTGCATAAAAGAGGAAATCTCCAGTTCTCAGAGTGCAATAAATGATCGACAATCTTCACCACCTAAGGAAAATAGAAAAATGATGCTGACAAATGTAGAAACTCAAATTGCATGGAAATTGCATTCGTTTTCTGATGAAGACATAACAGTTGCACGAAAGCTTATCAATCATTGGGTGAACTAAATGAAATAATAAGTGAACTACCAATGATATCTCCAATTGACAGTACATACAGCAAAAGAAAGCATGCGTACCAGAATAAAGCATAAAAAAATTCTTGCCATTTTCTCTATGATGGCTGTTAATTTACAGAAGCTTAGAATCCTAAGATCTGTGGTGATGTAGGAGACTCCTCCGGTAAATTCTAGATATACAAGAATGGGATGCTATGCAGGATCACAATGAGGACCTCCTTCAACTGGCTATTGATGTAATGTTATCTTAATTGAGCAGGAGCCTCTCTGGTTGGCCGAAGATTTCCTTCAACCCGTTGCTTCTGATCCATTCCCTTGTTACATGTTGCAAGGAACGGACGTTGAAGCAGAAGGCGCTTTCTCGGCCTCACACGTGAGAGAACATTCACCCATCAACACAAACCATTGACAGGGTGATCATGTTCATCTGAAAGGTGGTTTAACCATGACTTGGATGAAAATGAATCATTAAGTTGGACTTTACTATTCTCCTTCAAATGATAGAGAAGTAACTTTTTCAAGAAACGAAGGCCAGTCATCTCCTAATTGTTGTGGATTTAACTCCATGGCTACTCTAAAGTCTAGCAGGGATACTGAAGGACCTCTCTTTGCTTGCTGCAACCCTTCAACCGAAACACTGTTAGCTTGACTATGCATAAGGTAATTTTGCCACACACCGTTAATTCCTTGCACAACGTTTCCGTAAGGATCCCACTGGTGCACCACATGCTTTGTTTGTTCAGTTCTAGACCTTGCCCCTGCTATATCTATACATAATCTGATCAACTTCTTCAGGTATGTGTCCAGCCCATTATTCAATAAATTAGCACAATCAACTGTTACACCATGGAGGCCCTCAGCTTCAGCAATAGACTCCATCCTCTTCCTCAATGTTTGCGTACCTGACAACTCACCAATGTCAGCTGCATTCAAGTAGCTACGTACCTCAGGAAGAACCCTGCTGCTCCTGCTCCTGCTCCTGCATGTACGAACCAAACTGGCAGAGCAAAAAGGAATTCCCAATGGAGCACATAAGGGGCTACCAGCTCGAGTAGAAGAGGAAACGATCCGCCGAGTCCATTGGCCACCTTGTGCCACTACTTCAGCCATAACTTTGCTATCATCATGGAGATTATCAGGAAGTGGATTCTTCAGTCGCGGCTTCTTCATAGGAGGAAGCGTTGAATTACCACACTCATTATCTGGTTGTTCAGCAATTTGATGTTGCTGATGGATCGGCCTCTTCAGGTCATACATATACATATCTCCTTTCTCAGCAGCATAGGGAACAATCTCATTTTTGTTAGGTCCATGATGGGCAGTAACAGTTCTTCCATTAAGACCAAGGGCACTCAGGCTGTCAACAAGCCTCCTATCACGTTTTGCAGACCTTACCTTGCGAGGGGACACTGGTAGGTCCCCATTTGACAGAACAGAACTGCCATTTGATATAACTGAATTGGTTACATTTGGTGGTGGGATCTGCAGATAAGCATCTTCATTTGGAGTCTTTCCTATACCGCAGATCAGACCAGTAACATCATTGGCAGGAGGCAGCGGAGGTGGCACCTTTCCACTATAAGCATTCTTAAGAATTGACTGTATGAACTGATTGTGCAGTGCAAGGTTCTCACGCCCAACCATGAGGCGACATAGCTTATCGAACTCAACCTTGCTCAATTTCTGGCTCAACAATCTGGTCAAGTAACTGAAATAGACACGTGCCTTATCCGGTCCGAGAGTCTTCACAATCTGAGCCTTAAATTCAGCAAGGTTGATCCGCAACGACGCCTGATGTGCAGGGGACATTTCAAACCTTTGGATCCATAAATCTTCCAGATCAGCAATTCTTAGATGAACAAGACTCAACTCTCTTCAACGACCAAATATCCACACAACCCCGAAAAACAATCCCCACCTTTTCCGAGTAAGAAATACCAAGAAAAACAAAGGAACTATCAAAACCAGCCAAAAGACAGTCTTCACCCACCCAGTTTATTCAAAGTTCCATTTCCGCTTCCCAAGCACATACTCACCACAAGTTCGAGTTCATTCTTTTCTTCCAGAGAGATCAAACCCTAACTCCCCAAAAGCATCCGGATTAAGAATGCGGAAACACAAGAAACCACTCAGCTTAAAACCAGTAACATCAGAATTAACTTACTTGGGCACTCTTCATTATAACCATGAAGTCGAAATTGCAATCTATAAAACAGAGATCGTCATAGATCAACCAATGCTAAACACAATCCTGTTGGGCGAACACGACTTTTTGCTTCCTTTTCACATTCAAACCCATAAAATTTCTATCTTGAACTACACAATCCTCGCGTTAATTATGAATAAGGCAAAATCGAGCAACCCACAAAAACTTATTGATGCTGATTGATCCTCGTGGATTGAGACAGAGAGCCAGTGAGCGCAAATGGATCATTTGCAAAGAGAAGCTTAATTGGTAGGTACCTCGAGAGAGCAGAAGGAGCAACATTCAGAACTGAAGACAAACTAACGAGCTTGATGAACAATTGAAGAGAAGGAAGCCATCGCTGACCTGTGAGAGAAAAAGTGCGAGGTAGAAATAATCGAAGAGGGATTCTTCATTTGGGGGATCCTGTGTGTACCTTCGAGTTCTCTTTCTTTCTCTCTTACCCTTCTGTACGTCGAGCTCCCTCCCTTTTCTCACTGTGCTTTCCCTCTCTCTTCGTCTCGATTTTCTTTTATGTTTTTTTCTTCTTTAGGCGTAAAGGCCTCTCTCTCTCTCTCTCCAATTTCTTCCTGAATTCGATGTTTGTTTTCTGAAGGAAAGATTATTATTTCGGGAAGAAAACTGGTGCCAACAAGGTACTTGCGAATCATCAAAATTCATATTAACGGCCAGGATATAGCTGAGCTGAGGAGCGTCTTCCAATCCCGTCCCCTACTTTCATCACGGCCATAGGATAGAAAATGTCAACGGTCATGATGTATCCGATTCTGATCCAATTAGTCGGATCCCAATATGGTGATAAATGAAAAGGATATGAATCCAATGCCCGGCAGGATATAGCAACAGCCGTTAAAATGAAAGGTGTATAAAGTGTGCCGTCTTAAATGAAAAGAAAGAAAGAAATAAGATGAAGGTGTGATAGGCAATACCAACAATTAATGTTCACAGAAAGATGAAGTTGCCGTGATAACTATAGAAAATTTATACAATGGCCAGTGGTATTCCATATGACAATAGCAACAATGGCCAGAGCTACCACAAACATGAAAGAGCGGAAGTTTCAAACGCGAACAAGGAAAGATAACAACATAGAACAAAGGGAGAGACAAGAATAAGATCCAATCTAACATTCGTCAGCTAAAGACGAGAAGCTTCTTGTGCATAACATTCATAAGATTACTAAATATTCATCTTTGGCATTTGTCATATTTTCTCTTCTTTCAAGCCAATCAAAAGCAAAGGAATCAACCACTTCTTTTGGTTCCCAGTTTGGTTTAGTCACGACAATTGTTCTAAGTTTCGTGTACGTACCGTAAAGGCCTAACAAAATCACGTGCTACGCCATGCATCACAGTGAATTATATTAGAGAATATCTATTAGCTAAGTCGATCATTGAAAGTTCTCCCTCTCCAATTTTCATGCAGGATCCACTTCTCTTGGACTAGCAAGGGGATGATTGTTGAAGTTCGTTATAGTTTCTTCACATCCAGATGATCACACACCTCATAATTAACAAAGTTCACCCTGTAGATTAACCTATACACAGTGGGCGCAAAGAAAAATTACAAGTTATAAGAATTACAAGATGCAAACCAACAAATCTTTCATCAAGTATTTAGAATATAAATACCTTGGACATACGGTGCGCAGCTCTAAATCTATCAAAACAATTGGACTGAGCAACAGTGATGTCGCACCTAAACTATATGAAAGAAGTAAAACAGCATGTGGAACTTCTACAGACGAAGAACTGCACATTCTCCCAAGTTTTATAAAGCATATCATCTTCCAATTTTCAGAAACATGTGAAAGGCACCAATTGCTGAAAGCTGTTCGGAATCGTGGTGATTTTTCTTGAAGGATACAAACACTTTAGTACATACTAACAACATTTTACAAGATTATATCTTACGAATCAAAAGTAAGGTACCAAATAGGTTGGAATTTATGCTCAGACTTCAATTAAACAAGTCCAGCAAGATAATACGTAGCACACTTTGGTAGCTTGTTTCTAATGACAAAAACCATTCAATTTTTTTATCTTTATTAATTCAAAAAAACAAATTCTGTCAGTTATTTTTATGCTTTTGACAAAAATAAAAATTAAAAGGTCTAAGTATTTCAAGCCAAAAACATTAAAAAAGCAACAAATAATAACAATTAAACACAATTTTAAGAAACAACTAAAATTAATTAGCAAAACACTAATTAGTAATGACAAAAAATAACATATGTCGTCATGCGAATAATTCCAGGCATCCGGTTGTAATTTGTAAATGCTGCAAGTACCATCTTGAAACAACTAAAATTAATTAGCAAGACACTAATATATGATGCATTGGCACTCCTTATTACTCTACAAACATTAACAGGCAAGATCTTCTTCATCTTTTGATTGGCAAGCTTGGTTAACATAAGCACCTACATGAACTCATGACCTTGTATTGGGAGGCTCTATTTATTCAATATCAGGGGCATGGGCTTCGTGTGATGTATATAGGGGCCTTCAAGGAACTGATGAAACTGAGCAAAACCTGCAGTTTGGTTTAGTCACAAAAACTCAAAGTTTCAAATGGTTCCAAAAGCTCCAAGTTATTTTTTCCTGCATTGCAATAATTATAAATGAGCATTACTTTGGGGCGTCCCCGCCTAGCGATGCGCTGCAGAGCCCAAATGCAGTGAAAAGTAAGCAAGGGCTACTACATTTTCGCTTTGATATAGTGAATTAATTGCAGAAAGGGTTCTCACATAATGGACGAGTATGGGTAAAGAAGTTAGTCTCGCTACATTGTTGCCCGAATGTAGTAAATAAATTACAGAGAGGATCTCTGCATTTTCAATATGAACGGAAGTGAGAAATAAGGAAGTTAATCCTAGATAATAAGATTCGTATTGGTTCTTGGAATATCGGAACATTATCCGGTAAGCTAATAGAGGTGGTAGATACTATGATTCAGAGAAAGATTCACATTCTATGTTTACAAGAGAAAAAGTGGGTTAAAAAAAACAAAGGAGATTGATGATATAGGTTTTAAATTATGGTACTCAGGTAAGAAAAAGGCTCGAAACGGAGTTAGTATTATCATAAATAAAGATTTAAAGGATAGTGTAGTAAACGTACAACGATATGGTGACCGAATCATGATGTTGAAATTGGTACTACGAATAGAGGTTTTGAATATAATTTGTGCTTACACACCCCAAGTAGGACTAGAAGATAGTATAAATACAACTTTTGTGAAAGAGTTAGATAAGGTGATTCAAAAGATTCTACAAAAGGAGATGATTTGTTTAGGAGGAGACTTAAATGGACATGTCGATAAAGAGGCATTAGGATATCAAGGTATTCATGAAAAATTTGGTTTTGGGGATATAAATGAGGAAGGTAGGGAGTTTTAAATTTTGCTATGGCATTTGATCTCTTTATAGTCAATACAATCTTTAAAAAGCGAGATGAACATTTAATTACTTATAAGAGTGACTTATCACAAACACAAATTGATTACTTTATTTGTAGAAAAAAAGATAGACCATGTTCTAAAGATTGCAAGGTAATTATAGGAGAAAACTTAACCACCCAACATCGACTTTTAGTTATGGATTTATAATTAAAAAATAGACAAAGAAGAAAAGAGTGCATCGAGTTATTCGGACTAAATGGTAGAATCTTAAAAGCGAGAAAAAAGATATATTTAAACAGAATGTCTTTCAAGGAGATGCTTGGAATTATGTTGGTACACCTTGTGAAATGTGGAATAATATGGCTATATATATTAAGTGGCGAAAGATGTGTTAGGTGAATCTAAGGGAGGTGTACCGGCACAAAAAGAAGCTTGGTGGTGGAGTAAAGTAGTGCAAAATAAAATCAAGGCAAAGAGGGCATGTTATAAATTAAAAAAACTAGTGAAACTTTAGAGGCTTATAAGAAAGCAAAGAAGAAGTAAAAAAGGCTGTCAGTGAAGCAAAAGCTAAAATTTGGAAGGATTTATATAAACAACTCAACTCAAAAGAGGGTGAAAGAGATATTTTTAGGATAGATAGGGCTAGAGATAAGAAAACTAAAGATCTTAATTCTGTTAGATGCATAACAGACGAGTATGAAAAAATTCTAGTGGCAAATGATATATAAGAAATCGATGGAAAACCTATTTTTATAAGCTTTTTAGTGAAAATAAAGATGTTAGTATTAGCTTAGGAGAGTTAGACAAATCAAAAAAGTATATAAACCACAATTTCTACCTATTCAAAAGAATGAAATGAAAGAGGCTCTTAAACATATGAAGAGTGATAAATTGGTTGGACCATAAAATATTCCTATGAAAGTTTGGAAAATCCAATGAGAAACAGGAATGGTTTGGCTCAAAGACTACTTAATGAAATATGGATAAACTAAAAGATGCCCAAAGAATGGAGAGCAAGTATACTTATACCCATATATAAGAACAAGGGAAACATTCTGAATTGTGCGAATTATTGAGGTATCAAGTTAATGAGTCATACTCTGAAATTGTGGGAAATAATTATCGAACTTAGGTTCAGATAAATATCAAGTACAATAGATAATCGATTTGGATTCATGCTATATAGATCTATTGTTAAAGCGATTCACCTTTTGAGACGTCTTATGAAACATTTTAAAGCAAAAGAGAAAGAACTTTACATGATATTTATTGATCTATAAAAACTTGAGATAGGGTACCGAGGGAGGTTCTTTCGAAAACCTTCGAAAAAAGAGGTATCTCATTGACATACATAAACCTTATAAGAGACATGTACGATGATGCAAAAACTTGTGTGAGGACTCGTGAAGGAATGACAGACTTCTTTGAAGTTAATATTAGGTTACATCAAGGGTCAACTTTAAATCTATACTTTTGATGAGTTAACAAAACATATTAAAGATGAAGTATCTTGGTATATGTTATTTGCAGATGACATTGTGCTAGTAGAGGAGTTTAAGGAAAAAGTTAATAGAAAATTGAAACTATGGAAAGAAAAATTAGAAAGTAAAAGCTTCCGACTTAGTAAAACAAAGACAATATATAGAATGTAACTTTGATCATTTAGTTACTTAAGAGGACATAGAAATTAAAATTGGCACACATCGCATCCCCCAAAAGGAAAGTTTTAAATACCTAGGGTCAATTCTTTAGAGTGATGGAAGAAATGATGGAGATGTTACGCATATAATTAATGTTGATTGGTTAAAATGGAGAGGAGAATCAAGTATTCTTTGTGATAAGAAGATACCATTAAAGTTAGAAGGTAAATATTATAGAGCAGCATTAGACCTACCATGTTTTATGGTTCTGAGTGTTGGGTAGTTAATCATCAACATTTACAAAAATGTGTGTGATAGAAATGAAGATGTTGAGATGGATGAGTAGTCATAGAAGAAAAGACCATATACATAATGAGGTTATTATAAATAAATTATGTAGCACCAATAGAGGATAAAATGAGAGAATATCGTTTAAGGTAGTTTGGACATATATAAAGAAGATCAAAAGAAGAACCTATAAGAAGGTATAAAAAAGTAGATTTGGAAAGTATTAAAAGGGGTAGAGGATGACCATAAAAGTGTTGGAAAGAAACAATAAAGAATTATCTAGGTTACTTTGAGTTAATTACTAACATGACGCATGATAGGGCTCTATGGACTAAGGAATCCATGTAGCCGACCGTGTCGAGTATGGGAAAAGGCTTAGTTGTTGTTGTTGCAATCATTATAAATGAGCTTTAATAAATTATTTCAAATATGAGACTATAGGTAGGATATTCTTTTCTTTTGTTTTTTTTTTTTTTTTCCTGCATTGCAATAAACATAAATGAGCTTTGATACATGATTTCAAATATGAGACTGTTGGTGACTAGATTGCATTGGTGGTGTTTTTTTTCTTCTTAGTTTGTTCTCTCTAAGACGTGTGGCTGGGATTATCGACTCTTATTGTCTCATCTTTTGATAATATTGTTGGTGAACCGTAGTTTATAACTGAACCAAACCACAACCACAAAACTTTAGAAGTTTTCGTGACAAGGAATCTGATAGGACCCCGATACTTCAGAAGTTTGGTTCGATACCTCATCCGATCTGAGAAGACTACCTAACATCCATGACATGGAAGATATTATATTCTAAGGCCATCCACCTTATAAAAAATTTTCAAAGCTTAAGAAGCCTTAGAATATGATGTTGAATATGGGATATACACCTTACCAAGATTTAGGAGCCCATAACCAAGGTAGGATAGAGCCCATCTTGCCACTTTCAAACCCAAATTAATATGGATTGGGTTACATCCCATCCATACCTCTTGAGTCACCACTTAAGACCACTTGGGTCAAGGGCGCCCTAGAACCCACTAATACCAAAACCTATGGCTTAGACTTCTTGTTTAGAGTCTAATTCATGTCGTTTTCTTTGTAGGTTTAATGGAAGATCCCTCCTTAGACAAAAATTCAAAAAAATTATATATTTGGAAAAACCAAAAAAATTTGGAAAACTTTCAAAATCCAAAAACATTTGAAAAACCTAATAAGAAAGTTATTTATGTTCATTCTCATAACCTTTGTTTGGAAAAAGCCAAAAAAATTAAAAAATCTGAAAATCTCAAAAAGAAAGTTTTGTATATTCGTCATTCTAGCTTTTGCTTTGAAAAAGACAAAAAAATTGGAAAATTTCGAAAATTCCAAAAATATTGGCCATGTAAAAAGCCCATTTTCGAGTTCTTCTAAGTTTGTATATATTCCCAAGACAAAATTATCCAAGCTTGACATTCACAACCCCACTCTCTTGCGTAACACTTCCTTGAAAATTAAAGTGCTTGAGAATGATCAAAGTAAGGAGGAAAATCCCCTCATCCATAAGGAAGATCAAGCCTCCGAGCTTCTCGAATTTCATAGAATCCTTGACTTGGAAAAACCTTCAAATTTTGTAGGAGGGGATTTTGTAGAAATAACTTAGGGAGTGAGTTTAACCCAAAGTGTGTAAAAATAGGTGCATGTTTGCATGAACATGAAAAAGTATCATTCATTGCATTTTTGAAATCCTATGTTTATGTATTTGCATGGACCTATAAAGACATGCCAAGTCTAGACCTTAAAATCGTGAAGCATCATCTACCCTTAGAACGCAATGCAAAACCTGTGAAGAACAAGCTTAGAAAAATCCATCCCGATGTCCACTCCCAAGTGAAAGAGAGGGTTTAGAAGATTTTTTAAAAGTCAGATTTATAAAACTCATTGCTTATTCAGAATGACTTTCAAATATTGTTGTGGTTCGAAAATCCAATGAGAAAATTCGAATTTGCATTGATTTTAGAAATTTGAATAAAGCCACTCCAAAATATAATTTTTCTCTTCCAAACATTGATTTGATAGTGGATAACACTGCGAAACATTAAATGTTTTCTTTTATGGATGACTATTTAAGTTATAATCAAATCAAGTTAGCACCAAAAGATCTGGCAAAAACTGCTTTTACTACACCTTGGGGTACATACTGTTACACGGGTATGCCATTTGGTTTGAAAAATGCCTGTGCCACATACGAGAGAGCCATGACTACTATTTCCATGATCAAATCCATGAGCTCTTGGAAGTATATGTGGATGATCTTTGGTAAAATAAAAAACTCAATGCACACACATATAATCTTTGCAAAAAGTTTTCGAAGGACTTAAGCTTTATAAAGTGAAACTAAACCCTAAAAAATATGTTTTTAGAGTATAATCGAAAAAACTCTTAGGGCTCATCGTAAGTCAAAGGAGCATAAAAGTCGACCCCTCTAAGTGCCACCAAAGACATCCCTCCACACTCCAACTTAAACCAAATCCTATGCCTCGACCTAGTCGTAAATAATCTATTCGCTTTCGGACTTTCGTAAATAAACGAACATTAGTTCCCAAACAGACATCCGGCAACCGAAGAAAAAATATAAAAGCATTCATTAAGGGCCTCACGGCCTCCCCACAACTGAATTTTCCTTTTCCTCTCTCTCTCTCTCTCTCCGTGATGTCGTCGGCGTCTAGGGCAGGCCCGTCCGGGGCAGGATCCGGGGGGAAGGTTCTCCGGCAGAGACGCCACCACACTCCCGCGAGTTCCTCTCCTTACTACCGGCCCGATCCCCCCGCTCCTTCCACCGAGGCACGAAACCCTAACTGGTTTTTCGCCCTTCTCGCTCCGGCGTCAAGGCTCGTGGCTAGCAGCGCAGGCAGATTGGTCTCTTCCGTCCTTGGAAGGAATGATTCTGAGCCGTCTGCGTCCACGTCGTCCTCCGACGAAGATAGTGATGCGAACTCCGGTTGGTTGAACCATTTATCCTCCTTTTTTCCTTTTAATTCTTCAATTACTCTCAAGGTATCCCGCAGTATCAGTCTGAATGTTTTGTTTGGATGAAATCTCCCCCTTTTTTCAAATAGTGGTTTAGTGCCTTTTGAAAATTCGAGTCTGATGCTGCAGTTTTCAAGTTTTATTCCCGTCTGATGCCGTCAACTGTTTTTTATTTCGCCATGTTCTTCCTCAGTGAGTTGCAAGTGGCAGTTTCCTGTATCTTTTCCCTTCTATTAAATCTGATGAGCTGTTCTTATCTACATTAAGGTTTATCAACGGAAAGCAGTAAATTCAAGTTATTGGGCCAGAATTCCAATTTGTCATGAATGGGAGCATCAAAGCGTCAACACGAGTTCAAAATATCTAATGAACGGAGAATATAAGAATGATACAAGTCATATAACATATATTGCAGTTTCAGATTTGCCGTTTCCAGTGTTTTGCTTCTGTTTCTTCTGCAATATAGGTTTTAAATGCATCCCTATTGCGTAAATCGATGGTTCAAACCGCACTCAAGGTGGGGCATTTCCAAATGGCGGATAGTATATCTCTATAGACCATACAATAGTTCGAGTCACATATTCCCATAATCTATGCTGGCTATGGGGAGTTCTACTATTCATATCAAATGAAAAGTACTTCAAGGTGGGACGGGAATATCCATAACATGTCTTATTATTTCTAACTTCAACTATCTGTCCTCTCTTGTGAGAAATTAACTTCAACTTTTTGTTTTTCTGCCTCTGTGGTGCTCCCGTTTTCCCCTTCTGTGGACTTTTTGTTCATAATACGCTATCACTTCATGTTACACGTGAAGATTATTCCTCCCAGTGGGTGTTGGCGCATCATTCTGGCCATTTCCCCCTTCTGTGGGCTTTGTATTCGTAGTATGCTATCTCTTTATGTTACATCTGAAGATTGTGCCTCCCGAAGAGTGTTGGGGGCCTGGGGCATAATTCTTCCCAACAGTTCACAGAATGCCATGGCACGTGTGCATCATGCTTTCATAGGTGTATTCTTCCCACATTTGCCTATTTTATGGAACTATGCACCTATAGTTTTGGATATCTTTATGGTCCGCACAGCTTTTTGAATCTGTTATATTTCACGTGATCTTTCCAGCGGTTATGAACTATATCTCATATAAACTGTGAAGTTGAGCGTGTATTGGTGACAGTTGTTTCGAGATGGGTGACATGGGAAGTCCTCATGTTGCATCATTAGCTGACTGCATCCAGCATGGGAAAAAGGCTTGGTTAAATCATATTTGGCTGTGTCAATGATATTCAAAGTGTTGCTAAAAGTTAGGCATTTAGAGGTTGCATTAATATATTAACAATATCGGGAAAAAATTCAAATATAATGTGGATACTCAAAGTTTCAAAATCCTGCTTTACAATAAGTATGTCATTACAGTGTCTATTTTTATATCTAATACTTTATAAACCTTTTTTATAACTATATTCTGTACTTTTCTCCCAGAAAATAGCTTATAGAAGTAAGAACCTGAGATTTATGTTTTAATTTTCTTTTATATTTAGTTTTAAGTAAATCCAATATTTCCACGAAAGTTTCCTAAATATAACTTATTGACCATCTTGCCTAATTAAAAACCTTGTTGAGGAATTGTGGAGAACAGGAATGATTACTACACTTAAAAGGATGTAGACTTTGAAGGTTCGGCCGTGGATGGAATTATCCTTGACAAAGATAAGAAATGACAGATGTATGTGGACACATGAATTTGTGACCTGGTTGATTTCCGGTGCTTAAGATGGTAATTCATTGGGGTTATCTTTCTGCCAAAGAGTGAAACCTAACATCATAAAATGTTGTCTTAGCAGCTGAACAGGATGTTCTTCCAATGGTGCCTCAAGAATCTAGTCAGGTAACAAGAATATATCTTCTTGGACGTTTTGAAGTCATTTATTTATTTTAGATGAATAGTATGTTAAGATGAGTGTGTTCTAGTCACATATCGGTTGTTAAGGCTGGATCGTTCATTTATAGTTTCAGTTGAAGTGCCGCAATTAGGATGATATGTTCCAAATTAATCCTCTTAAGAGTGTATCGGTAGAAAATGAATAGGTTGGAGACAAAGTATTGGATTAACTTGTGGAGTACAGTGCTTCCTGTTTTCTGTTGTGTAATATGTGATTGAAGCAAACTTTCAGTTAATACACCATTTAATGATCTACAGAATCAAGGTATATCGGTGATGCATGAGGAACTTGGAACAACATCACAGCCAATTAAACAAAGGAGTGAAGCAAAAATTACCATCGAGCGGTTACTACACCAAGAAACATTTTCCAGGTAACTCCATCGTAGAAACAAATCTTAACAATGTCATTTGCATTCTTGAATCGTTGAGTCAATGCATCTTATGTCAATGATTTATCACTTTCATGAGCCTTAGATGTGTTAATTATCTGCTCCTTTTGAAACATAATTACTTGTGTCTTGCTTGTAACCTTCTGAATAAAAGCTGTTACCATAAGTCCTCTTTTCCATCTTTATTTCACTTGAACATCTGCATGCTTTTGGTATATTTGGTTGTCTTCTTAGCTGTGGAAGAACTGTAATAGGCTTTTTGGGAATCGAGGTTTCATGTTGTTCAATTTAACCTCTTTGCAAAGCACCTTTAGTATTGCAAGATTAGAGGTTTCTACTCATAATTTGGCGGCTGGTGAGCGCATTGCTTTTGGTTGCACTGTGAAGGGTCACTGGGACATCCACAAAAGTATGAATAGGTTATAGTTTGTTTGTGTGGGAGTCACTCTGTTCTTTAATTCTTGTTTTGTGTCAAGAAAGGTTGTGGAAAATTATGTGCCAGATAGAAGTCATCTTAGGAAATGAAACTTTTTGTTTATACTCTTTTCTTCTTCTCTTTTTTCCTTCTTGGGGTAAATGTACTACACACTGTAGCTTTTAGATGTTTTAGCACATTCTTGATATGTAATCCTTGTTCTGTCATACAGTTTGTCCACTCAGTTATTGGTCTTGGAATTAGGAAAGATATTTTGCTAATGCATTGAAGTTCAGGAACTGCTTTGTCGTTGTCACTACTTTGGCTTTTTATGGAAGCGAGTTGGTCTAGTCTATTTAGTTGTCAGAAGTTAAACGTTTTATATGCTTTGAATATATAAAGAGATTAATGAATATAGAAAAACTCCGCCCATGTAAGTGATCGCGCTTGCATGGCCGGTCCCAAACCCGGATAAAGGAGGAGGGTCGTGGTAGGCTTTCGACAACCAACTTAAAACTTTATCGGATTTTTATACCATGGATTATACAAATTATGAGCATTGTGTTGGAACTTCCCCTCTTAGTGACGCATTGCAGAGCCCGAATGCAGTGAAAAAAGTGAGCAAGAGCCTCTATATTTTTGTCCGGATGTAGTGAATCAATTACGGAGAGAGTTCTCATATCATGGACGGGTGTGGGTAAATAAGTTAGTCCTGCTACATTGTTGCCCGAATGTAGTGAACAAATTGCATAGTGGGTTTCCGCATTTTCAGCTTGGATGGATGCGGGGGTAAGAAAGCTAGTACTAGATAATAAGATTCGTATTGGTTCTTGGAATATCATAATATTGTCTGGTAAGCTAATAGAGGTGGTAGATACTATGATTAGGAGAAAGATTCATATCTTATGTTTAGAAGATACATAAAGTAAGTTGAAGAAAAAGCAAAGGAGATTGAGGATACATGTTTTAAATTATGGTACCTAGGAAAGGAAAAATGCTCGAAACGGAGTTGATATTATCATAAATAAAGATTTAAGGATAGTGTACGATATAGTGGCCGAATCATGATGTTTAAATTAGTGTTAGGAGCAGAGGTTTTGAATATAGTTTATGCTTACGCACCCCAAGTAGGACTAAAAGATAATATAAAGACGACTTTTTGGGAGGAGTTAGATAAGGTGATTCAAAGAATTCCACAAAGGGAGATGATTTGTTTAGGAGGAGACTTAAGACATGTCGGTAAAGAGGCATTAGGATATCAAGGTATTCACGAAAACTATGGCTTTGGGGATATAAATGAGGAAGGTAGAGAAATTTTAAATTTTGCTATGGCATTTGATCTCTTTATAGTTAATACAATCTTCAATAAAAGAGATAACATTTAATTACTTATAAGAGTGGCTTATCACAAATACAAATTTATTATTTTGTTTGTAAGAAAAAATAGATCGTGGTGGAAAGATTGCAAGGTAATTCTAGGAGAAAGCTTAACCACCCAACATCGACTTTTAGATATAAATTTACAGGTAAAAATGTGGACAAAGAAGAAAAGAGTGCATCGAGCTATACAAACTAAGTGGTGGAACCTCAAAAGCGAGAAAGAAGGTATATTTAAACCGGTCCTTTAAGGAGATGTTTGGAATTATGTTGATACACCTTGTGATTATGTGGAACAATATGACTATACATATTAGGAAAGTGGCGAAAGATGTGTTAGGTGAATCTAAGGGAGGTGTATCAGCACAAAAAAAGCTTGGTGGTGGATTGAAGTGGTGCAAGCTAAAATTAAGGCAAAGAGAGCATGTTACAAATTACGTTATGCTAAGAAGACTAGTGAAACTAGTGTTGTTCGACGCGTATCGTATCGTGTATCGTTTTGGTCCACGATCTATATCGTAATTTAATACTAAAAAATTGGTAAAAATCTTAAAAAAATCATCATTCACCATTCAATAATTGAAAAATAATTACATATTTTGATGCAAAATCCTTAGAAAAAATATAATTTTCTTAATTGAAAAAAATACATTTACACATTGTAATCAGGATTATCAACTAAATAATCTTTATCTTCTCCTTATTGAAGATCCTCACCACCTTTTGCTTTAAAATCAAAATCTTAATCTCTGCGTTCCTTTAAAATTAATCCATGTAATGTCTTCTTCAGTTAGGAGTGTATTTGCTTCATTATCTTTCATAATCCACTCCTAATATATCAAAATTATCCAAACTTATTCAATCAAATTGGTTTTTTTCTTTATTTAACTTTTTTAATTGCCTGTAAGAAAGAAAGATAAATTATTAGTAAATAACATTAACAATTTAAGTCAACCAAAATATTGAATTGAATCTTTAAGGTAGTAACTAACATAAGATTACCTATGTTAGAGCCGTATATTACAACAGATGAAAACTAAGTGATTGAGCCGTTTATGTTCCAACCTGTTACGCTTTTTGTGTGGATGTGTTCAAAGACACTCCAATTCCTTTCATAATCCGTTGCACTAGAAGTTTGGCTTAAAACTTTTATTGCAAAATCTCTAAGGTTTGGGCAATCGCTTTCAAACCTATTTCACCAAACATCTAATAGAAAAAAACAAACATGAAAGACTTAATCCATAATAAATATAAGATTAAGAAACTTAAATATGAAGATAAACAGTTTACTTGGGCGTATACTAGTGCGGTTGCGAATTTCTACAGGCAAGCCTAGCATTATCATAGATCTCCATCTCTCAATGAATAATATCTGTCCTACTCTCATCAGGGACTACTCTGTCTATATAATCAATGATACCTTGGTTTACTTTACCGTTCCTTTTAAAACTTGTTGAGTACCTGAATGTTGGGTTTAGGTAATAAGTTGTTGTATAAATAGGTTGATGCAATTGTTTATTCCATCTGTTATCTATAATATTCCACACGGGCACATAATCCCTCTTTCTTTCATTGAAATTACTTCTAATGACTTCTTTTGTCCTATCTATAGCTTTATAAAGATAACACAAATGATTTATTCTCGTTATAAGTCAATATCAAAACTTTCACTAAAAGACATGTAATCCTCAATAGTCTAACACATGCATTCCAAAATGTCCTCTTAAGACTAAGACTTACCTAGAAAATCATTAACACATCCAACAACATATGAAATTTTTGAAGCAAGGAGTTAGCGCCTCCATGACTGCCGCAACCTCTCTTTCTTTATTCACTTGCCTTTTTTTAAAAACTAAGTACACTTAGGGCATTATTTATACATGATTTTAACTTGGAAGACTAAATTGTCCTTGATTAGTGACACTAATTATACAGTGCTCTCAATGGATCAGGGATCCATACAACTCACTTACATATTTCTACTTACAGAGACATCTAGATAATACAAAAATAAATATTAATTCAATCTTCAATACGCCCCCTCAAGTTGGGTCTTGAAGACTTGAAACACCCAACTTGCTGAGAGCTTTCTATAACTCATTAGTTGCAACTGGTTTTGTAAGAATATCTGCTAATTGATCCTCAGAACGAACATGAATAAAATTGAAGATTCCTTGTGAAACTTTCTCTCTAATAAAGTGACAGTAAACTTGAATATGCTTGGTTCTCTCATGAAAGACTGGATTAGAAGCCATTTGCAGAGTTGTTTTACTATCAGTGAAAAAATTAATTAGAATGATCTTTTCGAGGCCAATTTCTTCCAACAGTGATAAGATCCATAAACCTTCACACATGCCGAGAGCAATTGCACAATATTTTGCCTCTGCACTTGATCTAGCCACTATAAAATTGCTTCTTACTCTTTCAAGACACCACATTGCCTCCTAGGCATACTATATAACCTGAGGTAGACTTTATATCAACTTTGGAGCCAACCCAATCGACATTTGAATAAATCTCTAGACCAAGAGATGAATGTGGGGCATATGATAAACCATAAGTGATTGATGACTCCAGATATCTAATGATGTGAAATACACTACTTATGTGGTGCTTAGATGGGGAATGCATCCATCTAGTTACATGGCCGAATGAAAAACTGATGTCAGGTCTAGTAATAGTGACATATATAAGCTTTCCCACCAGTCTCTGATATCTACCAACATCTTCATATGATTTAGTTGACTCATCTTTATCTTCTTTTGGAATTTCAATGGTAGTAGAACATATCTCACAATCCTCCATTTTTCGTTTCTTTCAGTAAGTCCAGAATATATTTTCTTTGACTTAAAAATAAACAATCTTTACTCAGTATAAATTCAATTCCCTAGTCTGCCCAAATCCTTTAAGTCAAATAATGCATGTAGTTGTCCTTTTAGAATAACAATGCCTTTTGAATCGTCACCTGTGATGATGATGTCATCTACATATACCAATAATATAATGATTTTCTCATCTCAGTTGATAAATAGTGTATGATCACTAACACACTGTTTGAAACCCAAACCCATAATACCATCACTGAATTTTTGAAACGATGCTCTTGGTGATTGTTTCAAACCATAAATCGATTTCTTTAGTTTGTTTGATTTCTGTCCTTAATCATACTCAGGTGGTAGGTCCATGTAAATGTCTTCCATAAGGTCTCCTTAAAGAAAGGCATTTTTCACATTAACTGCCATAAGTCTCATCCATGATTGACAACCACACTTAGAATAATCCTAATAGTATTCATTTTTGCCACTGGTGCAAATGTTTCTGTATAGTCAATATCATATGATTTAATATAATCTTTAGCCACTAATCTGGCTTTATATCTTTTTATATTTCTATCAGCCTTGTACTTCAATAAATATACCCATTTGCAACTCACTGTTTTCCTCTCTTATGGTAAATCTACTAGTTTCCAGGTCTTGTTTCTCACTAATGCTGCAATTTCTTTTTTCATGTCTGCCTTCCACTCTGAATGTTGTTCTGCCTCTTCGAATGTCTTGGGAATATAAGTATTATCTGCATTGACCACAAACAATTGATACTCTTTGAGATAGTTCTTGTATGAGATCATCTTCTGTAGTGAATATTTTGCATTTTCACGTTTTTCTTTCCAGAGTGCAATAAGTAAATCATCAAGATCACTAGTAGAATTTTGAGAAGTTACCTGAGTAGGAATCAGATCTGATTCGGGGTGAGGATTCTGATATAGGGTAGCAGACTGATGCGGGAGGAAGGTCTTCCGTTCCTTTCACCTCTAGTATAAACCTGCCATTTTTTTTTTGAAAGGATTGCATCTCCTCTTCTTCTCTTCGAAGTTCTGGTTGATCTTGAATTGGTGGAAGATGGATCACATTAGGTGAATGAATATCTGATTATTGAACTTCTTCCTTGCTATTAAAAGGTGTATCTTCATGAAATGTAGCATATATTGTAACATATGATCTTCTTTTTTAGGATCATAACATTTATACTCTTTTTGAGTAGAAGAATATCGTAAGAAGATACGTTTAACAATCCTAACATCTAATTTATCTCTCAACTCACTGAGTATATGAACAAAATAAGTACACCAAAAAACTTTTGGTGGTAGATGAAACTGTTTCTGCGAATGACATAAGGAGTGAAGTGGAGTATTGTCATTTAAAACCTTGTTAGGCATACGATTTATGTGAAAAACTGCTATTAAGACTGCTTCTCCTCAATAGAATTTTAGAACATCATAACCAATCAAAAGAGTTCTAGCCACCTCTAGAATGTGTATGTTTTTTCTTTTAGAAACACCATTTTGCTGTGGAGAATATGAACATGCGGTTTGGTGTAAAATTTCATTGTCTAAGAAATATGAATGAAGTGATTGAGACATAAATTTCTCTCCATTATCACTCTGAGATGTTTTAATGGTGCAATGAAATTAAGTACGCACAAACTGGTAATATATGGGAAGAATATTTCTCACTTCCTCCTTAGTTTTCATGAGATATATCATGGTGAATCTGGTACATTCATCAATAAATGAAATAAAATATCTATGACCATGTAGAGAAGTAATAGAACATGGGTCCCAAACTCAAAAGGTTTAGAGGATTTTTCTTCGTTCAAAAGAAATAAAACACGATGGTGTTTTGCCTTCTGGCAAGTTTCACAGTTCAATTGTAAGTCACTACAATGGAAAGATTTAGGCAATAACATCCTAATTTTCGGTAAAGGTAAATGTCCTAATCTATGGTGCCATAAAAGTAGTTCTTCTTTTTGCTTTCCCATGATAACTGTTGACTGCATAGTTGTTCCTTTAGCTTCCTCATTAGACATAGAGACCTTGCCTCATGTTATCCTGACCAAAGATTCTGCCCGTCCTTAGTTCCTCAAAGAAACATCCACTAGAATCAAAGATTATACGATATTTTAAATCTTGTCATGACAAAAACTGATAATAAATTGACTGAAATGTTTGGAACATGTAAGACATTTTTCACTATTCCAAAAGGTGTAGTGATACTTCCTTTTCCAACAATGAGAGTATGTGATCGATCGACTAGCCTAATATTAATTTTTTCGTGAGTCAACTGATAATCATCAAAGAAATCTCGTCTACCAACCATATGATGTCTAGCACCAGAATCAATAACCCATATTCTGGAATGAGAAATAATTACATTACCCTTAACCATGAATGAGAATGGATATGCCATAGTCGCTTGAGAATCAATGTTAGAGGTGGATACAGTCTGCGAATCAATAAGATAAGCCTTAAACATCTCAATCTCGTTCTTCATGTCGGCCAATGAATTTGCACTGCTTTCAGTATTTTGTTTTTCACTTTGGTCATTGTTGTAGTAGGCTTTATTAGGCCTATTCTGATAATAATTAGGTTTGCCTACCAGTTCACAGCTTGTCTCCTTTGTATGTCTTGATTTTCTATAATGAGAACAAGTTTATTTCTTTCTTCAGAAGTAAGTGGTGATCTATCTCTGCCACGTCCATATCCTCCTCTACCACGAGAGAATGAGGAGGTAGAAGAATTTCTGCCCACAAAAGCAGTGATTTCTCAATTAATCTTGGTTTCTTTCTCGAGGTGTTTCCTATATTCTTCCCATAGTAAAAGAGAATGCACTGCACTTAAGAAAGAAAGTTCTTCTCTACTAAGGATGCTATTTTTCGCAGCCTCGTATTTAGATGAGATGCCCCACAAAAGATCAAACACTTTCCTCTCTTCAAATTCCTTGTTGCGCTCTTGCATGCAACTTTGGCATTTGTTTTAGAATAAAGTTGTAATTCTTCCCATAAACCTCTAAGTTTTGCATAATACTCACTTATAGATCTACCTCCCTGTCTCCACTTACGAATCCTCTCAATGATATTGTATTTCTCTGTTATATTTTTCCTTTGAGCATAGGCCTCTTGAATGTGCCAACCAAATGTCTTTTATTGATTCTAGAAACATGAATGTGCTTTCAATCAATGGTACCATTTGTTGTATAAGCCACACACTAACCAATGTATTTTCTCTGTGCCATCGAGAATAAAGAGGATCGGTTATAGGTAGTTGGGGAATTTCTCCAATTAGGTAATCCCAGTACCCCTTGCGATCACAATTAGTTCAATGTATCTGGCCCATTGAAGATAGTTCTTGCCATCTAACTTAAGATTGGTGATTTGAAACACCTCACTTTTGTCTGCGGAACTGTTGTCACAACCATCTCCCATCTTGCCTTTATCGGCCATGATCATATTTATACTTTTCCTCTAGGGTTGATTGTAACCTTCCTCTTTTTCTTGTTTTTAGAAGGATGATGCTAGAAACAATCCAATAGACTGACTTGCTGAAAAACGAACAACATAAATCTGTGTCAAAAAACCTCTTTTTCGTTGTCCTAGATCTTGCTAAACACACGCTAATCCACATGATTAGGCTCTGATACCATATAGAAAAATAACCCACGTACCTGGAAAATCATTAACACATTTAACAACGTACGAAATTTTTGAAGCAAGGAGTTGGTGCCTCCATGGCTACCGCAACCTCTCTCTCTTTATTCACTTGTTTTTTTTTTAAACTAAGTACACTTAGGGCATTATTTATACATGATTCTAACTTGAAAGACTAAATTACCCTTGATTAGTGACACTAATTATACGCGGCTCTGATCCATTGGGATCCATACGACCCACTCACATATTTCTATTTACAAAGGCGTATAGATAATGCAGAAATATAAATATTAAATAAAAAAGCATATACACACACTTATAACACTCAAATCAAATAAAAAACATTAAAATAAAAGCTCTTCATAAATCCCCAATCTTCACATAACACTCAAATAGAGTGGATCCCACTTAACGAATACAATAAAAATCATATACACGCACTTATAACTTCATACTTTGTAATTAAAAAAAAGAAAAACGCAAATAACACCAAAAGATAACAAATTTCGTAAAACTCAAAATGTATACCCACAATGCGGATTACGAGCTTTGCACGGACGTCGTAGAGTACTTTTTTTGGAGCCTTAAACACCAAGGAGGGGGAGCCATGGGAGGGAGTCTTGAACAAAATCAAGAAACCCACAAAAATGCGGTTTTTTGTTCGGACAGGGACTAAAGGGTCACTGGACGTATTGTACGATATGGGCGATACTAGTTGTATCGTGCCATAAACCATACTTTCTTAAGTGCGATACACTATGTTGCGATACGTATCAAACCATATCGTACGATACGTTGCAATACGTATAACATTGAGTGAAACTTTAGAGGCTTATAAGAAAGCAAAGAAAGAAGCGAAAAAGGCCGTCGGTGAAGTAAAAGCTAAAATTTGGGAGGATTTGTATAAAGAGCTTAACTCAAAAGAGGGTTGAAGAGATATTTTTAGGATATCTAGGGTTAGAGATAAGAAAACTAAGGATCTTAATTTTGTTAGATGCATTAAAGACGATGATGAGAAAATTTTAGTGGCAAATAATGATATAAAAAATAGATTAAAAAATTATTTTTATAAGCTTTTTAATAAAAATAAAAACGTTAGTATTAACTTAGAGAGTTAGCCAAATCATAAAAGTATATAAACCACAATTTCTATCGATGTATTTAAAAGAATAAAGGCAAAGAGACTCTTAAACATACGAAGGTTGGTAAATCTGGAGAACCATACAATATTCTTATAGAAGTTTGAAAAATCCTAGGAGAGACACGAATCACTTTGCTCACAAGACTAATAACAACAACTAAGCCTTTTCTCATACTAGACAGGGTCGACTACATCGATTCTTTGTTTCCACAGAGCCTATCATGTGCCATGTTAGCAGTTAACTCACAATAAGCTAGATCATTTTTTATTGTTTCTTTCCAACACTTTTGTGGTTGTCCTCTACCTCTTTTAATACTTTCCAATTTTAGTTTTTAATACCTTCTTCCAGGTTCTTCTTTTGATCTTCTTTCTATATGTCTAAACCATCTTAAACGATATTCTCTCATTTTATCCTCTATTGGTGCCACTCCTAATTTGTTTATAATAACCTCATTATGTATATGGTCTTCTCTTTTATGACCACTCATTCATCTCAACATTTTCATTTCTGTCACAAACATCTTTTGTAGATGTTTCTGATTAACTGCCTAACAGTCACAACCATAAAACATGGTAGGTCTAATTGCTGCTCTATAGTATTTACCTTTTAACTTTAACGGTATCTTCTTATCACAAAGAATACCTGATGCACCTCTCCATTTTAACCAACCATCATTAATTGTATGCGAAACATCTCCATCAATTCTTCCATCACTCTTAAGAATTGACCCTAGGTATTTAAAACTTTCCTTTTGGGGGATGCAATGTGTGCTAATTTTAATTTCTATGTCCTCTAAAGTTACCAAATGATCAAACTTACATTCCATATATTTTGTCTTTGTTCTACTAAGTCGGAGGCCTTTGCTTTCTAATGTTTCTCTCCATAGTTCCAATTTTCTATTAACTTTTTCCTTAGACTCCTCCACTAATACAATGTCATCTGCAAATAACATACACCAAGGTACTTCATCTTGAATATGTTTTGTTAACTCATCCATCACCATTATAAATAAGTATGGACTTAAAGTTGATCCTTGATGTAACCCAATATTAACTTCAAAGAAGTCTGTCATTCCTTCATGAGTCCTCACACATGTCTCTTATAAGGTTTATGTATGTTAATGGGATACCTCTTTTTTTGAAGGTTCTCAAAAGAACCTCCCTCGGTACCCTATTGTAAGTTTTTTCTAGATCAATAAATATCATGTGAAGATATTTCTTTTTTGCTCTAAAATGTTTCATAAGACGTCTCAAAAGGTGAATCGCGTAAACAGTAGATCTGTCTGGCATGAATCCAAATTGGTTCTCTATTATACTCGGTATTTGTTTGAACCTACGTTCGATAATTCTTTCCCACAATTTCATAGTATGGCTCATTAACTTGATACCTCGATAATTCACACAATTCTAAATGTCTCCCTTGTTCTTATATATGGGTATAAGTATACTCGCTCTTTATTCTTTGGGCATCTTTTAGTTTCTCCATATTTCATTAATTAGTCTTTGAGACAAACGATTCCTATTTCTCCTTGGATTTTCCAAACTTCTATAGAAATATTTTATGGTCCTACTGATTTATCACCCTTTATATGTTTAAGAGCCTCTTTGATTTCATTCTTTTGAATATGTCGGCAGAAATTGTGGTTTATATACTTTTTTTATTTGACTAACTTTCCTAAGCTAATACTAATATCTTTATTTTCATTAAAAAGCTTATAAAAATAGTTTTTTTATCTATTTCTTATATATCATTTGCCGCTAGAATTTTTTCATCCTCATCTTTTATGGATCTAACAGAATTAATATCTTTAGTTTTCTTATCTGTAGCCCTAGCTATCCTAAAAATATCTCTTTCACCCTATTTTGAGTTGAGTTTTTTTATATAAATCCTCCAAAATTTTAGCTTTTGCTTCATTGACGGCCTTTTTTGCTTCCTTTTTTGCTTTATTATAAGCCTCTAAAATTTCACTAGTTTTCTTAATTTATAACATGCCCTCTCTGCCTGATTTTATTTTGCACTACTTCACTCCACCACCAAGCTTCTTTTTGTGCCGATACACCTCCCTTAGATTCACCTGACACATCTTTCTCTACTTTCCTAATATGTATAGCCATATTGTTTCACATATCACAAGGTGTACCAACATAATTCGAAGCATCTCCTTGAAGGACTTTCTGTTTAAATATATCTTTTTTCTCGCTTTTAAGATTCTATCATTTAGTCCGAATAGCTCGATACACTCTTTTCTTCTTTGTCCATTTTTTTATTTGTAAATCCATAATTTAAGCTTTCTCCTGGAATTACCTTGCAATCTTTACAACACGCTCTATCTTTTTTTCTACAAATAAAGTAATCAATTTGTGTTTGTGATAAGTCACTCTTATAAGTAATTAAATGTTTATCTCGTTTTTTGAAGATTGTATTGACTATAAAGAGATCAAATGCTATAGCAAAATTTAAAACTCCCTACCTTCCTCATTTATATCCCCAAAACCAATTTTTTCATGAATACCTTGATATCCTAATGCCTCTTTATCGACATGTCCATTTAAGTCTCCTCCTAAACAAATCATCTCCTTTTGTGGAATCTTTTGAAACACCTTATCTAACTCTTCCCAAAAAATTGTCTTTATACTATCTTCTAGTCCTACTTGGGGTGCGTAAGCACAAACTATATTCAAAACCTCTACACCTAACACTAATTTCAATGTCATGATTCGGTCACCCTATCGTTGTATGTCTACTACGCTCTCCTTTAAATCTTTATTTATGATAATACTAACTCCGTTTCGAGCCTTTTCTTTACCTGAGTACCATAATTTAAAACCTGTATCCTCTATCTCCTTTGCTTTTTCTCCAATCCATTTTGTCTCTTGTAAACATAGAATATGAATCTTTCTCCGAATCATAGTATCTACCACCTCTAATAATGTTTCAATATTCTAAGAACCAATACGAATCTTATTATCTAGGACTAGCTTTCTTACTCCCCACATCCGTCGAGATATTGAAAATGCCGAGACCCTCTCTGTAAATTATTCACTACATTGGGCAAGCAATATAGCAAGACTAACTTCTTTACCCACACCCATCCATGATGTGGGAACCCTCTCTGCAATTGATTCACTACATTTGGGCGAAAATGTAGTGACCCTTGCTTACTGGCAATGCAAGGGTGATCCTTACATAGGCGGATTTACTTGGCTGACAAGACTATTTATTGAAATATCGAGAAACCAAAAGATACCCGAGGAATGGAGAGCGAGCACACTTATACCCATATAGAAGAACAAGGGAGGCATTAAGAGTTGTGCGAATTATCGGGGTATTAAGTTAATGAGTCATACTATAAAAAAATTATCGAATGTAGTTTAAGACAAGTATTAAGTATAACAGAGAACCAATTTGGATATGCCAGGTAGATCTACTATTGAAGCGATTCACCTTTTGAGACGTCTCATGAAACATTTTAGAGCAAAAAAGAAAGACCTTCACATGATATTTATTGATTTAGAAAAAGCTATGTTCTTTGGAGAACGTTGAAAAAACAAGATATCCCATTGGCATACATAAACTTTATAAGAGACATGTACGATGGTACAAAAACATGTGTGAGGACTCATGAAGGAATGACATACTTCTTTGAAGTTAATATTGGGTTAAAGATCAACTTTAAGCCCATACTTATTTATAATGATGATTGATGAGTTAACAAAATATATTTAAGATGAAGTACTTTAGTGTATGTTATTTGCATATGACATTGTATTAGTGGAGGAGTCTACGGAAAAAGTTAATGGAAAATTGGAACTATGGAGAGAAACATTAGAAAGCAAAGGCCTCCGACTTAGTAGAACAAAGACAAAATATATGGAATGTAAGTTTGATCATTTGGTTACTTCAGAGGACATAAAAATTGAAATTGGCACACATTGCATCCCCCAAAAGGAAAGTTTTAAATACGTAGGGTCAATTTTTCAGAGTGATGGAAGAATTGAGGGAGATGTTACACAGAATTAATGCAGGTTGGTTAAAATGGAGAGGAGTATCAAGTATTTTTTTTGATAAAAAGATACCATTAAAGTTAAAAGGTAAATATTATAGAGCAACAATTAGACCTGCCATGTTGGGTAGTTAATCGACCGTATACATAATGAGGTTATTTGAAACAAATTAGGAGTGGTTCCAATAAAGTATAAAATGAGAGAATATCGTTTAAGATGGTTTGGACATATAGAAAGAAGATCAAAAGAGGCGCGTGTAAGACGCTATGAAAAACTAGATTTTGAAAGTATTAAAAGAGGTAGAGGACAACCATAAAAGTGTTGGAAAGAAACAATAAAAAATGATCTAACTTATGTTGACTTAACTGTTAACATGACACATAATCGGGCTCTGTGTTAACAAAGAATCCATGTAGCCGACCCCGTCTAGTATAGGAAAAGGCTTAGTTGTTGTTGTATTACGGAATATAGAAAACAGTTGAATGGGTTCATGTCCTTTAAGTTCTTATGTCGTATGTCAGTTTTGTAGTTTATATGTTCCTCACAACTTTTAGACTGAACATATTTTCCCTCTTGCAACTTTTATCTTTCTATTTTCATAATTATGTGGGTTGTCCATGAGGCGATTAAAGCCCAAGTGATGTGTGCAAGCGCTCGGGTTCGAGTTGAGTTTGGACTAGCTTGTTCAAGATTGACGAGTTGGAGCCATGATGTACCTCTGGTCAGTTGGCTGGATCCCCTTGATAAGTTGGATTGATGTTATCTTTCAGTGAAAGCAACATCCTTTTTCAGTACCCAAAACCTAGTTTGTGATAAACAACTGCATGCCTCTAATTGCCATGCTTGAGTATCACCTCTTGTAGTATGCATTGGACAAGTTTGTTGAGCATGTGTTCAGGCTCATATTTGAAATGCTTATTAAGTGAAGTGGAAATAAATTGAGTTTTGGTTTGTTCATTCTGGTAGCTTGAGCTGAGCTCTTAGGTGAGACTTGACTGGTTTTACCCTTAATCATGTGGTAGCATGTTTTCCTTTATAACTCTGATTTTTAATGTGGACCTGAAGTTTGCATTTTGTCAAAAAGGAGGAATGTATGCTACTACATGCTTATAACTTTCTCTCTGATGCTTATTTCTTGGTTGCATTCTCATAGGTCATAACAGGATGTTTAATGTTGCTTTACAGGGATGAGTACATTCATCTAACTAAGATATTGCAATCACGAGTTGTTGATGATCTTGCACCTAGTGAAAGAAATGCAATTTTTCAAAAGTATCCATATGATAATCCTAGAAGTGGAGATTTTGCTGTTATGGAAAGAAGTTGCTTGTCTGAATCAAATAAAAAGTCTGCAAAAGAATGGGAGAGCAGATTTGGGCTTTCTCCAGGGCTTGCTGGTCTTACCGCTACCACACCTGACCTATGCATTACAGCTGTAATGGAAGCAAAGAAGTGGAGACAGGAGAGGAAGCTCAAATCAATTTCAAGCCCTCATAGTGAGCAAGCACCTTGCACTCCACCCAATCTGCCAAATGTTAGTGTCTCTATGCCCTTTGATGCCTTTCCGATTTGTTATTTTGAAAGCATGTGTGTGATGTCCTATCATGTACTCGTGGTGCTAATCAAACTAAAACAAAATCACGTTGCTAGTGCATCCTTAGCATCTCACTAAATAATTTGATGAAGAAACTCCATGTGATTGCCAATCGGTGCTTTTTTTGTTAGGCACTGAAACTGTTTCCTTGCTAGAAGATCTTAGGCAAAAGAACTGGCCTTTCCTTGTCCGTTTCCTGTTTGTTGCTTCATAAGCGTGTTGACACATACTCGTACATGTACAAAAGCATCTGCTGTTTAATTCTTGGAGTGAACCCTGTTGCTGCTTCTAGTTGCGTCTCCTTAGACTAATCTTCATTCAGTCTCTCTACTTACTAATGGAGATGCATACATGCTTATCTGATTGTGCATTTGCAGGACATTGCAGGTGGGGATATTGGATCACCAGTGGACATAGCAAAGTCATATATGCAGGCCCGGCCATTGTGGGCATCATCACCTTCAATTGGCTACAGCAGCCTCCATACATCATTGTCTGCTGGTTCTCTTCTTTTAAGGGATGGAACCTCCGTTGCTATTGCATGTCAACCTGCTCCCTTTTACAAGGTGCGTGTTACATGTTTAACCCACAGTATGTTATTTGAATTGTTGACCCTCTGCCTCTATTACTTCTAATGTAGTTGGAAATTTGTTGAAAGAATTGTATGCTAACTCTTTCCTTTCTTAAAAGTCACTAGAATTTCTTATGGTCTCTAATGTGTCTTTAAGTTTATTAATATCTGATTATCCACTCTGGTAAATCATACTTTTGTTTTCATACAACAACCACAAAGCCTTTTCCCATACTAGATGAGGTTGGTTACTTTGTTTCCATAAAGCCCCAATCATGTGCTATGCTAGCAGTTAACTCAACATACGCTATCATTCTTCAGCGTTTCCTTCCAACACTTTTATGGTCTTCCTCTTTTAACATTTTCACAATCTAGTTTCTCGTACCTTCTTATTGGAGCTTGCTTTGGTCATCTTTCTACGTATCCAAACCATCTTAAACAATTTTTCCTCATTTTATCATCTATTAGTGCCAGTCTCAATTTTGTCTAATGTTGGTTATTAAGTGGCCAACACTTACAACCGTAAAACATAGCGGGCTAATTACTGCTCTATAATATTTACCTTTCAACAAGTGACAAAAAGGAAAAGTTAAGTGCATAAGTCCACAACTTCACAACCCATAAGAATCTTAAGTTCACCACCCATAATTCATAAGCTATTAGATAACATGATCACAAAGTGATTATCTTAATCGGCATATCATGGATTTGGTATACCAAAGTGCAAAAAAGGAGGCGTGGAAATGATTTGGGGAAGAAAGAGGTTTTGAAAATGAGCCCCTGTTTCACGTTTGGGAGTTCGGAACCCTCCTTCCACCAATGATAGAGGTAGCTTTTAAAACCAAATTACATGGACTTGTATGAGTGGATGTGTATCGGGCAGTATGGCTCCGGATCATGTGATGAGACCAATTCCCATCTCATTACAATTTTAAGGGGTATATCATATCAGAACTTGGCCATTATATCATAAACTCGTACTGTCATGCTTAAGGTTCATTTAGCCCCAATTAACCCATGCTCGAGATGCAATTAGCAACTTTTGTCCTCTGGGCAGGATGCTGACACAGTTCCATTTCAAAAAAATGGATTTTTCGTCCTTTGGTTTGTTATGTAAACATTTCTTCCAATCATAGCCTTTATCTGAAAATGTTTTGGGGTTGAATCTTGTGTTCACTCATGTCATCCTCTGTCTGGTGAAACATGTAATGGTCATGATCCGAATTTTATTGTTTGAAACATGTGTAAGGACTCATGAAGGAATGACAGACTTCTTTGAAGTTAATATTGGGTTACATCAAGGATCAACTTTAAGTCCATACTTATTTATAATGGTGATGGATGAGTTAACAAAACATATTCAAGATGAAGTACCTTGGTGTATGTTATTTGCAGATGACATTGTATTAGTGGAGGAGTCTAAGGAAAAAGTTAATAGAAAATTGGAACTATGGAGAGAAACATTAGAAAGCAAAGGCCTCCGACTTAGTAGAACAAAGACAGAATATATGGAATGTAAGTTTGGTCATTTGGTTACTTCAGAGGACATGGAAATTAAAATTGGCACACATTGCATTCCCCAAAAGGAAAGTTTTAAATACCTAGGGTCAATTTTTCAGAGTGATGGAAGAATTGATGGAGATGTTACACAGAATTAATGCTGGTTGGTTAAAATGGAGAGGAGCATCAGGTATTCTTTGTGATAAGAAGATACCGTTAAAGTTAAAAGGTAAATATTATAGAGCAGCAATTAGGCCTGCCATGTTTTATGGTTCTGAGTGTTGGGCAGTTAATCATCAACATGTACAAAAGATGTCCGTGACAGAAATGAAGATGTTGAGATGGATAAGTGGTCATACAAGAAAAGACCATATTCATAATGAGGTTATTAGAAACAAATTAGGAGTGGCACCAATAGAGGATAAAATGAGAGAACATCGTTTAAGATGGTTTGGACATATAGAAAAAAGATCAAAAGAAGAACCTGTAAGAAGGTTAGAAAAACTAAATTTGGAAAGTATTAAAAGAGGTAGAGGACGACCACAAAAGTGTTGGAAAGAAACAATAAAGAATGATCTAGCTTATTGGGAGTTAACTGCTAACATGACACACGATAGGGATCTGTGGAAACAAAGAATCCATGTAGCCGACCCCGTCTAGTATGGGAAAAGGCTTAGTTGTTGTTGTTGTTGTTGTTACAAGCCTCGGATGTTATTGTTGGGGTTTGCAATATATCGTGATATGGAATACTCTTAAAGTTGTAAGGAAAAAGACTTGAATGGTTTCTTCCTTCGGTTGCTAGTTAAATTTGTGTATGAATTTTTCTATTTGGTTTCAGGGACAGGAAAGGAGCTCTGTTGCCAAACGTATCTTGGGCGATCTTTGTGCATCTCAAAGTATCCAGCAAAAGTTAGTGGAAGATGCTGCAGCATTGTCAGCAGATCCGATGAATATCATTTCATCTCCAAGCGACTTGGAAAATTTCATTCAACCGCTGCCTTGTGATTTGGAAACTAACTGTCAGCCGATTTCCTGTGATTTAGAAAACACCAGTCAGCCCAAATCTTTAGATGAAGATAAGCAACTGACGGAGGATGCTAATTTAATTTCTGATGCAACACAGTTGGTGGGTGAAGGATCTGCCTCTGATGCTTATGATATGCAAGATGGTTCTACCACAGATAGAGGCCTTCTACATGGTGTGGATGGTGAAAAACATATTACGGAGAAACTTGTAGCTCAGAAGTATTACGAGGAGACAAACAGCATGATTGCCACTCCACGGCCTGAACAAATTGTTGAGGTAGGACCTCTAGGAAGAGTTTGTTTCTGAGACCAGTGAAAAGTATAAGGTTCAGTTCTTCAGGATTAATCTTTAAAAAATGGTTGAGTGATGAAAGGAATTTCTGTTTCTATTTCCCTGGATTTAATATGCTATGTGCTTTATATTATCTTCACTGTTTTGTTTTTTTGATATGTCAATGAAGCTCTCCTTTTGAGGGTTTTGTTTAGACACCTACATGCAGGCATTGCACACACATGCATGCAGCTGCTCCAATTCATCTGTTTCAGCCATGGAGAGCCATCTTCCTCTGATACTCTTTATGCACGCAATTCCATGTACGTACACGTGTATCATAGGCTTTGGATGTGGGGATGCACCATTTTCTTTTTTTTGTAATTGAAAGGTTCTGAAAAGCAAGAAAATACAAAATATTCCTCTACTCGTCAATTTCCCTTCCTCTTACTGATAGTAATGGTGGAGTACATGGGAGATCTATTTCTGAGGCATAACAGTCCTTTAGTAATTGGGAACAATTGAGACCTTTAATTCGTTATAATCAGGCAATGTATTAATGCTCGTTCTGTCAGGCTTGTAAAACAGTTGGTATCATCTTTTATTTGTTGTTTTCTGATTGGGGACTTGGTTTGCACTCTGTTTTCCATACTTTAATACTGAGAATGTGGTTAGCTTCGTTGGTAGATGGGATGAAGATTATTTACATCACATGATGATTTCCTCTTTATGTGAAGGACTCTGAAAAGATGAAAAGGCCTGCTGATAGTCACTCAGTTTCCAACATACCTGCCTCAAAAGAGTCCATGAGATTGCAACATGCTAGTGATAATCTTAATCAAGATTGTCAAGGTATGTAGCTATTCTAGATCCTGACTGTTTTTTATTTGATTCCTTGGGGAAGTCTTTTCACTAGCGAGGGTGTCAGGCAAAAAGACAACTTTTGGAATGCATGAAATATACAAGTTCGTTCTTTTGATATCCTATTCACTGTGATCTTTTTAACTTGCATGGCTTTTTTATTATGTAACTCCGCTCATGTAAGGGGTCACCCTTGCAGGGAAAAGGCTTAGTTGTAGTAGATGGCTTTTTGATTATGTAGTTTATTAAAATGCACCAAGCTGGTGCACCCAATGCGTCAAGTAGAGACTCTCAAAGACTCGACAAACTTTATAGCATCCAGAACATTCCTAACAAAACTTCTCCTCGTCCAAAAGGATAAAAGACTAAGTAATCTTGCGAGAAATTCACTGGGCAATTTCTTGCTCCTTTAAAAAACGGGCATATTCCTTTCCCTTCCAAACTAACCAAAAATTTACCAAGAGCACTAAGGCACTCTTTCTGCTTGCAGTACTTTCCAAAATAACTCCATGCCCAAATTTCTTTTCTCACATTCTTAGACACCCGCTCAATCTTCAAAACCTTGAGTGTTGTTCTGCCTAAAAGATCCTAGTCCACTTCCCATGCACAACTTTCGGACACATCTTATTACCAAACCACTTCCAAGTAAGAGGTTAAGAAGTGTAATGCAAAAGCCTATTTGTCTGGAAGTGCACCCACGGTGAAACTATTTGGTTTACAATCTAGGAACATTTTTCTGTTGGATTTATGGTTTGTGAGCTAGTAGGGGTGCCTTCTTTTAATGTGTTTGGATGTGAAGTACTATCTTCTTTGTATCATTTTAAATACTACTGTACAGGTACCCGATACACAAGTCTCTTAGGACCTCTTTTTCTCATCATATTTTGACATGAAAAACATCCACGAGAAAAGAGGGTGGCAGATCTGACCCAGTGGTCGGCATGTTTGTAGAGGAGGAAATCCCAGACAATGAATTTAAGCCTTCAATGCTGATGTAATCTTGATCTTTTACTGCTTGAGCTTTTATCTATCTATTCACCGATTCCTTTTTAACTGAACAGACATGGATACTCTTTGTTTCTTTTGCTCAGCTCCGCTGGGGTGGATGAAGATGCCAACTCGTAGAGGACCTGACGTGGGTTATACAGGTCCAGCTAATACTAGTAATGGTGCATCAGCTAGTGGAGATGCAGTTCAAGATCATAGAGTAGGCAAGATCCCTGTGAACCGAGCTGGTGGACCAATGCATTCAAACCATGAAAATGTGAAGTTGGAAGGGAAGAAACCGAAAGCCAGGAAGAGAGTCGATCAAGGAACTAATAGTCCTAAGAAAACTGGAGTTGCTGTTGGGGGTCGAGGACGTGGAAAGAAGCCTAGGCTATACAAGGATGGACAAGGGCGAGGGCTTGCTCAGGAAGCATGGAAATGAAGGTAGCGAGGTTTAGGTGAAATTCCTGCTGTACCAATAGCTGTATTATTCTTGAGATTCCTGCTGGTTAGGAGGTTTCGTCTTGCTGATTTCGCTTTTGTAGTCGATGTATGTAGGTCATTTTTCTGGGCATGGCCTGTTTGTTTTTATCAGGTGAAATTGAATGAGAAGTAGCGAGGTTTAGGTGCCAGTTATGTGCTGAAAATTGTATCCTATGAAGGTAGTTACCACGGAAGGTTAGCAGATCTGTCTGGAGACTGTTTGACTTTTTTCTGGAGGGCTGCTAGTGATTCTTCAATGGGCTGTTCTGTGACATCTTTTCTGTTTTTAAATTTCTTTTCCTTTTCTTACCTTTTATATTCTTGTCAGATGGAAAACAAGATTGCTGCTTTGCGTCGTCAACTTTTTTTGGGAGGATTGGGTTGTCTCGGCTCAACTGTTCAAAAGTTATTCGACAGAGTCTGAGCAGGCAGGCACCAACAGATCTAGTCTTGCAGCATAGACTGAGAAGCTGACAAACCAACTTTTGGTCGAGTGGATCTAAGACCTATTGGAGAATCAGATCCTCCCTCTGGCTCTGCCGTTTTGGGAAGTCAAATAACAGCAAGTGCCAATGGACACTTCGGCTGCACTAGCATTCGGTGTCTCCTCGAACAGGATCTGGTATCAAAATGAGAGGGCCCAGGGACGGAATGGGAGGAGCCCAAAGGCTTCCGGTTCCATTTTGGGGGTGGTTCCTGCTGCATTCTACGCAAAACTTTTTCTTTGATCCAAAGCTAATGACGGCTTTTAAACTAACCAAAACATATACTGATACCAAGTCAATGACAAGCATTTAAGAGAGATGGTGGGCAAGTCGAAGGTAATAATGATTACGCTGGCGCACAGCAATTCCAGAATAAATAATTAGAAATTCGCCCTCCTGTAACTGAATTCATCGGTTGTGTTGTTCCAATCGGTGCGAATGTGTCTGGGGCCTGCAATATGGAGCCTAGTGTGACCTTCCTACCGTGGATCGATATGGGTTGTACTGGGACCTTCTTTGTGGATCATGCCTTGCCAAGTTGCCTTGGTCTATATTCTCTATCTGGTGGATAACCCTCTCGGGTACAAATTGTCGTCCCCGACACACACAATTGCCCCTATGCTATCAAGTGTCAATTGCAATTGACCTTGTTTTCTTCCAGTTTTGTTCTTCAGTCTACTGAAATCGTGCCAAATAAGTCGTAATTGTGTTGAAACTAAGATACAACTAAGAACTCAGTAAACTCACACAAATCAAAACCAAAAGTAAGCTTTGTCATAGTCCAAAACTAAGATACTAATTGGAGTTAACTACATTCGGTTCTTATTTGCTGTTGGGCTCCATCTTATGGCATACTAATATTTAACTCCAAAAAGGAAATTCGGATGAAAGATTGCAGGACCCAATGAAAGCATTTGATGCTATTTTTTGAGTTCTTAGCTGCAGATCTAGTCCTTTCCTAAAAGATTTGAGAATCATACATAAGACTCCAGAAAATTCAAAGTTACAAACAGTTCTTGACCAAGCCAATCCAAACTCGATTTTAAGGACCTGATTGGAACTGGAGAAAAGTTTCAATAAATCTGAAAGATGAAATAGGATTCAAAAGACTCGAGTTTATGGTAATTAACAAATTACGTTTTATAAAGCACGGAAGACAGTCCCATAGGGAGTTATAATATGACTTGGTTTAAAACAGATGGAGAGGAGTGGACTCACTTTCAGACTCATTTCTTGCTCGTGGACGGAGTGTCTGTGCGAAAACCTGGAAGTAGGTGCCAGTTTTATTCGTCTCCGGCGGCATAGTCTAATCTCTCTAGTTCAGGCGTTGATTGCCGCTGGATTAGATTTCAAGCGAACTTTTCAAAATCACCGGAGGTCCGGAACCATGGCAGGCATCAACTACAGTGACTAGGAGTACCTGTACCTTATGATGTGCTTTAACTTTCAGCTTTGAATTAATGATATTTTTTAGTCAATCAATCGGATACTTTATGAGTGAAATCAATTAAAGTAATGTTGACTCCTGGATGCTGCTTTCTTCTTTTATTTTCAAGCATAAATTCCTGAGGTGGGAATGTTCATGCTCCTCACGAAGACCTGTGTCGAACCGGGCAAATTTGAAGAGTAGAAACAAGGTCTGAAATGGAAAGAGTAAGGAAATCCCGACAATAGATGAGACGGGATGGGGATGGGGATGGGGATGGGGATGGGGATGGGAGTCTTCACTCTACGAGTTTTGTCCCAGTGTTATTTGTATCGTGGGACTCCATGATATGATACACCATAGTGTATCGTACACAATATAAGGCATATCGCCCGTAAGCTTTAGCCTTTATAAAATGTTCGTTGGCTGAACATAATCCCGCATTTTTATGGGGTTTTTAGATTCCATTTGTATCTTCCAACAGCTCGAGAATGACTTCCAGTTATAGTGAGACATCTCCAATGCCACCATCACTCTCTCAATGTCAACACCAACAATCCAATAGTTGTTGTATAACTTTTTTCACTTTTTCTTTGTATATTTGGTATTTTATTATTATTTATTATTCTTTTTTAATGATAATAATATGAAGTTAGTGAATATTTTTTCATTGTATTTGCCAAATGGGAGACATTTTATTAGTCTATTTGAGTGTTTTGATGGTTTATGAAGTTAGGATTGAAGATTTATGAAGTCCTTTTATTTTAAGATTTATTAAGATTGAAGTAGGGGTGTTAGGAGCTTCCAATCTTGGTCTGATGATCCAGTATGACAGTGAGATACTGTAGTTGAAGGAAACATATTGAAAATCATATATATTTTTTGTGAGAAGGTAATTAGTGGTGTAATTTATTGTTTGAACATCACCTAATACAGACTAGGAAAGAGATCGCTCCTTGCACGAGCAAAGTTAAGAAAGTGAAATAATTCATTAAATGACAATGTCTAAAGATTATTAAAAGCATAGTTGATAAGAGACAACAAAAAGAAGATATAAAAATGTTTGATGAAGATGATGATATTGTTAGACTTGGTGATATCATCCCTTATAATGTTAGGATAAAATTAGTAGTAATAATTCTTGACCATCAACCAAATGAAAGAGGATTGTTGAAGAGATCATACGTGGTAGAAGGGGAAGAGATAGATGAAGATCTCATTATGCCATACAATTATTCTTTACTCCTAGTACTACACTTGGTGTTTAACTTAGAATTTGTGTTACTATCACTTAAGATCAATTACATGAACAGATAAACCTCATAGTAGAAAGATGATTTTATGATGCAATGATGCATGCATTCCATTTAATGCAACAAATTATTTTCATTTTCAAGCAATGTTAGATGCCCTCGCTAACATTGGTCTGGGGTATAAGATGTCATTTTATCAAAAGTTGAGACAAAAACTATTGGATAAGATTGTCTTTTAAGTCAAAGAGTATTGTTCGACTTTGAGAGTCGTATAAGGAGACAAATGTACTATCATGCTAGATGGATGGATAGATAAATGACAAATGACTGTGTTAAACTTCTTTGTTTATTGTCTTAAAGGACTTATGTTTTTTAGATCACTAGATATGTCAGAAGAGCAACATACTGAAGAGGTTTTAAGACAAGAATTTGATATGATGATATTAGAGATTGGTCTTGAAAATGTAGTCTAATTAATGCAGATAATACAACTAACTATAAAGCAATTACAAAGGAGTTACTTGATACTTATGAAACTTTTTATTAGACACCATGTGTATCCCATTGCCTAGATTTCATTTTTAAGGATATTAGGGAGATGATAAGATAAATGTAACAACTGAGTATTGTCAATATATCACAAAATTTATTTATAATCATATTTTTTTATTATGTATGATGAAGAGATATACAAATAATGCAAAGCTCCTTCGTACAACTGTTACTCAATTTGCAACTAATTTGTTATTAATATAGAGTATTGTTAAACAAAAACAAACTTTAAGAGAATGTTTTCCTCAAATGAGTGATAGCAGTTTGAAGACTTACCTCAAAATAGAAAGAATAGAAAACTAAATGAGATTTCAAAGATAATCTTTAAGAGTACATTTTAGAACTCTTATGTTAAACTATCAAGGATCACATATCTTTTAGTCAAAGTTTTGAGATTGGCTGACAACGAAGAAAAGCCATGGGCTATCTTTATGAAATCATGGATATGACTAAAGAAGCTATTAGAAGCAATTTTAATATAAGAAATAGAGATTATATACCAGTGTAGAATATTATCGATAATAGATAGAATAAACAATTACATCAGCCCATTCATGCAACAACTACTGCCTAAATCTAGCATTTAAGTATTATGTAAGTTTAAAAAGAACAATAAGATTAATCAAAATATCATCGATTGCATAGACAAATTGGTCCCTAATGAGAATAGAGTAGATGTTATGCATCACGATGAAGATCTACGATAATGCTCTTCACTTGATAGGCTTACCTATAGTCATTCGCAACCGTACTAATATGCACCCAAGTAAATATATGACTTATTTATCTTTTAAGTTTCTTAAATCTTATATTTATTATACAATAAACATTTATATTTGTCTTTTTCTATTAAACGTTTGGTAGAATAGGTTTGAAAGTGATTGCCCAAACTTGAGATTTTTCAATAAGAGTTCTAAGCCAAACCTAAAGTGCAACTGATTGTGAAAGAAATTAGAGTGAATTTTCACACAAAAGGGCAACAAGTTGAAATATAAGCGATTCACTCACATAGTTTTCATTTTACTAATTAAGTATTTGATTGAATCTTTTAATTTGTTTAATTGTTAATGTTATTCTTAAACTTTTCAGATTTATTAATTATTAATGTTATTTACTTATCATTCTTGTAGACAATTACAAAAATTAAATATGGAGAACCAATTTTATCTAATAAGTCTAGACAATTTTGATATCTTAGAAGAATGGATTATGCAAGATAATTAAGCAAATGCACTCCTAACTGACGAAGACATTCAATGATTAATTTGGAAGAAGTGCAACAATATCATCAAGAAAATGATGATTTTGATTTTAAAGCTCTAGGTGGTGAACATCTTAAACATAAAAGAGAAAATAAAGATTATTTAATTAATCCTGATTACAACATGTAATTTATTTTTTAAATTATGAAAGTTATAATTTTGCTAAGAATGTACTGCTTAAATGCTTTATACATTGAAAATTGAATGGTGATTGATGAATAATTACTTAACTTATGAATTATATAAATTGTTTAGAATTATCGTATTTTTTCTTAAATTTTTATGATTTTTAAAAATTTTAATATTAAAAAATGATATGGTGCGATATGATCGTATAATAGGCCAAAATGATATATGATATAAACAACACTGCTCGGTCTCGATCACTCTCATTCCTTTTACAAAGTTAGGCTCATCTCAAAGTTGGTAAATCTCTTCTTTTCTCAATACTTGCAAATTCAAAACATGCTTGTCTCCTATGTGACATGGGTGCGGGTGCGGGATGTAATAAAGATGATACTTCAACGTGTTGAATGGAGCAACAAAAATCTAATACACGTATCCAACAATCGTATCATCCACTGAAGCTGAATACAGAGCAATGGGCAACACAACTACATAATTAACTATGCTAAAAAGACTTCTTCAAGATCTTGGTACACTACTTGAAGTTACTCTGATAATCGTGACAACAAAAGCGTTTTGTATATAGCCAACAATAATATATTTCATGAGTGCACTAAAGATATTGAGATGTATTATCATTAACTCATGAAGAAGACCTATAAGGCACTACATTTTATGCGATCATAGTATCAACTGGTTGATGTCTTCACCAAATCACTACCGGTTCCGTGCTTTCAATTTTTAGTTAGCAAACTTTCGGTGATGATACCGTTAGTTTGAGGGGTGTTAAAAATATATTTATGTATTTATTTTTGTATCAACTTCCCAACAGGCCCATGTCATCAAGGCCTGAGTAGCCAGGGCCCAATGACTAGATTTCTAGCCGTTGGGATTTCCAACGAATACTAGTTGAATGATGGTTGGCTTCCCAATAGCTACCAACATTCAGTTGGCTGCCTTCTTCTCCTCCTCTATAAATACTCTTCACTTGTATATAATTAAGTATGCCTTTTGGCTGATTAATACACATTATGTATTTGCTCTGGTGTGTAGTGCATTTTGCTATTGTTCTAGACTTTTCTAAGGCACCACCCGAATCGACATCAGTATATAAGTCCATATCTAAAATAACATCATTAATAAATTTAGTTTGAGATAAAAAGAAACCTCTATCGTTTTGTGTTACCTCAATGCCTAAAAAGTAACATAGATGTCCAAGATCCTTCATTTCAAACACTTTATAGAGTTCCTGTTTAATGTTTTGGATCCTAATGGCATCACTTTTTGTAATGATCATATCATCTACATAGAGTAGGAGTATTACAATACCTACCATAAATTGTCTTGTAAATAAAACAATGTTAGCATAGCATGTAACAAAACCATGGCATGTCGTAAACTCAATCATTTTATCAAACTAAGCCTTTGGAGTTTGTTTAAGACCACATATAGCCCTTTTTAGATAGAGAACTTGATTTTTTGAAATGTTAAGACTAGGAGGAGTTCCATGTAGACTTCTTCCCATAGTCAACTGTTTAAAAAAATATTTTTAACGTCAATTTGAAAGATATTTTAGTTCTTAATTGCACTAAGAGTCATAACAATGGTCATTCTAGTTACTGGAGCAAATATTTTCTCATAATCTATTCCATACTCTTTTGCTATTAGCCTAGTTGTATATCATTCTAGGATACCATCCTATTGATCTTAATTTTGTATATTCATCTATATCCTATTGGTTTCATAGTTCCAGGACGTGTGACAATTTTTCATGTTTCAACTCTATACTAGGCATCCAGTTCCTCATTCATAGCATGAATCTAGACTTGGGATGTTTGAGTTTTCTTAAATATATTACGTTCCTTTATATCTAAAATCATAGTTAATAGGGCGCTATGTCTCGGTGAAAAACTTTCATAAAAGACAAACCTATGAGGAAGTCTAGAATCTCTATTAGATTTTCTTAGAATAGGTTCAATGGTCCCTGGGACTCGCCTTTCTATGTTTTCTTCTTGATTACCTAGAATATCATTCAAGAAGTATATAATATCATTAATGGGTGAGTGACATTATTTTGAAACACATGTTCATTTTAAAAAAACTTAAAATCTCTAGATAAATAAAGCTTGTCATTCTTAGGATCATAGCATTTATAACATTTTTTGTTTATACCATTTCCTAGGAAGACACATTCAATGGGTTGCAGAGATAGTTTATCTTCTTTGTATGCAAAACGAAGCATTTACACCAAAATACCCTTAGTCTAGAATAGTTATGTGTGATTTTAAAGAGTTTTTCAATAGGAGACATATTTTGTAATACAAAAGAGGGCATACGGTTTATTAGATAGATAAAAATCATAATGACTTCTGTCAAGAGATTTTTAGTAACTCCACTAGATACTAACAAGCTTCTAGTGTTTCCATAATGTGGTTATGCTTTTATTCAAAAATACCATTTTATTGAAGAGTTTTGGTACAAGTGGTTTGGTGAATGATCACATGGTTTTCAAGGTAGCTTTCAAACTCATTTGATACAAATTCTCCTCTTGAGTGAAACCTAAATACCTTGATTTCATAATCAAATTGATTTTTAACAATGTTATGGAATGTGACAAAATTTTTGAAAATATTAGATTTTGCCTTTAATAGATATACCCATGTATTGTTAAAATCAGAAATCTTTATTGAACTGGAAAAAAAATCACTTACAAACTTTCAGACAACACAAATTTGCCTGCACTCTTCATTGATTCCTATGCCCCTAACCCTGACAGCTACAGTCTTACTTTACAATTGAAGCCCTAAAGTCTATTTATAAGTTAATCTAACTTAAAGGACAAAAATACCCACACTAAGTACAACTTAATACCAAATTAACATAAAGTGAAATTGGACTTGTATGAGTCCATAACTAGGACCCGAATCTAATCTGTCAACACTCTCCCTCAAGTTGAGTGAAAAATGCTGATAATACTCAACTTGGCCAATGTATCCACAAGACTATTATAACTGACAACTTTGGTGAAAATGTTTGCTCTTTGGTCCTCTGACTTTACATGAACCAACTTTAACTCTTGAGATGATCACTTTTCTCTTATAAAATGATAATCAATCTCAATGTGTTTGTTCTCTCATGCTACAATGAATTAATTGTCATTTTAATGGTAGCACTACTGTCATAATATAACGAAATAGGAGATCTTATGCAGAATCCTAATTATAGAATTAAGGATGCTAGCCATTTACCCTCACACATGGTCTAAGCAACTGTCCTATATTCTGCCTTAGTAGTAGACCTGACAACCACTCATTGTTTTTTACTCTTCTAAGAAATCAAATTACCCCATGCAAGGTTATGTATCCCATAGTAGATCTCTGATCATCGAGAGAGCCAACTAAATCTGTATATGAATATACCTCTAAATTTAATTCACTAGATCTTGAATATAATTTAGGATCTTGGTATCATATGTAAATGGGTATGCTTCCCTTGAGAAGAATAATAGTAGGGAGTGGTTTTAAAAAAATGTGACATCCATAGATACATATGACTTTCTATGAATAAGATCATAACACTTCCCCTTTTGCAAAGTAGAATAACCAAGGAATATATATCGGATTGCCCTAAGATCAAGTTTATCTCATCCTGAGGACTGAACATGAATATAACATGTGCACCCAAAGACTCGAGGAGTAACATGAAATTATTTTGAGTCTTGTATAAGAGTTTTTATGGGACTCACACCATTGAGAATTATGCTAGGCATTCTATTATTCAAATAAACAACCATTAAGACTGGTTCTCCCTAATAGGATTTAGGAATATTTCTTCCAAACAGAAGAGTACGAGCCACTTTTAGGACATGCCGATTTTTCCTTTCAGCTACCCCATTTTGTTGGGGTGTAGTAGAATACGTAGACTGGTGAAGAATACCATGCATATTAAGGTATTCTTTAAATTATCCACTCATAAACTCCCCCTCATTATTAGAAGTGAGGATTTTGATATTAGCACTAAACAAATTAATGATAAATTTGTGAACAAAAAAAATAGTTGAAACTTCAACCTTGGATTTTATTAAATATACAAAAGAAAGATGAGTACACTCATTAATAAAGAATACAAAATATCAATGACCTGTGATAGAAGGAACTGAACTAGGACCCCAATCTCCTAGACTTACTAAGTGGATAGGAAACTCTTTGATGTTTTGCTTGCAGACAAGCATCACATTCAAGGGTTCCATTATTGGACTCAACAAGGAAACCAAGAATGACAACCTATTTTGGAAGGAGGCAGTTGACCCAAGCGAGCATGCCACAGTTGAATGCGTTCTTCACATGTTGTTTCAACTTATGTTGTGAGAACGGAACCACCAATTATGGAAGTCTCTATGATGTAAAGCCCTCACTGTAATATTCTATGACCAAAGACTTTTGTCTTTAGATTATGAAAAATACAGTCAAATGGAGAGTAAGTAGTTATGGTAAGAGAGCTAAACGTGAGAAGATTAATAGGAAAACTAGAAACAAGAAAAACATTAGACAAGGTGGCTAACGAGGTTTGTACACTACCTTTATCCATGGTACGTGTGTGTGAGTCATTAGCAAGGAGAAAGGGTTACTGGGAATGAAGAGATGTGTACTCTAAGAAGGATGATCGATGGCCTACCATGTGGTCTATAGCCCAAAATCAATAACTCAAACTAGAGAGAAAATATTATCCTTGGAGAAGGTCGATTGATGCACTATAGTAGGTTGGGAAGGAGAAGAAGTGGAAGTCTGAGTGTTATCACTTAACCGATATTCAAGGCCTTCAATTCGTTTCATAAGGTCTTGAAGATGTTCAGGATTAGTTGATTGTAGGTATGATAAGTGAGCAAAGTTGCCACAGTTTTTAGGATATTATGGTTTACCAATGAGTTCCTAGCAACCACGATCGGACCCAAGCCGATGCCACGTGGCCGCTTCTTGGACGGGCATGATGGTGAGTAGTAGTCAAATACAATATTAATTTAATTCAAAATCAATGAAATAAATATTCATATAAATTTTTTAAACAATACGCCCAAAATGGTGTGGAGCCTACTTGACAATAACCCCGAATAAGAAGACTTTCTAAAAATCATTCCTTATCATACCATCTAAAATTAAGAAAGGCGGCTCTATCCAACTCCTACTCCACTCTATGTGCTTTTGAAGTGCTAGCTTCAGGATTAATTGTAAAATAATAGGGTGAGCTCCTACACATAACTCAATAAGAAGGTTAAACATCTTCAAACAGAATTCATACTAAAAGCATGCATAATTTCATGGAAGTCATCCAACCCTCTCTAATGTGATCTCGGTATGTTTTTATGAGGATCAATTGGGAATAAAATGAAGGGCGTGGAGGAGAATGAGTACTCTGGCTCGTCTCCGAAGGCGTGAACCTATTTTTTTATTCACATTAGCAGACGACATAATCAAGATTAGTGGCTTTCACATAGTTCATAATTTGCATGATTTTAATCAAAAGTGGAGTGTCAGACGGTCATTGTCGAGTCGTCCAGACTAGATGTTGTTTCTGCCCCACTTGTACTCTATTCGATTGATGAAGGAGATAGAGTGGCGGAAGGGAGAGAAAAGAAAATGTACAACAACACGTTCGATTATCTGGTATCGTGCCCCCTCTCCCTCCTCATTAGTGGTAAAACAGTGATGCCCCGTAAGCATCATCCATTATTGCTAAGCTAGTGATGCTCTGTGAGGATCTGTCACTTCTGCCAGTGCAAGCCCTTCTTTCTGTAAGCTCTTAGCTGAAGCTCAGTAGTAGTAGCTTCTCAGTGCAAGTCAAGTTGGCTATACATTATTTATTGTTTTTGAGGTTTGTGATTGAAAAGTGCGTTTATGTGAAAACTAAGATCACACTCTCTGCGAGTGGCATCTGTAGCTGTGCTACCCAAGACATCAAAAGACCATTGGTTAAAAGAATCGGCTACAGTCACATGCATTGCCATTGTCTTTTGTGCTGTTTTGGTCGTCTTGCTTTTATAAACAAGAGAAAACCACCTTCTGAGGAGGACTTTGGGTCGTTGTTCACTGGACTGGATTTATGTTGTCAGTTTGCACAGTAAAGTTATGCTCGGAGACTGGCCTTCTAAAGCTGCGCCTTGTTCGGTTCTCGACTTTCCCTTTAATTTTCCTCCCATAGTTCATAAACTACCTGAATTGAACGTGTCGGCTAGGGATGCAAATGAGCACAACTCCTCAAGCTTGACTAGAGAAAAACACAAACTCGACTTGACACGCTAGGATTGTTTAGAGCTTAGCCCAAGCTTTGACAATACTCGATTTCAGCAGCTCTTGTGCCTATTCAAGCTTTATAATATAGATATAAAATGTATCCACATTTTTAACGTTTTATGTATTTGGTTCGACGCACATCAAACTTCGAGGTTGGAACTTTTCATGTGCGCATTCTTTGAGCTCGGTTAAAATCGAGCTCGATCTCAAACTTTGAGCTCAACAGAGTAGATCTTGGTTGCACCGAGCTCAACGAGATCCAAGCTCGATCCCTTCAAGCATAACTCAAGCTTGAGCCCGTAGATGAAAGCTTGTTCGATCTCGAACTGACCATTTTCATAACTAGTATAGTGGAACTTGCTGAGTTCCATTTGGCTCCACTACACACCTAGAGCCGGCCTTGTACGTGTTATCCTAAGAGCATAAACTTAACGAGATATGCTGGCTGAATGTTAACGTTCAAACACTTGTACAAATGTTGTTTTCAAATATGATTCGATTGGCGTTTATTGTGTGGTATTTCTCTTGATAGAAGCAACGAGGCTCCGATTCTGCATGCAAACGTTGAATGATATGATGTCGCGATCGAATTATATTCTTTTGGGTGGTTACCAACCCGTTTGACCTACCTAAAACCCGTGCCCATGATATGGATCAGTAGTACAATACCCAAACTTTACGGGTGATGTACAAATCTGGACATGTACAACCACCACTTTTTTATCTATTCTTTTTTTTTCCACATCTTTTTTGGGGGAGGATTTCTGCTACAGCAATACTCTACTCTACTCTCTGTATGGACAGATGTAATGCAGCAAATCTGTCCTCCTTAAAAGGTGCCTCCGAACCAAAATATATACATACTGTCAGAGGAACTGATTGATCAGTTCCCTTGAAAGGAGCCGTGCTCTTCCTGATTATGATTGGAGCAGTCTGACATTCAAACGATGTTGTGGTTAAGTGAATGAATAGCATTGTGAGCCAGAGTGTGGAGCTAGCTAGCCACCGACGAGGGATCCACTTGAAACTGATTTCTCGACTTTCCTCAATACTTGTTATTACCCCCACTTGAGCGAGCAAGTCAGCCCATGAAAACGTTATGATTAATTAATTGTCTCCATCTCTATAGATTATCTACATGCAGAGTGAAGCTCTCTGCTCACATCCACCTGAGCTGAGGACCTCCCTAACCGCCAGCGAATAGCATTGTGAGCCTCTGCGGAATCCTGGAAGCCTTCTAAGGAAGTGGCTTTCTTGATTTCTCAAAACTGCTGCATACAGTCAGTCTCATAGTCGTCGTCGTACTGCAAGGGGTCATCCATCTCGTTGCAGCACGACTATTTTTCTCAACTAAAACTCCCAATAATTAACTAAGAGCAATATCCAGCATGGCGATTCACAAGTTAAAAGATCATAGCCCATGGGTCCGTACGTCTAGCTTTCGCCTCCCATTGTACCAAAATAAAAGAAAAAGAAAATACTTTCATATCCTATATATTAATCAACGTATCAAATGACAGTAACTAAAAATAATGATCCTTGCTGATGTTAGCGCGTATTAGCAGGATCAGTAGTAACAAGCGAACGTCGGAGAAATAATAAGAAAAAGAGTTAAAAAGTAAACTTTTTCTCGCATCGATTACACATTTTACGTACTAGCACTAACAGCAACCTGTTTCTCATTCTCTTTCCATGTTAAACCAACCGCGACGAATTTCTCATTCTATTTGGGCAACTTTTGCTGAAAATTTACCCGGTGGAAGAATATTGCCCAATACAATAATATAACTTTTCTATGAAAAGGTAGAGAAATGAACAAGCATCCGTGATAGGATATCGAATCGAAAAACATACCAAGGCTTCCCACCTTAATTAGCGTAGAGAAATTGGAATGGATAGGAATCGACGGCTCAGGCCTAAGAGATCCAACTTTTGTTTTTATCACCGGCATAGGTATCACATCTGGTTCACTTTTTTCACTTCCACAAAAACCTACTGCCACTGGTGTATGACACTCTTTTGGGACTCGGATCCTGGAAAAACTAAATGCGATCCAATTGGTTTCAGGTTTAAATGTATCAGGTAAGTAGGTGGTTAAAAGTCATTAGAGTAGAAGGAAGGGAGTTATTGGTAGTTCTAGTTTTTCTCCGGGTTGGTATTTTGCCTGGTTCAGGGGTCCCCTCCAATACCCACCGTGTTTTGCTGCAAACCTTTTGGTTGTAAAATCCAAAAACAGCTTCAACACCGTCGGATCATCGATTCCCCTCGTTCGGTTCGATACCCAAGAAACCCTCTTTCTCTTCCTTGATTTTCTTATTTTTTCGCTGTTAGTTTTTATTTAACCCTTTCTCACCATCTGCATATATAAATATATGCATATATAAATATAGTAGTTTCCCCCTTCCCAATAAGTTTGACATATTTATTAGGCCCACCCTTTTTTTCCTCTCTCTCTCTCTCTCTCTCTGGTGGGTGGTGGTCTTGCAAAGAAACTAAGGGAGGGGAAGAGTTTTGCCAACATGGGTTCGTCTTTCAATGGTATATTTTTCTCTCTTTTTCTTTGGGTGTTCTTTCTCGTGTTTCTTCAGAATCTCTATCGACAACGTTGCATTGGTTTTAGACGGTGGATGTCCCAGGGATGATACATTGCTTGTTTTGTGTTTGTTTACTCGCATGGATGCATGAGATGGTTGTGTTGTATCTTTGTGAAACCTTCGTTCTTCGGTTCTATATATTGCGTGTGTGTGTATGGTGTGTGTGTGTGGGGGTGGGGGGTGGGGGGAGTGTGCATTGTCGAAAAAATTTCGTGCCATTGGCAATGCTGTGTGTTTAGTGCTGTCTTTTTGGTGTTATGAGCCTTCTTTCCCTTTGCTCTCCTTCCTGTTTTCATGATTTTCTTTTGTTTTACTGGTTGCATGTGGTGGCTATTTATTTTTAGACTCCAAAAGCTACTTTTGAGTTGAGTGCATTTATTGATCTCTCTCTCACGCGCGCGCGCAGACCTACCCCTTGCTTGCTTATACACATGCATGAACGTCCCTTCTCATGAATAATGCTTACATTTTTGTATGACAACAAGATGCTTCTTCATGCGATGAGTTTCATTTCTAGTGACTTAGATTAGCTATTTTTTTTGTTCCTTTTGACCGCATTTTGTTTTCTTGGCATTATATATGAAATTGAGCGGATGCATGGGTTGATTATCTTAGAAATGATTTAATCTTCGTTTTCTGTTGGAATGGGCATTATATATGAAATAAACATCATATCATGCGTGACTTGATTACCTAAAGAGCTGCGCATTGATTTTCTCATATTATCAAGATGAGTATAGTCTAGTTTTTAAGGCATTACAAAGCATTATAAAGTTATGAAGCACGATGTCATGCATTCTTTGCCATGCACGAGTCTCGTTATGTACGAATCTTGAAAGCAAGATAGAATATTGGCTAGATTCAATCTTGATCGTTAAAGCCTTTGTATTGGTGAATTTAAAGATTTGAAGAAACATATTTTGGTGGTTCTTGATTGTCATCTTTTGTTTAAATGAAATCTTTATCTTGTTTGATTTTGGTTAAAATCTTACGGACTGGGACTAAGATATTGGAAATTGTGGACGATCTCCAGTCTTGATCTTCTAGAAATTTTTTTCTTAAGAGAGCTTCTTGGGAGTTTCTTCTGTGATAGAGGCAAACAACAATGTTATCCATATCGCACTGTATCGTATGATACGTAAGTTCTACTACACCTCTATGTATCGCATACAAATAAATATTGTGTTGTATCGTGTGATACAGGATGTATCACACGATACATATCGGTACGGCTAGGAACCCTTATAAAGGGTCATTTGCCGAACAAAAATCTGCATTTTTGTGGGTTTCTAGCTTTTGTTCAAGGCTCTCAAAGGATCCCAAGTGTATCTCGAGTGGCCCCCTCCTTGGTGTTAAGGATATAAAAAAAGTACTCTACGACATTCATACAAGACTCCCAAACCGCATTGTAGGTATACTTTTTGAGTTTTTTGATGTTTTTATGTTTTTTTTAATGACAAAATATAAAGTTATGATGTGTGTGGATATGATTTTTATTGTATTCATGAAGTGGGAGACAATCTATTTGAGTGTTAAAGTGAAGATTAAGGATTTATGAAGTGTTATTATTTTCAGTTTCTTTATTAGATTGAAGTGTTCAATTAAGATGGTAGGAAGGGGTGTTAGGGACTCCTAATCTCGGTCTAATCCATTATGATAGTGAGGTATACCAGTTGAGGAAAATAGATTAAAGATAAAATGTTTGTTTTGTTAGAAGGTGGTTAGTGGTTGAATTTCGTGATTGAAATATCACCTAGCAGGGACTAGGTAAGAAGTTGTTCTTTCACAGGCAGAGTTAGGAAATTGTCAGAAGCCATTAAATGATCAAGTCTATAGATGATTGAGAGCATACTTAAGAGGAAACAACAAAAGGATGATTTAGAGATGTTTAAGGAAGAGGATGATGATGTTGTTGGATTGGGTGATAGTATTCTTCACAGAGCTTGGTAGTAGTAGTTTTCTTTCACCAAGCTGGAGAAAGAGGGTTGCTGAAGTGGAAGTGGTAAAAGAGGAAGGAGTAGAAGAAAAGCTTCTAGCATACAATCATTTTTTTTCTTTAGTACTACCCATGATTCTCAACCTATAATTTGTGCTCCTATAACTTTAGAGTAATTGATTGAGCAGGTAACCCTTGCAGTAGGTAGATGGTTTTATCACCGTTTAATGGAACAAATATTTTTCATTTTCAAACAATGATAGATATAATTGCTAAAAGTATAAGTTGCTTTATCAAAAATTGAGAGGAAAACTATTAGATAAGACTCTCCTTGAAGTGAAAGAATATTGTTCGACTTTGAGAGAGTCATGGAAGGAGACAAGATGAACTATTATGATAGACGAAATGAGAGATATGCGACGAAGGACTTTGCTAAACTTTCTTGTCAGTTGTCTTAAATGACTTATATTTTTGATATCTCTATATGTGTCAGAGGAGAGACAATGTTGTTCGACGTGTATCATATCGTGTATCGTTTTGGTCCATGATATGATACATATCGTATCATAATTTACTACTAAAAAATGGTAAAAATCCAAATCTTCATCTTCTCCTTGCTGAATATTCTCACCGCCTTCTGCTTCAAAATCAAAATCCTCATCTCTTTGATATGTTGTTGCGCTCCTTTCAAATTAATATATGTAATGTCTTCTTTAGTTAGGAGTGCATTTGCTTGATTATCTTTCATAATCCACTCCTCTAATATATCAAAATTACCCAAACTTATTTTATCAAATTGGTTTTCTTCATATTTAACTTTTTTAATTATCGATAAGAAGGAAAGATAAGTAATTAGTAAATAACATTAACAATTGAAGTCAACCAAAATATTGAATTGAATCTTTAAGAAGTAACTAATAAAAGATTATCTCTGTTAGAGTCGCATGTTACAACGGATGAAAACTAAATCTTTGAGCCGCTTATGTTTCAACCTGTTGTGCTTTTTTGTGTAGATGTATTCAAAGACACTCTAATTCCTTTTCCAACTCGTTGCACTATAGGTTTGGTTTAGAACTCTTACTGCAAAATCTAAGTTTTGAGCAATCACATCCAAACCTATTCCATCAAGCATATGATACAAAAAACAAACATCATAGACTTAATTCATAATAAATATAAGATTTAAGAAACTTAAATATGAAGATAAACAGTTTATGTCAGTGCATATTAGTGTAGTTGTGAATTGCTACATGCAAGCTCATTAAGTGAAGAGCATTATCATAAATCTCCATCTCTCGATGTATAACATCTACTCTACTCTCATCAGGGACAAATCTATCTATTTAATCAATGATACCTCAGTTTACTTCACTGTCCATTTTAAAGTTTCCTGAGTATCTCAATGATGTGTTTAGGTAATAAGTTGTTGCATAAATAAGCTAAATACAATTGTTTGTTCTATAATGTTTCATACGGGCACATAATCTCTTTTTCTTCTATTGAAATTAATTCTAATGGCTTCTTTTGTCCTATCCATGACTTCATAAAGATAACACAGATGGTTTCTCCTCGCTATCAACTAATATCAAAACTTTCACTAAAGAACATGTAATCCTCAATAATCTAATACATGCATTATAAGATGTACTCACGAAGATTGCCTCTGAAATCTCATTTAACTTTTTGTTTTTTATTTTGAGGTAATTCTTTAAATTGTTGTCACTCATCTGAGGAGAACATTCTCTTCAAAGCTTTCTTTTATTTCACAATGTTTTGTACAACTAAAAAATTAGTTGCAAATCAAGTTGCAGCTATATGTAGGAGTTATGCATCTATATATCTCCTTATTATACATAACACAAAAGCATGGTTGTAGATAAATTTGGTGATATCTTGGTAACACACTCAATTATTGCATTTATCTCATCCATCTCACGTTTTTTTTCAAGGATGAGATCTAAACAATAGGCTGCACAAGGTGTCCAATAGAAAATCCTATAAATATCTACTAGCTCCTTCTTAGTTGCTTTATAATTAGTTGCATTATCTTAAATGAATTGGACTATATTCTCTAACCCAACCTCGGATATTACCTTATCAAACTCTTGCCTTAAGTCCTCTGCAGTATGTCTCTCCTCTGATATGTCTAGAGATCTCAAAAACATAAGTCCTTTAGGACAACAGAAAAAAAAGTTTAACAAAGTCCTTCATCGCCTATCTGTCCATCTGTCTGCCATGATAGTGTATCATGTCTCCTTATGTCTCCTTTCATGACTCTTTCAAGTCAAATAATATTATTGCACTTCAAGGACAATCTTATCTAATAGCATTCCTCTCAACTTTTGATAAGAAGGCATCTAATACCCTGGACTATTGTTAATAATTGTATCTGTCATGACTTATAATTGAAAACCATTTGCTACGTTAAATGGAATGCATATATCATAAAATCATCTACCCACTGTAAGGTTTGCTTGCTTATTCAGTTATTCTGAAGCCATAGTAGCACGAATTCCATGTTGAGTACTATATGTAATTGTAGGAAGAAAAAATGATTGTATGCCAGAAGAAGGTCTTCCTCTCCTCCTTCCTCTTCTACTACTTTCACTTGCAACATCTTCAACAACACTACTTCGTCTAGTCCCTGTGAGGTGATGTTTCAATTGTGAAATTTCACCACTAACTACATTTTTACAAAACACACATTTTATCTTCAATTTCTTTCCCTTAATTGTTGTACCCTATTTCCATGCTGGATCATTGGATCGAGATTGAGAGTACCTCCATCTCAATTGAACACTTCAATCCAATAAAAAACCTGAAAATAAAAGTACTTCATAAATCCGCAATCTTCACATAATACTCAAATAAAGTGTCTCCTACTTCATAAATACAATAAAAATTCTATCCACCCATTTCATAACTTCATATTTTGTCATTCAAAAAATAAAAAATGCAAAGAACACCAATAAACAACAAATAATTTTTTTTTTGAAAAGATAAAAATGCATACCTGCAATACGGGTTGGGAGCATTCCACGAACGTTGTAGAACACTTTTTTTAGAGCTTTGAAAACTAAGGAGGGGGGAGCCACATAAGGGAGCCTTGAGCAGAAGCTAGAAACCTGCAAAAGCACAAGTTTCTCTTCAGAGGGTCGCCGGTCATATTGTACGATATGGGCGATACTAATCGTATCGCACGATACAACATGATACTTTTTGAAGTGCAATACACTTCCTGATACGATACAGTGCGATACGGATAACATTAAGGAGAGACATATCCTATAAGGTGATATCCATGGTTAGGCTAGAGAATGTAGTTCAATTCATTATAGATAATGCAACTAACTATAAAGCAACTAAGGAGTTAGCCGACACTTATGGGACTTTCTATTGGACACTGCATGCAACCCATTGTTTAGATCATTCTTGAGGATATTGAGAGATTAACAAGATAAACGCAACAACTGAGTGTTGCCAAGAGATCACCAAATTTATCTACAACCTATGTATGATGAGGATATATATAAATGGTGTAAATTTTTTTCATACAACTGCAACTCAATTTGCAACTAATTTCTTATCTATACAAAGCATTATGGAACAAAAGCAAGTCTCGAAGATAATGTTATCCTCAGACGAGTGACAACAATTTGTAGAGTTACTTCAAAATAGAAGAAATAGAAAGCTGAATGAGATTTCAGAGAGAGTCTTTAGGAGGACATTTTGAAACTTGTATGTTATACTATTATTCCACATATCACAAGGTGTACCAACAAATTCCAAACATCTCCTTGAAGGACTTAAATATAACTTCTTTCTTTCTTTTGAGATTCCACCATTTAGTTCGAATAGCTCGATGCACCCTTTTCTTCTTTATCCGTATTTTTACTTGTAAATCTATAACTAAAAGTTGATGTTGGGTGATTAAGCTTTCTTCTAGAATTACCTTGCAATCTTTATAACATGATCTATTTTTTTCTTACAAACAAAATAATCAATTTATAACTCCGCCCATGTAAGAGATCACCCTTGCATTGCCGGTCCCAAGCTCGGATAAAGGTGGAGGATTGTGTTAGGCTTCCAACAGCCAGCATAAAACTTCGTCGGATTTTTATAACATAGATTACAAAAATTATGAGGATTGCTTTGGGGCATCCCCTAACTCTGCCCATGTAAGGGATCATCCTTGCATTGTCGGTCCCAAGTCCGAATAAAGGAGGAGGGTTGTGTTAGGCTTCTGACAGCCAGCGTAAAACTTCGTCGGATTTTTATAACATGGATTACAAAAATTATGAGCATTGCTTTGAATATAGTTGTTATTATCATAAATAAAGATTTAAAGGATAGTGTAGTAGACATACAATGATACGGTGACTGAATCATGACGTTGAAATTAGTGTTAGGAGCAGAGGTTTTGAATATAGTTTGTGCTTACGTACCCCAAGTAGGACTAAAAGATAGGATAAAGACAACTTTTTGGGAAGAGTTAGATAAGGTGATTCAAAAGATTCCACAAAGGGAGATGATTTGTTTATGAGGAGACTTAAGTGGGTAAAGAGGCATTAGGATATCAATAGATTCATGGAAACTTTGGTTTTGGGAATATAAATGAGGAAGGTAGGGTGATTTTAATTTTTGCTATGGCATTTGATCTCTTTATAGTCAATACAATCTTCAAAAAACGAGATGAACATTTAATTACTTATAAGAGTGGCTTATCACAAACACAAATTGATTACTTTATTTGTAGAAAAAAAGATAGAGCGTGTTGTAAAGATTGCAAGGTAATTTGAGGAGAAAGCTTAACCACCCAACATCGACTTTTAGTTTTGGATTTACAAATAAAAAAATGGACAAAGAAGAAAAGAGTGCATGTTACAAATATGTTGGTACACCCTACGATATGTGGAACAATATGGCTACACACATTAGGAAAGTGGTGAAAGATGTGTTAGGTGTATCTAAGGGAGGTGTACCACCACAAAAAGAAGCTTGGTAGTGGAGTGAAGTAGTGCAAAATAAAATCAAGGCAAAGAGGGCATGTTACAAATTACATTATGTTAAGAAAACTAGTGAAACTTTAGAGGCTTATAAGAAAGCAAAGAAGGAAGCGAAAAAGGCCGTGAGTGAAGCAAAAGCTAAAATTTGGGAGGATTTATATAAAAAACTCAACTCAAAAGACGGTGAAAGAGATATTTTTAGGATATCTAGGGCTAGAGATAAGAAAACTAAAGATCTTAATTATGTTAGATGCATCAAAGACGGGGATGAAAAAATTATAGTGGCAAATGATGATATAAGAAATGGATTAAAACTATTTTTATAAGCTTTTTAATGAAAATAAAGATGTTAGTATTAGCTTATGAGAGTTAGCCAAATCAAAAAAGTATATAAACCACAATTTCTACCGATGTATTCAAAAGAATGAAGTCAAAGAGGCTCTTAAACATATGAAGGGTGGTAAATCGGTAGGACTAGATAATATTCCTATAGAAGTTTAGAAAATACTAGGAGAAATAGGAATCACTTGGCTCACAAGACTATTTAATGAAATATGGAAAAACCAAAAGATGCTCGAGGAATGGAGAGGAAGTACACTTATACCCATATATAAGAACAAGGGAGACATTCAAAATTGTGCTAATTATCGAGGTATAAAGTTAATGAGCCATACTATGAAATTATGGAAAAGAATTATCAAACATAGGTTAAGACAAGTATCAAGTACAACTGAGAACCAATTTGGATTCATGCAAGGCAGATCTACTATTGAAGTGATTCACCTTTTGAGACGTCTTATGGAACATTTTAGAGCAAAAAAGAAAGACCTTCACATGATATTTATTGATCTAGAAAAAGCTTATGATGGGGTACCGAGGGAGGTTCTTTGGAGAACTTTGGAAAAAAGAGGTATTCCATTGACATATATTAACCTTATAAGAGACATGTATGATGGTGCAAAAACATGTGTGAGGAATCATGAAGGAACGATAGACTTCTTTGAAGTTAATATTGGGTTACATCAAGGATCAACTTTAAGTCCATTCTTATTTATAATGGTGATGGATGAGTTAACAAAACATATTCAAGATGAAGTACCTTGGTGTATGTTATTTGCAGATGACATTGTATTAGTGGAGGAGTCTAAGGAAAAAGTTAATAGAAAATTGGAACTATGGAGAGAAACATTAGAAAGCAAAGGCCTCCAACTTAGTAGAACAAAGACAGAATATATGGAATGTAAGTTTGATCATTTGGTTACTCCGGAGAACATAAAAATTGAAATTGGCACACATTGCATCCCCCAAAAGGAAAGTTTTAAATACCTAGGGTCAATTTTTTAGAGTGATGGAAGAATTGATGGAGATGTTACAACAACAACAACAACTAAGCCTTTTCCCATACTAGACGGGGCCAGCTACATGGATTCTTTGTTTCCACTGATCCCTATCGTGTGTCATGTTAGTAGTTAACTCCCAATAAGCTAGATCATTCTTTCTTGTTTCTTTCCAACACTTTTGTGGTCGTCCTCTACCTCTTTTAATACTTTCCAAATTTAGTTTTTCTAACCTTCTTACACGTTCTTCTTTTGATCTTCTTTCTATATGTCCAAACCATCTTAAACGATGTTCTCTCATTTTATCCTCTATTGGTGCCACTCCTAATTTGTTTCTAATAACCTCATTATGTATATGGTCTTTTCTTGTATGACCACTCATCCATCTCAACATCTTCATTTCTGTCACAGACATCTTTTGTACATGTTGATGATTAACTGGCCAACACTCAGAACCATAAAACATGACAGGCCTAATTACTGCTCTATAATATTTACCTTTTAACTTTAATGGTATCTTCTTATCACAAAGAATACCTGATGATCCTCTCAATTTTAACCAACCAACATTAATTCTATGTGTAACATCTCCATCAATTCTTCCATCACTCTAAAAAATTGACCCTAGGTATTTAAAACTTTCCTTTTGGGGAATGCAATGTGTGTCAATTTTAATTTCCATGTCCTCTGAAGTAACCAAATGATCAAACTTACATTCCATATATTCTGTCTTTGTTCTACTAAGTCGGAGGCCTTTGTTTTCTAATGTTTCTCTCCATAGTTCCAATTTTCTATTAACTTTTTCCTTAGACTCCTCCACTAATACAATGTCATCTGCAAATAACATACACCAAGGTACTTCATCTTGAATATGTTTTGTTAACTCATCCATCACCATTATAAATAAGTATGGACTTAAAGTTGATCCTTGATGTAACCCAATATTAACTTCAAAGAAGTTTGTCGTTCCTTCATGATTCCTCACACATGTTTTTGCACCATCATACATGTCTCTTGTAAGGTTAATATATGTCAATGGAATACCTCTTTTTTCCAAAGTTCTCCAAAGAACCTCCCTCGGTACCCCATCATAAGCTTTTTCTAGATCAATAAATATCATGTGAAGGTCTTTCTTTTTTGCTCTAAAATGTTCCATAAGACGTCTCAAAAGGTGAATCGCTTCAATAGTAGATCTGCCTTGCATGAATCCAAATTGGTTTTCTGTTGTACTTATACTTGTCTTAACCTATGTTCGATAATTCTTTCCCATAATTTCATAGTATGACTCATTAACTTGATACCTCGATAATTAGCGCAATTTTGAATGTCTCCCTTATTCTTATATATGGGTATAAGTGTACTTGCTCTCCATTCCTCGGGCATCTTTTGGTTTTTCCATATTTCATTAAATAGTCTTGTGAGCCAAGTGATTCCTATTTCTCCTAGTATTTTCTAAACTTCTATAGGAATATTATCTAGTCCTACCGATTTACCACCCTTCATATTTTTAAGAGCCTCTTTGACTTCATTCTTTTGAATACGTCGGTAGAAATTATGGTTTATATACTTTTATGACTTGGCTAAATCTCCTAAACTAATACTAACATCTTTATTTTCATTAAAAAGATTATAAAAATAGTTTTTCCATCTATTTCTTATATCATCATTTGCCACTAGAATTTTTTCATCCTCGTCTTTTATGCATCTAACATAATTAAGATCTTTAGTTTTCTTATCTCTAGCCTTAGCTATCCTAAAAATATCTCTTTCACCCTCTTTTGAGTTGAGTTTTTTATATAAGTCCTCCCAAATCTTAGTTTTTACTTCACTAACGGCCTTTTTTGCTTCCTTCTTTGCTTTCTTATAAGCTTCTAAAGTTTCACTAGTTTTCTTAGCATAATGTAATTTGTAACAAATTGATGGAAATGCTATGCATAGAGTTAATGTTGGTTGGTTAAAATGGAGAGTAGCATCAGGTATTCTTTGTGATATTAAGATACCATTAAAGTTAAAAGGTAAATATTATAGAGCAGCAATTAGGCCTGCCATGTTTTATGGTTTTGAGTGTTGGGCAATTAATCATCAATATGTACAAAAGATGTAAGTGACAGAGATGAAGATGTTGAGATGGATGAGTGGTCGTACAAGAAAAGATCGTATACATAATGAGATTATTAGAAACAAATTATGAGTGACACCATTAGAGGATAAAATGAGAGAATATCGTTTAAGATGGTTTGGACATATAGAAAGAAGATCAAAAGAAGTAAGGTTAGAAAAACTAAATTTGGAAAGTATTAAAAGGGGTAGAGGACGACCACAAAAGTGTTGGAAAGAAACAATAAAGAATGATCTAGCTTATTGTGAGTTAACTGCTAACATGGTACATGATAGGGATTTATGGAAACAAAGAATCCATGTAGCCGACCCGGCTAGTATGGGAAAAGGCTTAGTTGTTGTTGTAAACAAAATAATCAATTTATATTTGTAATAAGTCACTCTTATAAGTAATTAAATGTTCATCTCATTTTTTGAAGATTGTATTGACTATAAAGAGATCAAATGTCATAGCAAAATTTAAATTTCTTTACCTTCTTTATTTATATTCCCAAAACCATAGTTTTCATGAATATCTTGATATCTTAATGCCTGTTTACCGACATGTCCATTTAAGTCTCTTCCTAAACAAACTATCTCCTTTTATGAAATTCTTTGAATCACCTTATCTAACTCCTCCCAAAAAGTCGTCTTTATTAAATCTTCTAGTCCTACTTGGGGTGTGTAAGCACAAACTATATTCAAAACCTCTGCTTCTAGCATTAATTTCAATATCATAATTCAGTCACCATATTTTGTATTTCTACTATACTATCCTTTAAATATTTATTTATGATAATATAATGCCGTTTCGAGGCTTTTTCTTTCTTGATTACTATAATTTAAAACCTATATCCTCAATCTCTTTTGCTTTTTCTCCAACCCACTTTGTCTCTTATAAACATTAGATATGAATCTTTTTTCGAATCATAGTATCTACCACCTCTATTAGCTTACTAGACAATGTTCCAATATTCTACAAACCAATACGAATCTTATTATCTAGGATTAGCTTTCTTACACCCCGCATCCATCCATACTGAAAATACGGAGACCCTCTCTGCAATTTGTTCGCTACATTCGGACGGCAATGTAGCGAGACTAATCGTTTATAATGTGGGGACTCTCTTTGCAATTGATTCACTATATTTAGGCGAAAATGTAGAGGCTCTTGCTCATTTTTTCGGGCTTCATAGTGCATCGCTAAGAGGGTAAGCCCAACGCAATGCTCATAATTTGTATAATCCATTGTATAAAAATTCGACAAAGTTTTACGCTGGCTGTTAGAAGCCTAACACGACCCTCTTATATCGAGGATTGGGACCAACCATGCAAGAGTGATCCCTTTAGGACTTGAATTCTCAGAAAATAATGTTGTCTAAGGTCTTTTAAATCAAATAATTGATGCAGTCTTTTCTTTATGTGATTGATTTCTTATGTCATTACCACTTACCATAATATCATCAACATACACGATTAATATAAAAATTTCATTTCCAGATTTAAAGAATAGAGTATGGTCAGTTTTACTCATTATGTTTCGAAGACTAATAATGCCTTCACTGAATTTCTCAAACCAAGCATGTTGTGACTGTTTCAGTCTATATAGGGCCTTCTTTAAGGAACATGTTTTGTCGGGATCATAGATGTTTCTCAGTAGGTATTTGCATATATACCTCTTTACTAAGATCTCCTTGTAAGAATGTATTCTTAACATCTAATTACACATTTTTCATCTCTTATTTGCTACTAGATTAATGAATACTCGTACAGATGTCATTTTCGCTATAAGAGCGAAAGTTTCAGATTGACTATATCCTTTTGCCACTAGCTTGACTTTATATCTATCAATTTTCTTGTGGATTTGTATTTCATTGTATACACCTACTTACGTCCAACGACTTCTCTTCCCTTAGGTAGAGACACGATCTCCTAAGTATGGTTCTTTTTCAAAGCATCTATCTCTTCCTCCATAGCATACTGCCATTCTTTAGACGTATTTGCTTCTTCTCACGTTTTTGGAATTTTCGCGTCTCCTGAATTTGCTGCAAAGTATTGATAATTTGCTGAGACTCACATAGTCAATGTAATTACTAATCGGATATGCACATTTGCATTTTCTTTTTGCAAAGCAATGGACAGGTCTGGTGTTCTGCAATTGAATGTCATCTGCATGTGATGGGAATTTATTTCTTGTTCCTCTCGTGTATACACGGTTGAAGAGCATTTCTTCATTGTCTTCCGTGTCATAACTTCCATTATTTTCTTTATCATCTTCATAAAGTATTGGCAATAGTGGTTCTTCTCGTTTTATTGCATTTTCGGTCTCTCCCTCATTGTTATAGTAACGTATGAATTCATGGAAGGTAACATCTCTAGATACAAAAAAAAATCACAATTGGATCATGACACCTATAGCCTTTCTGAAATGGGGAGTAACCAACAAATACACATTTGATAACTCTAGGATCAAGTTTATCTCTATGTATATGATGAATATATACAAAACACACACATCTAAAGACCCTAGGTATCAAATTGAATAATTTTTCACTAGGAGACAATCATTGTAGAGATACCTTTCCATCCAAACATGATGATGATATCCGATTTATTAGATATACTATTGTTAGAATTGCTGTTAGAATTGCCTCACCCCATAGATATTTTGGGGCTAAATTGTCAATCACTAGTGTTGTGGCCATCTCTAGTATATAATGATTCTTCCTTTTTGTAATTTTGTTCTGTTATGGAGTATACGCATAAGATGTTTGATTTATAATATCATGAGTTAGATACTTTTTCAAGGTAGTTGAAGTATACTCACTCCCATTGTATGATCAGTCAACTTTAACGTATGCTTGAAATTATTTTTCAATAAATCTATGGAATAATAGAAATACAATAGCAATTTAATATATGAATTTCAGCAAATAAACAATAGTAAAGTGGGAGTAATCATCAATAAACTAGACAAAATATATGTGGCATGCTTTTAGAGAAATTGAACCTAACATGCTTTCCTAACTGACGCCTCACATTGAATGTGAGTTTCATTCTTAAATTTTGCCAACTGAGGTACTATAGTGTGGAGTTTTTTAATTGGAGGATGTTCAATTCGATGATGCCAAAGTATCAATTCTTTCTCATGCTCCGTGGATGCCATATTTGTTGCTATGCCTTTTCTTCTTTCTTCGTAAGTATAAAGTCCACTCCTACCATATCCAATGGTCTTTCTCATTAGTTCCTGAAACACAATAAGATTTTAAAAGATGCACTCCATAATTCAATCTAGATGAAAAAGTACCAATTGAGAGAAGATTTATAGAGATTACCGGTATATATAAAATAGGATCAAGCATTCCAAATGTTGTCCATAACTTTCCTCTTATGATTATTGATATGAATGAATTATCTACAATCTTAACTTTATCATTTAATTTCACATAATCAAGTAATCCCTCCTTGAAATTCACCATGTGTTCAATAGCACTTATAACCTAATATATATGTGATGATGAATGAATATTAAGAGTATTACTGCTAGGTCATACCGGTTCACCATGAAACCTTTCTAAAGGGGTCAATGTAGGAGAAGAGGTCTCTTAAGTCTATCCTCAAGTCCTTCCAGACGCTTCAGAATCATACTAATTGCTTCACTTTATTTTCGCTATCACTTTCTGTATTTTTTGCAATCATAGCTTTATCTTTCAAATAGTTTGGCTTACCGATCAATTTCCAACACATTTTTTTAGTGTGTCTTATTTTTCCATAATAACTATATTTCATAATGTCTCATCTATCTGAGGAGTCACGACCTCTACCTCTAAAACTCCCTCTTCTTCTTGTGGATAAGATGTATCCTCTTCTCATAAATGCAATTTTTTCGATGTTGGTGACCTCTCATCTCTCCAAGTTTTTTCTATCTTGTTCTCTTATTAGTAATGAATACACAGTACCAAGTGTACTCACTAGCTAGTTTGCATTTCACGTTTTCATATTGAGCTTAGACACCTCGTAATAAATCAAAAACTTCTCTCTTTTTAAACTCACTTACGCATTTCTTACAATAAATCAAAATAAAATAAGATAATTCATCCCACAAACTTCTCATTTCTAACTTCTCATTTCTATGTAGAACTCACTGATCGTTCTTTATCCCTGCTTGCACTTTTGTATTTTTCCAAGAAGTTCATATTCTTTCGTAATATTTTTCTTTTGTTAATATGCATCTCATGATTTTCCATATTTCATGAGTTGTCTCGAGATAGAGAAACGATCACCCAACATTGGCATCATAAAATTAATAAGCCATACGGCCACAAGGGCATCATTCCTCTCCCATCGTGGGTAATTGGGACTCGTTACATCTTGTTTTTCATAAACACCAATAAGATGATATGTTTTTCCCTTGGCTCTAAAGGAGAATTGACCTAGACCATTCTAGGTAATTCTTTTCATTCAATTTCACATTAGTTAAAGGGTCATTTTTATCAGTCTGCTTTAGACAATCAACAATCAGCCATCTTACCTTTCAAAAACTTCTCTAGATCTGACCTGAATGATGTCTTCTATGCATGTCACACAAAGAGCATGCCGAAAACCTGATCGGCTATCCCTACGGCCTCTTCCACGCGATTGTTGTGTGCCAGCAACTCAATCTTACCTTCGATTCAAGCAACCCGCTTTGATACCATATTGAAGAACCTTTGATTTTATTTTATTGATGAAAGAAAACATCATAATACATCATGAGAAGTTTCTTGGCATTATGCAACCCTTCTTGGGTTCTGCTCCTCCTCCTCTCCCTTTTCTTCTCTTAACCCTAAATGCCTCTATTCCACTTTTATACTTACATGTTCTAACTTGAATGATGACACTATCCCTACTTAAGTAATATATAAAGCACTAATCTAACGTGTAAATTCTGGTATCCTTCAACAATTATGGTGTCATCTATACATATTCAACTTACATATTTGTGAGCATTCATATGTCTACAAGGATCCCATGAGATGCCCCTCTAGAAAATTCTTAAATTACCTTCAAATTTCATGTTACTCTTATCATGCACCTAGTTTTTGAACAAACTATTCAACAAGTTCTACTAGATTTAAGGTGCCTTATTGGCTGCTGGACTTTATTTCCCGTCTCCTTTAGATTTTAACATTTTCTGGAAGATGGTGCTAAAACTTTTAAAGTAGAATGATCTAGCTGAGTTAACTGCTAACATGGCACATGATAGGGATCTGTGGAAACAAAGAATCCATGTAGCCGACCCCGTCTAGTATGGGAAAAGGCTTAGTTGTTGTTGTTTGTAACGAAAAACTTCTTCAAAAAGCTCTTCCCTTGTCTGCAAAACTTAAAATACAAGAATATCTTTCATATCCCCTATTCAATTCATGACTACAGGTTTCGTGCTTGATCCCTCAAAATGCAGTAAGCTTACCATGGAAGAAAAACAAGAACTACTGTGTGAGGTCTCAAAATGGTCAGAAGGTGCTGCAGAGCTTCTTCAATCTTGGACTCGGCGGGAGATTCTGGAGGTCATCTGCGCAACCATGGGAAAGGAAAGGAAATATACTGGCCGACCAAAATATCAAATGATAGAGCATTTGCTTAGGCTGATATCTGAGAAGAGAAATGGACATATTGATGACAGTGCACAATCTTCATCACCCCCAAAGCCTGAGAGCGCACAATCTGCATCACCTCCAAAGCCTGAGAGTACACTTTACGTGTCACCTCCAAAGTTCCTGAATGCCCAAGGTATTTCAAAAAGGCAGAGGAAGACTGGGCACCCATGTCGATTATCAATTGATGTTAGCAGTTCCTTGTGTTGTCAGAATTTAGCTTGTAGGGCTACCTTAAGTTCAGAAGATACATTTTGCAAGAGGTGTTCATGCTGCATCTGTCACAAGTATGATGACAACAAAGATCCTAGCCTATGGTTGGTTTGTGACTCTGAGCCTGCTGATCCAGTTGACTCTTGTGGCATGTCATGCCATCTTGAATGTGCCCTTAAGCATGAAAGAGCTGGTATTGCAAGTAACGGTAACACTGAAAAACTGGATGGGGCCTTCTTTTGCATTAGCTGTGGAAAAGTCAATGAAATGATCGGGTACTTCTTAAACCTGTTGGTTATGTTGTTTTTTCTGAATAAGAATTTGTAACTTTTCATCCTATGCTACTGCTTTATGAATGTCTCCTTATATTCTTTTTGGCATGAATCACATGCTCGATCATCAATCTGGAAGCTCTTCTTTTCAGGAGAAGGGGATTTCTTGTTGTTTTCTGTGTCATTTGCTGAGCATAAACTTGGAGCATGATCAACCACAGATGCCTCTTAAACAGACTCCTAGAATTTCTTTATGTAGGCTTTGTTTTGAGTGGCCAGACTTTTTCTGAAGTCTAATATCCTGGGATTTAACATGCTAAGAATTAAGTATCGTGGTTGGGAATACCAACTTGTTTCTAATCGAAGCAAGTATGGATGTGCTTACATCATGAAAGGACATGCTAGACCTTATTCCCATGGAGACAGACGTTGACACTCTGATTGGTCCCGAAGTCATGATGACATATTTTGCACCAAACTGTATGTATGTAGACAATGGAGATCGTTGTTTAGTGATGTATGTTTGCTTACTGCCTAGTTACAACTGGAAAGGGGACATGCATCCAGCCAAATTTAAAGTCCATTTTTTCTATCTTATGTCACAATAGAATTTTGGAGTGGAGGACTTGAGAAAGGAAGTTTACCGTACCAACCTTTGGAGCATTTGGTATATACTTCTGTAAGCTCTGATACAGTGATACCAACATTTTTGCTTAAGTATTTCTAAAAGTTGATTTTAATTTCTCAAGCATTTGTGGCTAGAGTTTAGACCATCACAATGGCAGAAAAATGACATTCTACCTTTACACTTAGGCATGTCTCTTTGTTACATACTTATTTCCAGGTTCAAACTGTGCGATCCTGTTTGTGGTTTTCTTTAGTTGTGCCTGTCTACTCTCTGCGAAGAATTTCTCAAAAGGAGGTTGTTTAGTGGAGAGGAGAAAAGAGTTCTGAAGGATCTTCAATTCGCAACATGTAATGCACCTTATCGTTACTAGGCAAGAGGACTTTGGATTCTATGAATAGTATCTATTGAGGTTTGCAGGTTAGCTGCTTATGGTCATACCGCCTACCCATATTCCATATTTTTGGTGGATGAAACTATGTTTCATCTTTTAATTTAGTAAGCAGAATGCTACTTGTTCCTGTTAAGCCGTGCAAAAAACCTGAAGCTTCTGTGAACCTAAGTGTCAGCTTGTTTTCTCATGCTCCTATAAGTTGAAATTGAAAAAGAGACAAACTAAGACAGAGGCTGGATAATTACTATTCTTAATTTTTTTTTTGCAGCAGCTTACAGTGCTCCCTTATCTTTTTATGATCCTAAATCTTTACTGCTCTCACCTGGAATTGTCATGCTATGAAGGTCCTGGAGGAAACAATTGATTGTTGCAAAGGATACTAGAAGAGTAGATACCTTGTGCCATCGACTCTCTCTTTGTCATAAGCTCCTATTTGGTACTATACGTTACCAGAAGCTCCATGAGATTGTGGATCTTGCAGCAAAGAAGCTTGAAAGAGAGGTGGGAATCCTGGATGGATCACATATAAGAATGACACGTGGAATTGTAAATAGGCTGTCCTGTGGTTCTGAAGTTCAAAATTTTTGCGTTTTAGCAATAGAAGCAGCAGACACAATGCATTCAAGGATATTAGGAGCGCATTCCAATTTGAATAGCAACTTCCATTGTAAGTACTATTTTAGTTTTGGTGGTTATTTTTAATAAGTAGCCGACCCCGTCTAGTATGGGAAAAGGCTTAGTTGTTGTTGTTGGTTATTTTGAATAAGTGAACCATGGCAAAGTGATATATCCCATTTGACTGTGCAGCCATTAGTATTACTCCTCCCAAAATCATTCAGTTTGAAGAAATTTCTCCCACATCAATTGCGGTATCTCTTTATTCAGGAGAAGTGACGTGCTGCACGATATGGCATCGGAAATTCAATGTAATTGAATATCCTTCTGAACCTACATGTGAACTTTCAAAATCTGAAAGAAGATTTTATTTCCAGAATCTCAACCCAGCAACAGAGTATCGTTTCAGAATTGTTACTTTCATCGAAACGACCAAGTTAGGTAGTTGGGAAATTACATGTGCAACTAGTCGTGCAGATTGTGATGCGCCGGAAGACTCCTCTGCAAGAGATGCTATTTTGAATTGGCAAAAATCTGATGGTGTCTATGATCAAGGGAAGCATCAGAAATCTGATATTGAGGATCCAGATAACCTGCCATGCTGTGAAGCCAATGGAACGGCCAATCACCAGACCATGTTGGCTGAGATTACTCGAGATACTGAGCCAGATGCACGCGGTGATCCCCTTTCTTCTCGAGATGGACATCTCCAGATTTGGGCCCCACCCATCCAATTCCAGAATGGTTTTTCAGATCAAACTAGCATCCATCAAGACTTGGATGGTGACAACTGTGATAACAGACATTCACGAGCTATGCTATGGACTGAAACTGCTAAAGTCAGCAACCCAAGTCTGAGAAATGGGCATGCGCCACAGTCACTTGATGGTTCCCACTTGGCTGGTTTACCTTGCACTCCATGTAAGCTGGAAGTTGCCAAAGACACACCTGGAAGGAAGACAAGAATGAGACTCGAAAATGAATATGAGAATTCTCCTGCCGGTCAATTCCTGGACGTTTCTGAAAGGGATCCACGTCCCAAGAGTTCATCAAAGAAAGGATGCTCGAGAAGAACTGAAGATAAAAGTGACAGGATCCTTCCAAGCTTTATGCAACTTGAATATACAAAATATTCCTGTGGCTCGTGGGAGGGGGATTATGAATACTCTGTGAAAGTCATACGACGGTTGGAATGTGAAGGTCATATCACAAAGGACTTCAGGTTGAAGTTTCTTACTTGGTTCAGTTTAAGAGCAACCCCTCAAGAGAGAAGGATAGTTAGTGTGTTCGTGGACACTCTTATTGATGATCCAGCAGGTTTAGCTGGACAGCTAGTAGATACATTCTCTGGAGAAATTTGGAGCAAGGGATCAACTGTCCCTGATGGGTTGTGCACGAAGCTTTCACACTGATGGGTTTCTTACCTGAACTCTTTAGCTTCTTTTGCTACTGCATTGTCAAAATTGTTGCTGGTATAGATGATTCACAAAGGGAACTATAGACTCCAAAGCTGGGAAGCTTAGCCCTCTTCAGATGCTTTAAGGTTGCACGGTGGACTAAGTGGCATGATGTTAACCTTCAGCCTTTGGAATGTGGCTCATTATTAAAATGCCAATCTCTCTCTCTCTCTCTCTCTCTCTCTCTCTCAGACGCACACACACACATTGTATTCGTGTCATTCGCTGGATGTTTGCTTGCTTTTGCATTGCATTTATGTGTGGCTTTCATTAACCGAAGTATAGTGACCTAGGGTTGCTCCAGTAGCTCTGTATTCACAGCGAATATCAAATGTTCCAGTTAGGATGAAACGATAATTCATATAAATAAGCAAGTAGTATAACAAGCTATGTTTACAGAAGAATTTTGCACCAAAGGTACAGGTGGTCGTTGAGGCGAGGCCAAGGTTTCTTTTGGCTTCAAAGCCACTTGAGTCGAATACAACAAATCTCATGGAATCCGATAATGTGCCAATTGCATGATTGATCATGTAACCTTGCGATCCGACTATTAGGGTTCCTCCATATGTACCACTATGTCCACCACCTAACTGTTACTTTTCTATGATTTTGCAGTAACTGATTATCTCCCCTTCCAGTTCCCAGGCAATCTAAATTATTACCGCAGTGTCTGTGTAGCTTCCCCACCGCACACACAAAGTATGTGCTCTTTGATGTGGTCATGTTACCGACTCTTCAATGTCACATTCATTTCAAGGGGATAGGTGAAATGGAAATGAATAATCCTTTAAGGTATTTCACAATCTTCATGACAAAATGATCTCAATCCTCTGTTTAATGCATTCAGTGTGTCATATATTCTTGCTGATTGAGGATGAGATTTATCATCAACAAGAAACCTATCAATAATCCCATTTATTTCAATAAAGCTGCAACCAGGAACTATTGCCACATTTCTCTCTCTCATCCTTTTTCTTGTGCTTCTGACTCCATCCCAATCCCCCACAGCAGCATAAAGATTGGCTAACAGAACATACCTACCACTGTGGTCGGGATCTAACTCAATTAAGTATTTTCCAACCCTCTCACCCAACTCAGCACACCCATGGATCATGCAGCCATTGAGTAGGGCGCCCCAAATGATACCATCAGGCTTCATAGGCATACTGTTTATCAAATTCTCGGCATCAACAAGTAGCCCAGCTCGACTCATGAGGTCAACAATGCATCCATAATGCTCGATTGTTGGTGAAATTCCATATTTATTTCTCATAAGATTGAAATAGTACCAGCCCTCTTCCACTAGGCCTCCATGGTTACAAGCACTTAGAAGCCCAACAAAAGTAACAGCATTCGGCTGAATATAGCTTTCCTCCATTTTTGAGAAGAGACCAATAGTTTCATCTATAAGTCCATGAACTGCTAAACCCATGATCATTGCAGTCCATGCCATCACATCCTTTTCCTGCATGCTATCAAAGACCTCCCGAGCTGCCCCTACACACCCAACTTTAGCATAAAAGTTGACAAGCGCAGTCCCAATTTCAAGTCCATAACCAAGATTGCTGTCTTCGACATAGGAGTGAACCCATTTTCCTTCATCTATGGCACCAATTTGGGCACAAGCCGATAGAACACCAACTAACATTGACTGATTAGGCTTCACATTATCACGTCTCAACTCATTAAATACTTGGACAGCTTCACTGGAAAAACCATTTCGGACGTAACCCGTGACCATGGCACTCCAAGCCACAGCATTTTTCCCTGGCATTTCATCAAACACCCTCCGTGCGTCCTCAAGTAGTCCACAACCACAATATCCACTAATCAAACTGGCCCAAGATGCCACGTTTCGGTTAGGACTTTTATCAAACACTCGGCGAGCAAGCATCACATCCCCACATCGAGAATACATGAAGATAAGAGCACTGGCGACATAAAGATCAAATTCAAATCCAAATTTAACAGAGTGTGCATGAACAGATTTCCCCATAATCAAACACGACAAACCAGCAGAAGCTTTAAGGACAAAAGGGTGCGTGTGTTGATTAGGATTCAATCCACTGGACAGCATTTCCTTATAAAACCAGAGACCCGTTCCAGGATTAGAGCTTGAACAGTATCCCCTGATCATGGTATTCCAATTGAATATGGTGGGGAGTGCGATTCGATCGAAAATGAGGTGGGCATAATCGAGATTGCAGCTCCTTGAAAGCGTGGCGAAGGCTAAGATTCGACTGACGACGAAAGTGAAACGGAAGAGACCGGTAGTGATCACCTGTGCGTGGATTTGCTTCAACTGCTTGATGGTTGAACATTTCTTCTCGAGAAGAGAAAGATATTGAAGTTTTCGCGGTGATTGAGGGCAGCGGCTGTGTACTTGATTTGAAATGGCGCTTTCGGAGCGATGGAGAGACGAAAGCCGTCGCATGCCAACGGTAATTTTTTTTCAAAAATCTGTGAACCACGACTAACTAACACGACTTCAACTTGGGAAGCTTATAGGACTCGGGTTAATGGGTCGGACCCAGTTACCAGTCCTGGCTGCTTCATTCTGGTATCGGAGTTGGATCTGGCTCCTATCAACTCTAGCATGAGAAGAGAACATACCTTACCTTGATCTGATAAGATATGAGAATCGAACACTAGGGAAAAAAGGGGGGACTTTTTATTAACATTGTTGGATTGGAAATTTCGTGAACCTTATTCCGATGTAAGTTTTTGAGTTGGAATAAATAAGGGATCTATTCGTTCTTACCGAGTTCCATGCAGATGAGATCAATTTTGGAACGACATTTGATATTGAGCCTGGATTCGAGTCGACCACCATCAGATCAGATGTATACTTGGTTCTCAAAATAAGAACACCCTTTATATTCATTCAGCCCTTGGTTTCAGTTTCAAAACCTCATGTATGCAAGTCCTCTTTCACGCAAAGAGGAGAAAGGGGCATCAAAAATTGGCACTGAAAGAAATCAGGAAAATGCACGGGAATGGGCACCTCTTTTCTGTTCTTTGCCATTTGAACCACGCTATTGCATTATTCTTTTAAAAAGGAAATATACATTCTCCTACTCGTTTCTTCTTTTCAGTCGAAAAGGGGAGGAGACTAAGCGGGTGTGCATTTGTTTTGGTACATGGATCATCTTTTTCATGCGTACAGACAGTGATGTCCCTCTTGCGTTTTACATAAGAGAAATGGAGGGGATCCTTAACGCAGAATCATGAACCACACACGCTTGCTGATGTTAATGCCAAAAATTGTTAAAAGAATTGGCTAGTGGATGCACGCACGATGCCATTCCAAGGGAGGTGAGTGAATACCCTTACTGATTGAGAGAGAATCCGCATGATTTGGTTGATGGTCAATACGCCGATATAATTAAAGGACAAAACTAAGTAGGCAACTTGGCTGTCGATTTACATATGATGAAGGTGGCTAAATCAGAATTTTTAGTGGTGCACTTAGGGAGGTGGTGCCAGCCCCTTCCTCTTATTGACATTTTCCTTGACGATCTCTCGCACCCTCCTCTTTCCCTTTATATCTCTATGCTACGAGTTCGCGAGGTCGGATTCATGGACATAGGCACATTGTATGTGTCATGGAAACCAAAAGACCATCCAAGGAAGTGGAGCAACCATGAATTTGGCGAACCAGAGAGCCATATGAGGAAGTAGAGTAGCCATCAACTATTGAACAAATCAAAGTCCCATTACATGGAAACCGACCTCCCTTCAATCATAACTTGAAAGGCATCAACCCAAGTATCATCCATCTTTTATTTTCCTTTGTTTTGTTCATTTCCATGCCTAGTTGTAATGTGTAGTTTTAGCACGTTCCTTTTTAGTTAATAAAAATGTTTCATTTTATTCTCCCTTGTTCATGTTGTTGGTTTGTCTTCCTGCATTTGAGTTGCAAAATTAAACCCACGGTCACCAACATAACAGGATTATATTCCAAGTTTGAAAATTCATTTCTAATGTAGATTTCATTGAATCTTGATTCTCTGTAAAGCTTATCTTGTCAACTTTTCAGCGGATGAAGAATAGCTCAAAAGACACAGGAAACAATCAGACCCTCTTAGAAGTGAATGAAAGCCTCTATCTTGACTTTGACTCCACACCGAGACCCCAATTTCTATTGTGTATAAAAGGTTGATTATCAAAACCTTATTGTAAAAGAAATGCATCATGTGATCATGTATTAAGTTGAATTCATTCTAAAACATCTGGTCATTGTAAAAACAGAACTTTATGATGTTGTCATATTTGTCCTTCTTGATGCAAAATAGGTATAGATTTCAGACCCATTTTGTAGCGTGGAGAGGCAGACACGGTGTCAGTATCCGACATAGGAGAACCTTACCTCATGGCTAAATGAACAACGCTCTTGAATGCTTTATCGAAGCACAAGGAACTAAATGTTCTCACAATGTTCCAGGCCGTCTAAGAAATCAAATCTCCGCTAGCCATCCTCTTGAAAAGATCCCAAGCCTCTTCGACTCTCCCACACTGAGCCAAAGCAGTTATCATAATGTTCCAGGAGACCACATTCCTCAGAGGCATCTTGTTCAACAGTTTGAGAGCGCGATCAATTTGTCAACCTGCAATCATCGTGTTCCAGGAAACTGTATTTCTGTCCGGCATCTCATTAAAGAGTTTCTCTGCCTCCCAGATTCGCTTTGCCTGAACATACATTGCAGTCCAAGTGATCATGTTCTTCCTTCCCGCCTAGACGAATAGAGCACGAGCCTCCGAAACCATCCCGCATTTTATATATCCCGATCGTTGTCCAGGAGACTACATCTCGGTCGCGCATTCCGTCGAACACTTCGCGCGCGTCGGAAATCCTGCCCTCCCGGCTCAACTAGGTGATCATGTGGTCCGCGCGAGAGATTTCACATCCAGACTTCGATGTCTTTGGGCGTGAGAGATTGGTTTGTTCCCTCCGTAGCAACAAAAGCATCGAAAGATGACGACATCGACAGCACATTTTTGTCCACTTATTCTCCACAAAAAAAAATTCATCAGATCTAAAACCGTTATGTTAAACCATTTGACTGGAATAAAATCACACTCTTCGCTTACTCAATCAATAATAGCTTTGGCAAAAAGATCCCTCAACAACGAGACAAATGAAAACGCTGACAGCATAAGCTCATCAGATAAAGGCTAACCTAATCTAACAAGCCGTGGACGCCGTCTCTGTCGATCGCAAACTCGCACAATGAGTCGTCTGGTAGATGAGGAGAGAAGACCACATGCATCTTTCTTCTGGTTCGGATCTGACGATCCGAAACCCAACTCCTGGTTCCGTGCGAAGAAGACCCTGGTGTTTACGCAGTTGGCTCAGGAGAGGCCCAGCGCCGGGGAAACCCTCCTGCCAGACAAGACCATCGTCCGGATACCGCCTGTCTCCGGACCGATGACGTCACCGACCTGGTTGGTGATGACTGTGGCAAACCCAAACCGAGCGGCCTGGGCCTTGAGGGACGCGGCGATGCGGAAAAAGAGGGCAGATCGGAGGACGAGATCGGCCTGGGAGGCATCGAAGTCAGAAAGAAACAGTGCGGCGATGGAGTCCACGACAAAGAGGCGTAGGCGTGGGAGGATAAGGGCAAGGCGGCCTAAGAGGGAGTAGAGATCGTCGGCTGTCTGGACGGAGTGGACGAAGACGTTGTCGAGCGGGGCAACCGGGCGGCCGGTTTCCGGTGGCAAACGCAGGAGGAAGGAGTCGGCTAGCTGGCGGAGGGTAGGGGGGGCTCAGAGGAGACGTAGAATGAGGTAGCGGAAGGGGAGAAGGGCAGTAGAGAGTAGAGGAGTTGCAGGAAAAGTTGGGTCTTGCCGGAGCCGTTTTCCCCAACGAACTCGGTGACAGAACTGCAGGGGATGCTACCTGCCAGGAAACGATCCCGCAGCCCGTCGTCAGATCGGTCGCCGTTACCATCGTTGTAGAAGGATCGAGGTTCGCCATTCTCTCTCTGGTTCTGGGGCAAAGAATGCCCTTATTGGTGTTGCCAGGAGAGCGGGAAGGGAATTGCCTCTCTCTCTACCCCCCCCCAACCCCCGGGGCAATGGCATTTGTGTCGTGTCATTCTCAGGGGCTGACAATTTACGAGATGACACGAACATTATACCAGGACGATTCAAGGAGAACTGTGTTAGCGTCTACTTATAATAATACCGACAAAAATTTGGGTGCCATCCATTCAGATTCAGGCGTCTTATTTTCCACACGAATGGGAAATGCCAACACTTTGTTACCTTGAAACATAACAAGAGCGCATGAAAATCCGGATATAGACGCGACATGAAAAGTCCATCTTCGTGTCCACCCTACGTGTGTCACAAGGAAAAGGTGTGTTGTGCTTGTGTCACCTGTTTTTACCACAAACACGAAATGAACATGTCCCGAAGCTGCAACCCAAAGGACATACTGGTTTAATGGTTCTGGTGTCAATCTCTCGGATTTTGACCTGAATCCATATCAAATCTGTTTAGATGAAACTTTTGGTAACAAAAGAATGGGTCCATTTGCACAAAGAGCAATAACTCACTTGGCTAGGAGGTTGAGTCACGAAGTCCGATACCCAGGGTGTGCATCTGTCTTGGGCTAAAAAATATACAACGTTTAAGCTAATACTTAATGGTGTATTTGGTCCTAAAATCAATAAAGTAAACATTAATTCCTTAAAAAAAAAATGATGTTGCCCCCATTCGATAATACAGTTGGTCTGTTTGACAAGAGCTTGTAATTATGCTTGTTTAAGCTAATATTTAATGGTGTGTGGTCCGAAAATCATCGAAGTAAACATTTTTTCTTTCAAAACAAAAATTGATCTTGCTCCCATTCGGTAATACAGTTGATCTGTTTGACAAGAGCTTGTAAAGTATAAAAAGCACAACTTTTGTTAGAAAGATGAGCAAATACCTTTACAGTCATGTGAAGATGTTTAAAATGCGTTCAAATATAGTAAGCACTAGGGTTGATCTGTAAATAGCTGATTAGTTAGGTGGTTTTTTGAAATTGCTCTTTGAAATTTAAGTGGGCCATAGCCAAAATGCAGTCTGGAATCAGGTCAACTGCAATTGGCCTTAACCTTCTCCTCGTGTAGAAGTGTTGCTCTCAGGACTTGAACATGTGATGCCTCACTTATAGTTGTGTAATTACAGAAGTTTTCTTCTTGCTATTTAAGTTTTTCTGAAAAGCTTCAAATTCTTTAGCCCGCTCTTTATTACAAAAATTTTGTTTCGTAGTTTTTCATGTACTAAATCTTTCTCAGATTTGAGCTCATTCAATTGTTAACCTCTGTAATTGTAACAATTTATGTATTTCCTTTCTGTAGATTATTCGTGCATATGCGCCCCTTATTTAATAAAAACCTTCCTTTCTTTTTCGTTAATTCTCCTTTTTTGTGTCTCTCACATCAATATTATGAAAAGAACAGAACGGATGCACGGGTCACTACTAGTCACAGCATCGTTTGGCCAAAACTTCAACTTTGGTTCAGGTTCTCAGCTGCAAACTGATTGTTCAGGGATCGCAAGCGTGAAGATGGTGAAGGCAAAGTGGGTAAGCAAAGAACTCCCCTCTAGAGTACAAGTTTTGCTTATCGATGATGATAAAACTTCTTTAAAGATGCTCAAGGCGTCACTGGAGCACTGTGGATACAATGGTTAGTTTCACTTTTACCCGTTCAAACTCTTCTTTCTTAAATAATTTTTTTCCAGAAAATACATACTGTTTTGCAACTTTATCTTAGAAACTTATCTTGAATGTGGTCATATCAACCAAGTCCTAGCGTGGCTATTCTATTTCTATCGATTCCGTTGAACTAAAACAACACAATATTGAATATTGTACTGTACATGCTATGTCATATAAGCACAATGAGAGATATATTCTTTTATTTTTACAGTGGGGAGGCCGAAGCCAGGTATGCATGACCTGGTATTGAACTCACAACCTTCATCCAGCTAATGCTATGAGTGGTTTGATATGTTTTATATTGTTCATTTGTATTTTCGTTTAAAATCTATGATGCATTCGACTATCAAGTGTGAACATCATGAAAGGTCTAACAGTTTGAGAGTTTGATGTCACTCTAATTCTTTCATGAGTTTGATTGTTTATCTCGCAAATTCTTTTAACATGCACTATTGTCTTCAACTCTTCATTGCTATCAATCACCAAATCATGAAAGCTTTGACAGTTGAGAGCTTATCTGCGTGATACCTCATGGGAGTATTTTCTTTTCCATGTACCATTGGTCTAATCCAAAATTCTTTATTCAAGTTTGATTGGTAAAAGATAATGTCAATCTCTCTCTCATGCTATTGTGTTCTCCAAAGTGCCTACCCTCATATCTACACGGCTGGATGTGATCTCGTTCAACTGCTAAAATTAAATGATTAGAGATCTTCCTGGATTATATATATGTATAAGGAAATTTTTTATTTACAAAAAACTCTCTTTTCATACAAATTCTTAATTTTGTTATGGCAAGAAATCAAATTTTTTTATCGTGAACTGTTGGATGAAATCTCATCCACCGGTTCAGATTTGACATGGTTATTTTCTATATGCATTTTTTGTTGCATAATCATGCAGTCTCCTGTTTGACATGGTTCCACTGACCGCCACCCTTCACCACCTTCTAGTACTCCTTCACTTTCTAAAACCATTTTGATAATAAATACTGTCATCCATCACCAAAACCCAAATATTTATATATAAGTGGTTTTGATGGTGAGGGAGAGTGGTTTTGATCATCAAAGGTAGTTTTAAAAGTGAAAGAATAGTAGAAGATGATGGATGACAATGGACGGTGGTTGAGGCAGTCGAACTGTGTCAAATGAGGATTATGTATGATTATGCACTGAAAAACATTAGGCATATAAAACTACATCTATGTAAATATATGTATATGTATGTAAGCACACACATACATATGTGTGTGTCTATTTATATACATGCATATATGTGTGTGTGTGGGTGCCTGTAACTGACAGAGACGAGAAACTTTAAATGCTATATGAGGACCTATACCTTGTTCTATCTTTCTCTTGCATAAGAAAACTAAGAGATAAATGTTGAACCCTGATAAGATCAGGAATCAAGAATTCTCAGTTACAGTATAAAAACAGCACATTCTTCCAAAAAATTTAGAATAGAAACATACTTAAAAAATCAGAAGTATTATTTGACATGATCAAGTTTACTACCTAGAAAGAAGAACATTACAAATGTTCAACGAAAAATACCGGGCAACAAGACCAGGGAACATACTAAGAAGTATCATAATAATAGGTACTCTAATCCCATTGACGAGGCCTGAACCATCGTTGTCAATGCCCAGCATGAACGTCATGTGACATAAACTTAAGAGCATACGTAGCTTCCATCATGCAACTAATGCTGACTCAAAACTACTAAATCAGCATGAGGTCTATCAACTGGTGGTAAAGTGGCTTATCATGCCTTTTATGATGCTGTTGTTTTCCATACTCTCTCTCTCTCTCTCTCTCTCTCTCTCTTATTACGTGCATTTTGTTCTCTCAATAGTTACTGCAGTGGAGCATCCTATAACGGCACTCAGATTACTCAAGGAACGAAGAACGGCATACGACCTTGTGATATCTGACGTATTCATGCCTGACCTCGATGGCTTTGAACTCGCAGAATATGTCCGTCGCAACTTGGACGTTCCAGTTGTTCGTAAGTCAACTTTTACTACGTTAGCCTCTATGCTTTCTTCTTCTTTGGAGATTATTGGAATATTGAATTTTGATTCACTGCATGATCATGATCGAACAGATTCTGGCTCTGTTTTTATTTATCCGAGCTCAACGCAGGACCAAATACTCTTTGGAATTCTTTCAGATCTATATTGCGGATACTGTAACTGACTGGATACTGTGTTGCCAACTCAGTTGTTTCAGGAAGTAGTGCTGACAGAGAAGATGTGGTCAAAGGGGTGATGAGTGGCGCGAGAGACTTCTTGGTGAAGCCAGTTCAGATTGACGATCTAAAGCACTTGTGCCAACATATTCTTAGGCACAAGAAATTCGTGTTCAAGAAAAGAGGGCAAGGAGGTGATATAGGTCATATTGCCAACAAGACCATCCAAGGCAAACGCATAACAAAAGATACCCAAGAAATGGCCATATTGAGATGTGCCAATGAAGAGCAAGAAAGAGATGATGAGAATAACGACAGTTCTAATGAAGACTGCACATTGCCTGAGAGGAAGAAAAGAAGATTTTTATGGACAATTGAGCTCAAGAAGAAATTCATCCATGCTGTTGATCAAATAGGTTTTGCAAGTATGTTATAACAATGATTCCTGAACAAACTGTATACATAGTTTAATCGATTATCCTGCTTGTGTGTATAAATGTATGTGTTCACTAAATCACATTTGTGTGACCATACCAGAAGCTTCTCCCAAAAGGATAATGGACATTATGAATGTTCCAGGCTTGTCAAGATTGCACATTTCCAGCCATCTACAGGTAACTAATTTCCCAACGCTTAGAGTCTCCACTTTCTACTTGTCACCAACTTCTCAGCTCAAGAAGAAATGAATGACACTTTCGTGATGTGAATGCAGAAATACAGACTTTACATGAGGGGAAGGACTGAAGAAGCAGAACGAAAGCAACATTATTCTGCTGGCTGTGAGCATGATGATCTCTTCAGAATCCCCTGCTCAACTCATCCTTCAATGCCTCATCGTCAAGATGACTGGGGTTCTGCGGCTTGTCCATATGCAGCACCTTCATCAAATGCTTCTGGGCATAGCATCCACCTCAACAATGGGATAGATGGATCTGCGCTAGCAATCAGTCGTGAACAAATCTTGCCATTTTTTCAAAGTTCTTCAATGGGAGCTCCCGCCTGGAGATCGGTTGTTCAGAACCTTCAAGGAGCCTCAGTAATGGAATCCATCCCTGATGCATCGCCAAGCATGGATCACATCCCTCATATTCCACAAGCTTTATATTGCAACGATAATGCTACCCTTGCACATGCTTCAAATCAGCATCTAGTGAACGGTCCACAAATTTCCTCAAGGAATGAAACCGTTGATACACCAGCTATCAGTTTTAGTGGTTTGGATGAAATATTTGTCAACACTAGTGAAGTAGCTGAAGCTGAGCCGCGCCATGAGGATAACTTGGATCCGTTAGAGCTCGGCACCAGATTCATGGATCAAGCTCCCCAGATTAGTCCACAAGAGCCCTATGTACCGATCTTTTCAAGTGCAGAGACATTTATGCCTTCTGATCCTTTGGGTCAAATGCAGAATACGAAAGGTGGTGGTGATAATTTATACGTGTTTCCAGATTGGATCGACAGTTGGTCACCATGATCATAAAATGCATTGTACACAATAGCAGCAGATGGTTACGATACTGAGTCAATTTAATTGGAGCAATCTGATTCGAGACTGCAACTTAAATAAATTTTGATTTATATTTCCAGGTTAAAATTTCTGGTTCCGTTTTTTCCTCAGTTGTACGATTTTGAATTTCATATTCGCAACTATTAACCAGTTAGCTAGATAACTATAGAAGTCATCACCAAATCTTTTGGACAATACTGAACCTAGGCTCTAATGAATTTTTGGGACTTCGGGATTCTGCAAACCGAAGATTTTATGTAGAGTGACTAACCAAAGATGTCATGAAGTTCATTGGAGGCCAACTACTGCTCGTAGCTGCAGTGTTTATTATCTACTTATGATTAAGAAACAGAAAATAATGCAGGGAGTGTTGGAATAATATATGAATATATTCATGTATGAGCTAAACGCCGAATAATTCAGAGGATTTTGATGAATAAATGAAGATCATAGTGGGTATGTCACTGTTTGGTGAGAATGAAGTGGATATCTGGGAAAGAATCAAAGGGCAGATTGAAGAGAGTTCGCAGATCTGTCTGCAGTGGAAGAATTTCTGGTAGACCCTTTTGTTTCCCACCATTGCTAGTTCTCTCTGTTATCTTTATGTTCGCTCCGTATAGTGGCTTCCTTTCGGAAATTTCTCCACCATGATAAGGGCTGTCACTGGCAGATAAATGTATAGTTCTTAGTGCTGAGATCGATTGATGTGATCTCAGTCCTTTTGAATATATTTACTGCTTCTTTCCGTAAGAAAAATAAAATAAAAATGCTAAATCAGATGAACTGCATATGCAAAAAGCTTGTATAGTGAACCTTTTTATTGAAAAGAATATAAAGAATACAGTTTACACTGGATGTGATCTCAGTCCTTTTGAATATATTCACTTCTCTATTCCTCAAGGGAAAGAGAAATAAAAATGCTGAATCAGACGAACTGTATATACAACATAGCGTGTCCTATGCCCTTTTTATTGAAAAGAACATACGGTGTCCAGATTATGCTGGAGGGTTATAGTTATATAGCACCAGTCTCAAAGTTCCCCAGCCAGGGTTTCTTATTACTATCACCATATACAGCACTTATAGCTGCATTTTGGGTATGAAAGGATAGTTCAAGTAAGGCAACTTCAACCCTTTGACCTGTATGAACCATTCAAGGAAATACCGAATGAATAGATCGTAAATCCTGAAAGCTGAAACAGGGAAAAGTCCGTGTGGGCTAATTTTATGCAGTCGATATTTAGACAGTCAAGGGATCTCGTGGTGTCTTTTAAAGATGATTTCATCCTCCTATATTTAGTTTGATATGTAATGAGAAAGGAATTCTGGTCAGATTATGAGAAATGACACGAAATCATTCTAAAAGGTACCATGTACACCCAAAATTACACGAAAAAAAGTCGGCCCCTGTTTATGGCAAGACATAAAACTGCAGGCATTGTAAAACTCCGCAAAAAAAAATCCCAAAATGGACGGTAACCCAAAAGTCTGTATCCAACTGAAGTAGGTTCGGGTTGAAACGTTCCCAGCAAATAGGAAGTTGCTTGCACGACATTGGCACTCTTAGGTCAGGTGGGGGCATGGACCTGGTCATGTGGTTAAAAAAAAAGTGAAAAGTATATACGAGGATAATTAAAGTACCTCTAAAAGATTCATGTATCCTTTTTAAATGTTTTTATTTTCAATTTTGATTACTCATAGTCCTTGATTGGATAGGTTTAGATGAAGTGCATATATACCTGGTGTGCATCTTCCAACATATATATATATATATATATATATATATATAGAGAGAGAGAGAGAGAGAGAGAGAGAGAGAGAGAGAGAGAGAGAGAGAGAGAGAGAGAGAGAGAGAGAGAGAGAGAGATGGCCATGAACTAAAATGATAACCTTCCATTGGAGGTTGCTGCGCAAAATGAGCCAACTTGGGAAGGAATTTTTCGTAGCTCAAAATCATGAACCGGTATGAAACAGGGCTGGTACAGTCACGCGAGCCCGGCGTAGGTTAAAAACGAGCCACTCGGCTTGCTCAGAAACTGACAACAAAATCTCACCGTGATCCGCCAAGTCATTTAAATGATGAAGCAGGAAATTTCTTAATAAAGAGCAAGATGTGATCGTACATATAGGTAGATCAACTAATTAAATAGAGGCCACTAATTCTCAGATCCTTTTTGCCTTTGCCGGCAATACTGAGCTGAAGTTCGATATATCTAAATTTTTATTGCAAGAGAGTACAAAATAAGTAAAAAGTTCTGATAATAACCAGAAACGTTGATTCATGTTGATGGGGAAGAAAAAGACATCGAAAGCCATCACATTTCCTGCACAAACTGACGATATCAGTAAGGAATCCAACGCCATGAAAATCGTATTGCTTTCTTATAACACCATTCTTCAACACACAGACGCTCCAGACCAATCAACAAGGAACCGAAAGCCATGAAAATCTTATTGCTTTCTAAAAAATCATTGTTGAACACGCGCACGCATACAGACAGACGATAACAGAAGGGATCGAACTCCATGGAAATCTTATTGCTTTCTAAAGTCATTCTTCAACACACACACACACACACATATTCATATCAATAAGTAATCGAACTAATCCCGCAAAGATCTATTGCTACTAAACGTCATTCAACAAGGCTATATATTTAAGACGCATGCGCGCACATCCGCTTCATTAGGTAATCGAACTCCTACAAATTTTTACTGCTGTTCATGTCACTCACCAACACTTGACATTTGACACTGATGCACGTACATCCCATTTGAATAAGTAACCGGACACCTACAAAATTTTGTTGCTTCCTAGATCATGATCAGCACTAAACATTTCAAACACACAAAGAGATTCATATCAACCCAAAAAGATTTATTGTTTCCCATATCATTCATGAGCACAGAACTCTCTCTCACACGCACGCACATACACACACGGACACAAAACCTGATCCACATAACTAATCAATCGTTCACCTGGAAATTTTATACATCTCACACATCAACCAAAAACACACATACATCAAGAAACCATCAAATCTCTATTGTTTCCCTCGTTCATCAGCACTAAACATTTCTCAGACAGAGGAGGGAGATCTAGAGAGAGAGAGAGAGGTGCATACGTGATTGATTGGATTGAAGGGGAGCTCCCACGGGTTCTGTCTAACAAAACCAATCTTTCCTTTTTCCCCACCTTCGCTACTTATAGAGGGACAAGCAAGTATACATGTCACTCACGGCCAAACAACATCAAACGGCACCCTTCTTTTCTTTATTTCTCTGGTTTTTCGACACATAAAAGGAGCATCCATAAAGCGCTATAAATGGTCTTAATTAATTATGACAAAATCCTACCCTACAGAATCTAATATTGGACCATCTTAAAATTTCCAGCAAATGACAACCCGATCTTTTCAGATTGCTTTCCTACTACTATGGTCTATAAACTGATCAATCTATGTTTAAAACCATGTAGCGGTGATCAAACACCTAACAGGCTACCCCTGGATCTGATCACAATTAGGTAAGGGATTTAGCATTAATGGCATCGATTAGAGTGAACAATGATGAGGTTTCCATGGGGTTCTAATAGAGTTTGCTTCGGCGCCGACGTGCGCTCTTTATTTTCTGTGCCGTATTTGAGGAAAGTACGCGTCCCAGAATGGAAGGCAAGGATTTTTCCAAGGATACATTTGGCGGATCCCAATCCAGTCCCCTTATTTTGCTTGTACCTCGGAAGTCATGAGACTTCATGCACCTAACATAATATTTCATTCAATTGACTTAGATCCTGGGGCATATGAAACAGGGTACAACTGTGGATGAATGCGTGCACACACACACACATACACACTGCAAAAGGCATGCATGCATAGGAGCTGTAAAGGAGCAGTGCAAGTGTTGCATTAATACGGTCACATAAGGAGGGATCCTATTCCTCCAGTCTCATTCAGCAATACAATCAGGACTTTACAGATAAATTTTACATACAGGCCGCACAGAAATCAGTACCGGTTGTAGCCGTGTCTGGAATTCGAAGAGAACACCGAAAGAGCCAGCACAATGCTTCAAGACCAAATAAATTGGTAGGTCCGAATTTCTGGGAGAATCTGCGCCCATTCATGTTACTTCGAGGCATAGGACAGAGTCTGGTCGGTAGAACTCATGACTCATCCAATTCAACAAGCTGGGCTCTCTTCTCAGCTGCAAGCTTCCTAATAAAAATACCCCAACGCAAAGCTGCTTTGAGCTTGAGCCATCCAACGACACCCTTTCCTGATGGCCGGGTACGGTCCTCGCTGAAGCCATAGTTTGGTAGTGGCGATGGAACGTACGAAAAATACCCATAAGTTTCATCTGCCATGTTCATAGTACCTCCTCCCATGCTGAAGTAACGGAGTAAATGTTGCATGTCTTCATTCTCGGGCAGTTCTGAGCTTCTCATCCGTATATTTTCTGTTAAAAAATCATGATCCCGTTGATGAGCCCAATCATCTAGTGACCCTATATTTGTTGTTTGTAAAGGAATACCAACAGATGCAAAACCAGAATCAGCACTCCGAGCAGGTCCCAAAGCCAGGCCGACCACCGGATCAGCTCCGCTGACTTGTGGTTGGTGGGTGGACTTCATGAGTTGGTTAGGAGCAGAATATGACGCATTTTCAAACTGGACATGAGCAGTAGGTGCTAATGGTTGGGTCGCAGTTGAATATTGCGATGGAGTGTTGTACCCAGATGCAATGGCGTCGCCTATAAACAGTAAATAAATCCAATCAGTGTGATCCACAATGTTCACAAACTCATCGAAAGCCTAAGCCAAGCATCGGTTAATGTGAATTATTCTTTTTAGCATGACTAAAATGGAATGCTCAAGTATTTGATATATATCAATAATAACAAAATATGATGAAATTACCACTGTTGGACATAAAAGATAATGTCTCAAATGAAAAGTTTACTCAAGGTAAAGAATACCAAGAACTCCTGTTCACGGTGACGCACCTCAGCGGACTTGAGCAGCGCGGGTGAGAGACCTGAGCAGCGTGGGAGGTGAGGGACATGAGCAGCGCGGGAGGTGAGGCTCCTGAGCAGAGCGTGGATGAGGGACCTGAGTAGCGCGGGAGGTGAGGGTCCTTAGCAGAGCGTGGATGAGGGACCTGAGTAGCGCGGGAGGTGAGGGACCTGAGCAGAGCACGAGCGTCGGGGGAGGTGAGGGACGCGGGCATTTTTATACACCTGCCCTAAAATATTGGATGAAAACAGCCTTCGAAACGTTGACCGCACTGAAATTTCGACCTTGACACGTTGATCGTGTCGAATTACCATGACACCATGTCGGTGCGACACCGACACGGTATCGGTACGGGTGTCGGTGTCGCACCCCAGTCGACATAGACACCCCACCTCCTAGAGGTGTCCGTGTGACATAGCTTGAAAGAGATGTTCTAGTTACAGATCAACATGCTCTTCAAACACGAAAAGATAACACTTTTTATTGTCGCAGAGGTGGATAAAACAATAGAGGACGTGGATGAGAAAAATTTAATTCTGATGATAAAGATAAACTTGTATATTCTCATTGTGGAAAAATGAGGCATACCAAAGAATACTATTGGGAATTAAATGGAAGACCTGATTTTACTCGAAACCGAAACTCCTCAACTCACTCTACAGAAATTCCCACTCCCAATTCAGAGGATATTCAAGAGATTATCAAAAGGATAGAAGGGCTGGAATCAAAGTTATTAGAAAACTCTCAATCATCATCCTCCAATTTATCACAGGCTACAACAGTTTAAGAAACTCATACAATGAAGGGTAATACTTCATCTCCCTCTAATTCTAGAATTTGGATAATTAATTCAGGGGCTACATATCACATGGTGGGAGACATATCCTATTTTTCAAAATACAATTCACTTACAAAAAAGGAACCAATTAAGTTGGCAAATGGGTCTAATACTTATATGGTTGGATAAGAAAGTGTACCCATATGTTTTTCATCTTTAAAATCAGTCTACTATGTTCCTAGTTTTCTCATAAACTTACTTTCAGTCAGTGCATTAACTCGTACTATGAACTGTAGAGTAACATTTGATTCTACTGGTTATGTATTTCAAGATCTGGAGAGGAGAAAAACCTTTAGTCATGGTAGACTACAAAGGGGATTATACATCTTGGAGGATAAATTACAGCATACAACAACTTATAGCACTTCAACTTCAGCAGTTCAGGATGCGAAAATTCTTCTGTGGCATTGTCGTCTGGGTTATTTTCCTGTGTCAAAACTTCGTTATGTTATTCCTCATCTTAGAGTTGAGTCAAATAAACCACATTTTGAATGTGATGTATGTGAGCTTGGAAAACATCAAAGAGCCTCTTATCCGTTAAGTGACTCTAGGAGATCTCAACCATTTGAACTCCTTCATTCTGATATATGAGGTCCCAGTCCAATTACTTTACTTTTTGGTGATAAATACTTTATTTCCTTTATTGATGATTGTACTTATCTCACTATTGTTTATTTAATAAAATCAAAGTCTGAGGTTTCTACTATCTTTCCAATTGTGCATAAATTTATTTTTACTCAATTCCATACCTCGGTGAAAATTTTACTTTTTGATAATGGCGGGGTGTATATTGGCAGATAGTTACAAACATATTTATACACACATGACATTATTCATCAAACTTCCTGTTCTTATACTCCTCAAAAGAATGGTGTTGCTGAAAGGAAGAATCGTTATATTTTGGAAGTAGCCAGGACTCTATAATTCCAAAGTAATGTTCCTAAATGTTATTGGGGAGAAGTTGTATATACTGCTGTTCACTTGATCAATAGGATGCCTAGTAATATTCTCAAAGGTGAAAGTCCAATGAAATACCTCGATCAAAACTCAAAACTTTTTCATCTAATTCCTAGAATCTTTGGCTGCTCATGTTTAGTACATATTCATTTGCTTAACCGTGATAAACTTGATCCTAGATCTGTCAAGTATATTTTTCTTCATTACTCAAATTCTCAAAAGGGTTATAAATACTATGATCCGATTCTTAAAAAAATGTATGTATCCATGGATGTCACCTTTAGTGAATCTACTCCATATTATGCTTCCAAGGGTGAGTTAAGCCTATCTCAGCATCACTCTCTGCATGTTCTTCCTCTAATTCCTAGTGAAGCAGAAAGTATTATTGGTGATAATGAAGAAGAATCAGATCAATCAAAAGAGATTTTGATGTATAAGAGAGGATCAAGGAATATTATTTATCCCCAAGAAAGAATAGTATAACATCAAATCACCAAAGAGATTTCCCTTGATTCAGATCCTCAAGAAGAAGATCTAGACATTCTTATTGCTATTCGCAAAAGTAAACGTATATATGCCCGTTATCCGATTTCTGATTATGTTTCATATACAAATACCTCTAAGAATTATCAGAACTTTGTTATGAATGCTGATAAATAGAAGATTCCTTCCAAATTTGAAGAAGCAATCAAGTGCCCCTTATGGAAAGCAGCAATTGAAGAAGAGCTAAATGCTCTTATGAAAAATAACACATGGACCATCACACAGCTACCTTTAGATAGAAATATTGTAGGATGCAAATGGGTGTTTACTATTAAGTATAAGGCAGATGACGCCATTGAGAGATATAAAGCAAGATTAATTGCTAAAGGCTACAGTCAGTCATATGGCATCGACTATATAGAAACATTTGCACCAGTGGCTAAGATTACATCAATACGAATTCTTCTTAGTATGACAACAAATTTGGGATGGGATCTTTGACAGCTTGATGTTAAAAACACCTTCTTACAGGGAGACTTAAATGAAGAAGTTTACATGGAACTATCTCCTGGAATGAATATGAGAATGTTTGGAAATAGAGTATGCAAATTAAATAAAGCTATTTATGGTATGTGTAAATACCCCAAAATCAAACGAATTTCAAAAACAAACACCTGGTTTGAAAATTCATTTCAAAACCAGATTCTGCAGTTTTTGAAAACCCAAGAGTTGTAAAGGCTTTAAATTTTTGGTGTAAATCCCATTCAAATTGAAAGTTTCTCAAACATGGGCCAAATCCCAATTTTGTAAAAAAGCCCAAATCAAACAAGTGAAGCCTAAATCAAAAGCAGCTTCAGAAGCAGGTTCAGAAGCCCAAAGAAAGCACCTTGGCCTGATAAAAAGCTAGGATCAAAAGGCAAAAGGAAGGCACAAGCCAGAAGCAGACTACCAGCCCAGAGCACCAAAAGCCAAGACAAAAGCATTCACCCAGATAGCAAAAATCCAAGCCCGAAACAACAGAAACAAACTGAAATGAAGTCCAGAAAGGTGAGAAGGAGTTCGGACGACAAAGCTAGGAAAAACCCAGCACAAGACGGAGCGCTGATGAAGCTAGGGCCCGCACAAACCGTCCGTCACGAAACGCCAAGAAGGACTGAAGAAAAGAAATTTGGACTGGATCTGAAACCAAATATCTAGATCCAACTCTAAATAGTGTTTGGATTAGATCTAGATCCCAAATATCCGAGATTCAAATCCAACTAAATATTTGGGTCGGATCTGGATCCCAAAATATCTGAGATCCAAACCCAAATAGTATTTGGATCGGATATGGATTTCAAGACCTATATCCAGGACCCATATCTAAACCCACCTCATTTGCCTATAAATAGAGGTGAGGGGGTCCCAAATGAAGGTTCACGTGAATTTGAAGAGAGGCTTGGGAAAAGAGAGAGTGAGTGGTGGGCTATAGCCATGTGGGCTTGATCAAGGGTGTGGGTTGAAGCTTGTATGAACCTAGACCTAGCCAAGGGCTGCACCAACGTGAAGGAGGGGCTGCAACCAAAGTCGAGGCATGGGCTACGCGTGGTGGACCGGCTCCGAGAGGTAGGTCTCCCTAACCCCACCCTAAACCTAGCCTAAATCACCTAACCTACCCCACTAAACTTGACCTACAACTAGCCTAAACCCAACCCTCTCACCTAAACCAACCCAAAATTTCCCTAGCACCCAGCTCCCATCTCTCCACCTCCACCCTAACACCCCCGGACTCAGCCGCGCGCCTTGCCCGCCTTCTGCGCCCTGCGCGCCTTCCTGCGCCACTGTCGCACCCCTGGTACTCTTGCATCCCACTTTCCCGTGACCACCAATCACACCATATTGTCCCAGCTGCAGCCTTCCCCATTTAAGCCGTGACAAGACTTAGGGCCGACTAGAGCCAGCCCGCACCTAAGACCCCCTTTGGCCGTGACAAGACTTAGGGCCATACACCCATTAAACTGTGACTTGCCTTAGCCAACCCGTGCCTAAGACACTCACCTCGCCGTGACACACCAACCCTACCTTTCGGCCGAACCTAGGCCTTTCCCAAGTCAAAATACCCAAGCTAAATCCCACGTCAAAACCCACCTAGGGAGACCCCTCTTGGTTGCCAAGGTGAACACAAGCCCAAGCACGAGTGAGAGGAAAAAGCCATCCACTTGTAAGTGTTTAAATTCAGTTTTTACCTTACTCCTTTAAATTTCAATTCAATTCGATACGAGGTTGTAATAATGGAGCGTGGTCTCCTCCCCGAAATATAATATTGGTGCTTGATACACGAAACACACACGTACACTTAAGCCATATTGCTCTTAAAACGTATATAAGGCACCCACGTGCACTTGAGCCTTTCCGCTCTTAGTTGCACACTATTGCACACACATTGAGCCTTCGCTCTTACTCTAAAGACTTTAGTGAAAGTCGTGCAATTTCAATTCCGGGTTGTTACATTCATGTCGTGTGAGTTTGTCATTTAAATTTCTCACTCGCACCCAAGAAGTATGTGAGCACTTGCTCCACACTCTCACGCACATTTTGAGCCTTTGTTGCTCATAAGATATAGTGTATTTATATACTTTTCAGCTGCGTGAGTTTTACATTCAATTGTGTACGCACTTACATTTTCAGGTAGTTCAATTTATGTAGTGTGAGTTTGTCATTTAAATTCTACATTATACACACGCGTGCATTGAGCCTTTCCGCTCTTACTATACTTATATTTCAATTTTGACAAGTTCAATTCCGGTTGTGTGAGTTGTCTTTCCATTTACACACCAAGAGCACTCACTCACAATTGAGCCTTTCTGCTCTTAAGATATAAGTATATTTCCCTTCCGCAATTTACATTCAAGTTGTGTGAGTTGCTTTCAAAGTTGGGTATTTCCCTTCAGCTGCGTGAGTTGCACTTACATTCGGGTATTTACTTTAAGTTGTGTATGTGAGGTGCTTTCAATTTCGAGCCTAGCTTACATCATATCAAACCCGAAAAATATTCGTGCACCCTTGCATTCGCATATTTTGAAAGAGAAAACCCCGAAACTACGCTCAAACTCGCTAAATTTAGGCCACTTGAAGCACACACATCCGGCCTAAGATAGCTAAAACTCGAGAGACTTGGATTTGAACAACCCCCTTAATAAAAGCTGCAATTTAGGCAAACAATCGTCGAAATACTCGCCTTTCTTTCAAAAGTTCATGTTTGTTTAAAATCGAAGTTTTCTAAGCACTTAAACCGACCCTTGAGCACCGGTTTAAGAAGGTTTCAAGCGAAAAGATCCCGCTTGTTCACAGTTGCAAAAAAGTCAGATATTTCTAAAAATCTTCGCTAGTTTGAGTAACCTAGCTGGCACGCCCTTAAAAGCGACGTAAACTCTAGAAGTTTCATTCCCGACTTCAAAACCAGGAGTGAGAAATTTCGTGGCTTACAGTATGAAGCAGTCTCCAAGAGCTTGGTTTGAGAAATTCAGTAATGCAATGCTTAGTGTGGGATACACCAAAAGCCTTAATGGTCATATGATCTTCTTCAAGGAAGGAACCAAAATATCCATTCTGGCGGCCTATGTTGATGACATCGTTGTCATTGGAGATGATCTTGAAGAAATATCGAAGCTGAAAATTCATGGAGAAGTAAAAAAGCGAAACATAATTGCTAGATCTAATGCAAGAGGCCGAGTATCTATTAGCTAGGGGCAAGCAAAGAACTTATGAACTTACGTGGCTAAATCATTGCTTCAACAACAAAATTGGGAGACGTCAAGGAAATGAAACTGACGAGCACAACCAAGTCGCTTTACATATTGCTTCTCTAGTCCAATTTTTAATGAAAGGACCAAACACATAGAGATTAACTGTCATTTTGTCGAGAAAAGGTTCTTTTAGGCAAGATTACTACTGGCTTTGTCAACTCCAATGAACAGGCTAGCTAATATATTTACCAAGTCCCTTAGAGGGACTCAGTTGATTTTATTTGTAACAAGCTTGGCACATATAACATTTATGCTCCAACTTGAGGGGAAGTTTGGCTGCCACCTTTCGATTGGAGGAAGCTGGCTGCCACCTTCTAGTTAGAGTTGATTGGAGGAATGCCTCCAATCGACCATGCTTTGTAAGTTTTCTTTTTAATTCAAGTTAATAAAGTTCTATTTTTTATAATAGTTAATTGTAATAGGACTGGCCGAGGCCACTAGGGCCTTGGTCCAGTCGCCCCATGTTTGTAACAAGACTGGCCCAGGCCAGGGGCCAGTCAACTAGCCGTTATGCCATGTATACTGTGCTGTGCACAACACTGTAACGGCTAGTTAGTAGTTGTTATGCCATGTACACTTTGCTGTGCACATCACAGCAGCCAACAACCCTTCTTCAAGGGCCTCTCTCTCTCTCATTTTATGCCATGTACACTCCTTGTAAAGCCTATAAATACATGACTCTATCATCAATAAAAGTATGTTGTCATCGTAACTTGTGTTTTGTGTGCTTCCGCTCTCTTGTTTGATGTATTTGAAGTTTGACATCCATACTTGATTGACTCTATCATCAATAAAAGTATGCTGTCATCGTACAACTTTTGCTTTGTGTTTGGCTTGCTTTCGCACTCTTGATTGATATATTTGAGTTTGACACCTATACTCGGGTGACTTGGAATCTTGGCGATTTGTCGAAGTTGCATCGTGAGCACCAATGTTCGATCATCAACATCAATTTATAGGGTATAAGTTTTTTGTTGGAGTGATTAGGTTGAGCCTTAAAATTAACATTAGTAATTAACAGATATAACTTCTTAGTGTGTGTGGTTAGACTAAGATTGCAAATAAAAAATAGTGACGGGTATAAGTTATATGTTTATGTAGTTAGGTTGAGACTTTAAATCAATATTAGTGACGGATAGATATAACTTAGTCGTGTGAACGGTTAGGGTAAGATTCCAAATCCACAATAGTGACGGGTATAAATTATTTGTGGGTATGGTTAGGTTGAGACTTCAAATCAGTGTTGTTCGATGAGTATCGTATTGTGTATCGTTTTGCTCTAGGATATAGGCGTATCGTAGCGTAGCGTATCGTATCATACTTTAATATTAAAAAATAAAAAAATTATTAAAAAAATCATGAAAAATTAGTAAAAATAAAAAAATAAGAAAAATCTGGTAATTGCAAAGAATTCATATAATGCAAAGTTTAATACATATTCATCATTCGCCATTGAACAATAGAATTTTTTTTTACATATTTTAAAGCAAAAAATGAAATACATTTATATTTACATATTGTAAATTTGTAACCAGGATCATTAACTAAATAATCTTCATCTTATCCTTGGTGTAAAGTGAAGAGAAGCCAGAAACTTACAAAAAAAATTGAAATTTTGTTTTTTGAGGTTATCGCCACGATATGATACGCGATACGATGCGATACAAATAACAGTGCTTCAAATACACATTAGCTATAGACAAATATAACTTTTTCGTGTGTGCGGTTAGACAAAGACTTTACATCGACAATACTTACAGGTATAAGCTTTTTGTTGGTATGGTTAGATTGAGACTTCAAATCAACATTAGTGACAAACGGATATAAGTTCTTCATGTGTACGGTTAGGGTAAGACTCTAAATAAAAAATAAATCAACAATACTCAGAGGTATAAGTTCTTTATTAGTGTTGTTAGGCTGAGACTTGAAATCAACATTAATCATGGATATATATAACTATTTTGTGTGTGCGATTAGACGAAGACTCTAAATCAACAATAGTAATGAACGGATATAACTTCCTTTTGTGTTGGTTAAGCTAAGACTATAAATCAAGAATACTAACGGGTATTAAATTGAGACTTCAAATCAATATTAGTGATGGACCGATATAACTTCGTCGTGTGTACGGTTAGGCTAAGACTCTAAATTAACAATGGTGACGGCTATAAGTTCTTTGTTTGTGTGGTTAGGTGAAGACTTGAAATCAACATTAGTGACAGACGTATAAAACTTCTTGATGTGTACGGTTAGAGTAATACTCAAAATCAATAATAGTGACGAATATAACTTTTTTGTTGTTGTGGTTAGGTTGAGACTTGAATTCAACATTAGTCATGAACGGATATAACTTTTTCATGTGTGCGGTTAGGCAAAGACTCTAAATCGATAATACTGACGGGTATAAGTTATTTGTTAGTGTGGTTAGGTTGAAAATTCAAATGAACATTAGCTACGGACGGATGTAACTTCGTCGTGTGTATGGTTAGGGTAAAACTCCAAATCAATAATTATGACTAGTATAAGTTCTTTATTGGTATGGTTAGGTTGAGACTTGAAATCAACATTAGTCATGGATGGATATAACTTTTTTATGTATATATTTCGGTAAAAACTGTAAATCAACAACAGTGATGGGTATAAGTTTTTTATTCGTGTGGTTAGGTTGAGAGCACAAATCAACATTAGTGACAGATGGATATAACTTTTTCGTGTATGTGATTAGGCGAAGCCCCTGAATCAACATTGTGGATAAATATAAGTTGTTTGTTTGTGTAGTTAGGTTGAGACTTCAAATCAATATTAGTGATGGACGGATATAATGTTTATTGTGTATGGTTATGTTAAAACTGTAAATCAACAATTTTGAGGGCTATAAGTTTTTTGTTTGTTTGGTTAGGTTGAAACTCAAAATCCACATTAGTGATGGATGGTTGTAACTTCTTTGTGTGTACAGTTAGGCGAAGACATCAAGAATAGTGACGGGTATAAGTTCTTTGTTTGTGTGGTTAAGTTTAAACTTGAAATCAAGATTAGTGATGAACGGGTATAACTTTTTTTTGTGTGTGCGGTTAGGCTAAGGCTCTAAATCAACAATTGTGATGGGTTTAAGTTCTTTGTTTGTGAGGTTAGGTGGAGACTTGAAATCAGAGTTAGCGATGGACGGATATAACTTATTCGTTTGTGTAATTAAGCTAAGACTATAAATTAACAATAGTAACAAATATGAGTTCTTTATTTGTTTGGTTAGGTTGAGACTTGAAATCAACATTATTGATTGATGGAAATAATTTTTTTTTTGTGCGGTTAGGCTACGACTCTAATTCAACAATAGTGATGAATATATGTTCTTTGTTGATGTGGTTAGTTTGAGACTCAAAATCAACACTAGTAATAGACAAATATAACTTTTTCGTGCAAGCTGTTTGGTTAGACTCTAAATCAACAATAGTGACTGATTGATATAACTTCTTTGATTAGATAAGACTCTAAATCGACAATAGTGACAACTTATTAGTTCTTTTTTGTGTGGTTAGGTTGAGACTTGAAATCAACGTTAGTGATGGATAGATATAACTTATTCGTGTGTGCGGTTTGGGTAACACTCTAAATCAACAATAGTGAAGTCCATAAGTTCTTTGTTTGTGTGGTTAGGTTAAGACTTCGTGTTAATATTAGTGGTGGCTGATATAACTTCTTGATCTGTGCAGTTAGGCTAAGACTTTAAATCAACATTTGTGAGAGATATTTTGTTTTTGTTTAGTAGTGCATTATTCCTTTAGAGACTTTGTCTTTTTTGGCAACAAGGTTCAATAAATTGTATAGGGTGGTTGTATGACTTAAAATCAAAATTACTTGAGTGTGATTAGGATAAAACATGAAATTAATGTTAGTGAAGTATTTCATATTCTCGATGTAGTGGGCAATGATTTGGAATCAACATTAGTAGAATTTCGTTAGGGTAAGACTTGAAATCTAGGTGAGCGAAGAATGTGACTTAATTGTTTGTATGGTTAGGCGAATACCCTAAATCAACATTGTTTATATATATAAGTTCTTTGTTTGTGTGGTTAGGTTAGCCTTGAAATCAACAAAACATGACTTGGACTATTTGCAGGGATTTTTCTTCCCAATCTCTTGTCACAAGATGAGAGGGAAAGGGCATATCTTATGAGAACATGACTGTGATTGTCAAAGAATATGTGGATGAGCTTATTAGAGGCAAATATCCTTATTGGAATAGGACCCTTGGTGCCGATCACTTCTTTGTCACCTGCCATGATGTTGGAGCTAGAGCAACTGAACCGGTTCCTTTTCTTGTGAAGAATGCCATTAGAGTTGTTTGTTCTCCAAGTTATGATGTTGGATATATACCACACAAAGATGTAGCTCCTCCTTAAATTTTACAACCTTTTGCTTTGCCTGTTGGAGGGAATATCATTGAAAACAAAATAGTGCTTGGACTTTGGGCTGGACTGCAAGGAGATCCACATAGGGACCAATAGGGGATGGAGACTGAGGGTGTTGGTGAATTGTTAGAAGTGCTAGGTAGTGATCAAAGCTTCAGTGAGCGGCAGGGCTAAATAACATGTTCCGGAAGATCTGTTACGTGCGACCCATGAAGACCAACTGTTTGATAAAATGCCTAAGGGAGATATCTTCGCAACATGTTAATTGTTTGATGAAATGCCCAAGAGAGATATTTACTTGTGCATAAGTGTTTGATGAAATGTTAAGAGGGCTGAAAATTCAAAACAAAAAAAAGTATTTGCAAAAGATAGGAAGTAGTACGTGATGATTGTCTCCATTGGAAAAACAACAGAATAAAAGATAGAGTTTAAAAAATCATTTTTTTGTCGCTACATATGTATGACAAATCAAATCATAGAAGAGGGAAGAGAAATTTGTTAGTATGGAATGTGGCAGTATCACCAACAATCATGAAAAATAAAACTTTAAGTTGCTAAAGTTAACAGCTAGGAGGGCTGGAAAAAGTGGTTACAGTCGCCATGTGAACGGGCGCAAACCGACTAGTATGAGCAGATGTGTGTATTCTGCTATTTGAGTGGTAGAGTGAGGACACTCAACCAACACACCGGCAATAACCACCATGTGAAGGGGCACAAAGAAAGCCGTTTGAAGTGTGTATGTTAGAGATAGTACCTTCTACCATAAAAATCAATTTTCTCAAGAGAAAAAAAAACTTTTGAAGTATTGTTGCCTAATCGCTTTATTGAGAAGAAAGAAGAAGATGAGTTACTGATACCCATAGAAGGGTCGTGCGCTACCCAAGTATTATCTTAATTTTATAAGTTGATTTAGAGAAGTCTAAGATAGATCATTGGTGAATGTGTGGTGAAGAAAGAACTAGTTTTTTTGTAAGTTTGAAGTATCTTACTCCCAACTTGAGAGAGGGTGTTGAAGAATATGAACATCTACTGTTTTTAGTGTCATTTTTAGTATTTTTGATGTTTTAGGTATTATTTTAATTGCCCATAGTACTAGGGGCATTTTGATCATTTTGTATTTAACAATCCATTATATAAGGACTGGACTTCTTGTGTTAGGGTTAAGAGACTAAGATTAAGAAAGAGAGAGAAAGAGGGGAGCGACCTCCATTGGAGGGCTTGCCCCCTCCTATCTACATATTTTTCTCTTCGTCGTTGTTATTGTGTTTGATATTCGATCAACACTACGCTCACACTTTTTCCAACATACTTGACATTCTATGCGCCATTAAATCTATAGGTCTTCTAGCTGCTCATCTAGACATTAGAAATGCTTTTGTGAAAATACTTATTCATGGAAAAGAACATCCAACCATATATGTCAGCTGGTATGTTAAGAATTTCACAAAAAATAACAACAGAGAATAACAGGGACACATTCAGAAATTGGGGGTCGACTCCAATCTTGGCAGCCGTAGCCTCCCTCTCATCTTATTCCAACGTATTACCCTAATGAACACACTTAGGGCTTCATATAAAAGAAGTTCTAACTTAAATGACAGATACACCCTTAGTAATACTAATCAAACCTGATTCGCAATGGATCAAATTCTGATCCATTGTGATCCAAATTACTCAAGACATAAACTCAAATACAGAGATGTAAATTATGCAGAAACATAAGATTAGTCTTGATCTTCAACTCGATCTCCAACACGCCCCTTCAAGTTGGGTCTTAAAGACTTAAACACAAAACTTGGCAAGAGTTTTCTTTAACCCATTAACAAAAATTGGTTTCGTGAGAATATCTGCCAATTGTCTCTCGAATGGATATGAAGGAGATTGAAGATTCCTTGGGAAACTTTCTCTCTAATAAAATGACAGTCCATGACTCTATTTCAATGTGCTTAATCCTCTCTTCAAAGATTGGATTAGAAGCTAATTGAAGAGCTCCTTTACTATCAATAAAAAAATTGATTGGAGTCTTCTTTCCCAGACCAATCTTCTCAAGAAGTGATATGATCCATAGACCTTTACACATGCCGAAGGCGATAGCACGATATTCAACCTCTGTACTTAGCCTAGCCGCTACAGATTACTTCTTATTTTTTCAAGATTCTATATTACCTTCTAAACATATCATATAACAAGAGGTTGACTTTCTATCAACTTTGGAACCTACCCAATCAACTTCTCAATAAATCTCTATATCAAGTGATGAATGTGGAGCATATAGTAAACCATAGGTGATAGATGATTTCAAGTATCTAATGATATGAAACACTGTACTCACGTGATGTTTAGATAGGGAATGCATCCATCTACCAACATATCTGATTGCAAAACTGACGTCAGGTCTTGTGACAATAATATATATTAGTTTTCCCACAAATCTCTTATATCTACCAATATCTTCATATAGTTTAGCTGAATCAACATTATCTTCCTTCGGGATTTCAATTAGAGTACAACATATCCGATAATCCTTTATTTTAGTTTCTTTCAGTAAGTGTAGAATGTTTTTTCTTTGACTTAAAAATAGACAATCTTTACTCTAAATAATTTCAATCTCCAAGAAATAATGTAATATATCCAAATCCTTTAAGTCAAATAACACACTTAGTTGTTTTTTTAGAATAGCTATGCCTTTTGTATCATCACTTGTAATGACGATATCATCTACATATACCAATAGTAAAAATGGTTTTTTTCCCATGATTGATAAATAGTGAATGATCACTAACACACCGTCTGAAACCCAAACTTATAACACCATCACTGAATTTTTTAAACCATGCTCATGGAGATTGTTTTAAACCATAAATTGATTTCTTTAGTTTACATACCTTGTTTGGCTTTTGTCCATGGTCATACTTTGGTGGCAGGTCCATATAAATATTTTAAACCTTTAGTTTGCATACCTTGTTTTGCTTTTGTCTACTGTCATACCTAGGTGGCTAATCGATATAAATATCTTTCATAAGGTCCCATTGAAGAAATTCATTCTTGACATCCAACTGCCGTAAGTCTCATTCTTTATTTACAACCACACTTAAGATAATTTTGATGGTGTTTATTTTGGCCATCGGTGCAAAGGTTTTTTGTATAGTTAATACTATAAGATTGACTTTAACCCTTAGCCACTAATCTTGCTTTGTATTTTTCTATATTTTCATAGGTCTTGTACTTTACTTAATACACCCATTTGTAACCCATTGTTTCCCTCTCTGGTGGTAAATCTAGAAGTTCCCATGTTTTGTTTCGTATTAATGCTGCAATTTTTTCTTATTGCAGAGAGGGTTCCCACATCATGGACGGGTGTGGGTAAAGAAGTTAGTTCCACTATATTGCCACCCAAATGTAGTGAATAATTTTCAGAGAGGGTCTCCGCATTTTGAATATGGACGGATGCGGGGGGTAAGGAAGCTAGTCCTAGATAATAAGATTTATATTAGTTCTTGGAATATCAGAACATTATCCGGTAAGCTAATCGAGGTGGTAGATACTATGATTCGGAGAAAGATTCAAATTCTATGTTTACAAGAGACAAAATGGATTGGAAAAAAAGCACAGGAGATAGAAGATACAAGTTTTAAATTATGGTACTCAGGTAAAGAAAAGGTTCGAAACGGAGTTGGTATTATCATAAATAAAGATTTAAAGGATAGTGTAGTAGATATATAATGATATGATGACCGAATCATGATGTTGAAATTAGTGTTAGGAGTAGAGTTTTGAATATAGTTTGTGCTTACGCACCCCATGTAGGACTAGAAGATACTATAAAGACAACTTTTTGGGAAGAGTTAGATAAGGTGATTCAAAAGATTCTACAAAGGGAGATGATTGTTTAGGAGGAGACTTAAATGGACATGTCGGTAAAGAGGCATTAGTATATCAAGGTATTCATGGAAACTTTGGTTTTGAGAATATAAATGAGGAAGGTAGGGAGATTTTAAATTTTGCTATGGCATTTGATTCTTTATAGTCAATACAATCTTCAAAAACCGAGATGAACATTAAATTACTTATAAGAGTTGCTTATCACAAACACAAATTGATTACTTTATTTGTAGAAAAAAGATAGAGCATGTTGTAAAGATTGCAAGGTAATTCCAAGAGAAAGCTTAACCACCCAACATCGACTTTTAGTTATGAATTTATAAATAAAAAAATAGAAAAAGAAGAAAAGAGTGCATCGAGCTATTCAGACTAAATGATGGAACTTCAAAAGCGAGAAAGAAGATATATTTAAACAAAAAGTCCTTCAAGGAGATGTTTAGAATTATGTTTGTACACCCTGTGATATCTGAAACAATATGACTATACATATTAGGAAAGTGGCGAAAGATGTCTTAGGTATATCTAAGGGAGGTGTACCGGCACAAAAAGAAGCTTGGTGGTGGAGTGAAGTAGTGCAAAATAAAATCAAGGCAAAGAGGGTATGTTAAAAATTACATTATGCTAAGAAAACTAGTAAAACTTTAGAGGCTTATAAGAAAGCAAAGAAGGAAGTGAAAAAGGCCGTCAGTGAAGCAAAAGCTAAAATTTTGGAGGATTTATATAAAAAACTCAACTCAAAAGAGGGTGAAAGAGATATTTTTAGGATAGCTAGGGTTAGAGATGAGAAAACTAAAGATCTTAATTATGTTAGATGCATAAAAGACGAGGATGAAAAAATTCTAGTGGCAAATGATGATATAAGAAATGGATGAAAAACTATTTTTATAAGCTTTTTAATGAAAATAGAGATGTTAGTATTAGCTTAGGAGAGTTAGTCAAATCAGAAAAGTATATAAACCACAATTTCTACCAACGTATTCAAAAGAATGAAGTCAAAGAGGCTCTTAAACATATGAAGTTGGTAAATCAATAGGACCAGACAATATTCCTATAGAAGCTTGGAAAATACTAGGAGAAATAGGAATCACTTGGCTCATAAGACTATTTAATGAAATATGGAGAAACCAAAAGATGCCTGAGGAATGGAGGGCAAGTACACTTATACCCATATATAAAAATAAGGGAGACATTCATATTTATGCGAAATATCGAGGTATCAAGTTAATAAGCCATACTATGAAATTGTGGGAAAGAATTATCGAACGTAGGTTAAGACAAGTATCAAGTACAACAGAGAACCAATTTGGATTCATGTCACACAGATCTACTATTGAATCGATTCACCTTTTGAGACCTCTTATGGAAAATTTTAGAGCAAAAAAGAAAGACCTTCACATGATATTTATTAATCTAGGAAAAGCTTACGATAAGGTACCGAGGGAGGTTCTTTGGAGAACCTTAGAAAAAAGAAGTATCCCATTGACATACATTAACCTTATAAGAGACATGTACGATGGTGCAAAAATATGTGTGAGGACCCATGAAGGAATGATAGACTTCTTTGAAGTTAATATTGGGTTATATCAAGGATCAACTTTAAGTCCATACTTATTTATAATGGTGATGGATGAGTTAACAAAACATATTAAAGATGAAATACCTTGGTGTATGTTATTTGCAGATGACATTGTGTTAGTGGAGGAGTCTAAGGAAAAAGTTATAGAAAATTGGAACTATGGAGAGAAACATTAGAAAACAAAGGCCTCCGACTTAGTAGAACAAAGACAGAATATATGGAATGTAAGTTTGATAATTTGGCTACTTCAGAGGACATAGAAATTAAAATTGGCACACATTGCATTCCCCAAAAGGAAAGTTTTAAATACCTAGGGTCAATTTTTCAAAGTGATGGAAGAATTGATGGAGATGTTACACATAGAATTAATGCTGGTTGGTTAAAATGGAGAGGAGCATCAGGTATTCTTTGTGATAAGAAGATACCATTAAAATTAAAAGGTAAATATTATAGAGCAGCAATTAGGCTTGCCATGTTTTATGGTTCTGAGTGTTGGGCAGTTAATCATCAACATGTACAAAAGATGTCTGTGACAGAAATGAAGATGTTGAGATGGATGAGTGGTCATACAAGAAAAGACCGTATACATAATGAGGTTATTAGAAACAAATTAGGAGTGGCACCAATAGAGGATAAAATGAGAGAACATTGTTTAAGATGGTTTGGACATATAGAAAGAAGATCAAAAGAAGAACCTGTAAGAAGGTTAGAAAAACTAAATTTGGAAAGTATTAAAAGAGGTAGAGGACGACCACAAAAGTGTTGGAAAGAAACAATAAAGAATGATCTAGCTTATTGGGAGTTAACTGCTAACATGGCACACGATAGGGATCTGTGGAAACAAAGAATCCATGTAGCCGACCCCATCTAGTATGGGAAAAGGCTTAGTTGTTGTTGTTGTATTGTTCTCTTCCATTCTAAATGTTGCTCTGCTTTTTCAAATGTTTTGGAAATATAAGTGTTGCCTGCATTCATCACAAACAACTTATACACTTTAGTTTAATTAGTATATGAAATCATTTTATGTAGAGAATATTTTGCACTTTCACGTTTCCCTTTTCGAATTGCAATAGGTAAATCATCAAGTTCAATACCAGAATTTTGAGAAGTTACTTGAGGAGGAGTCAAATCTGGTTGACGGTGAGGATCTTGATTTAGAGTAGTAGACTAATACAGGAGGAAGACCTTTCTCTCACCTCTAGTATAAACTTGTCATTTCTTTTCTTGAGAAGGGTGCATCTCTTCTTCTTCTCTTCCACAATCTGGTTGATTTTCAATTAGTGAAAGTTGTATCACATTAGGTGAATAGATATCTGATGATTGACCTTCCTGCTTGCTATAAAATGGTGTATCTTCATGAAAAGTAACATCTATTGTAATATATGACCTTCTTTTGGTATGATCATAACATTTATACCTTTCTAAGTAGTAAAATATCGCAAGAAAATACATTTAACAGATCTAGCATCTAATTTATCTCTCATGCCACAATATATATGAACAAAGCAAGTACACCCAAATACTTTTGAAAGTAAATGTGTAGATGCGCGAAAATCCCCGCCTCTTCGCCTCTTTCGGGGCTTGGAGTGGATCTTATCGTGCGTCTAAGGCCTATGTATATAAATAGGGCGTGCCAGCTAGCTTACTTAAGCTAGCGAAGATATATTTAACACTGACTTCTAAACGTGGCGACTGTGAGCAAGTGAGCTCTTGTCGTCGCAGACTTTCTTGCACCGATGTGCAAGGGTCAGTCTGTACGCTTTTGCAAAAAATAGAGTTTTTGGGGAGAAAGTCCACGAAGCGGTTCGAGGTGTCTATTTCGGGTCTTTAAGATGTGATTGCATATTTTTAGATCACGTGGATTTGCACGTGCCTAAGTCTTTTCTTTTATCCCTTTTTGGGTCGCCTAGTTTGTGTGTTTATGAACACTCCACTACATGGGCGAATTCGAGCGGGGCTTGCTTTGATGCAATATGCGTCCTACCTCGTGGTATGGCGTAGATGCAATGCAAACTCACGCTACTCCAAAGGGAAAACCCGAAATGTAAAGACAATACTGAAGGGAAATAACAGAAGGGAAATAACCGAAGGGAAATAACCGAAGGGAAATATGTATATATCTTATGTATATGAGCCCTTACTCGGGTCTTGCAAATAAGAGCGAAGGCTCAATGTGGGTGCGTGCTTGAATTGAAAGACTTACACACACGACATGAAATTAAACCCAAATATAAATTGCAGTATGGCCTTGACTAAGGTCTTGGGAGTAAGAGCGAAGGCTCAATGTGTGTGAGAGTGCTTGAATTGAAGTACTACACACACGACATAAATGAAACCCAAATATAACTGCAATAAGGCCTTTACTAAGGTCTTGGGAGTAAGAGCGAAAGCTCAATGTGTGTGAGAGTGTTTGAATTGAAAGACTTACTCACACGACAAGAAATGAAACCCAAATAGTATAGGTCGGCCCTTACTTGGGTCTTTCAAATAAGAGCGAAAGCTCAATGTGTGTGAGAGTGCTTGAATTGAAAGACTTACTCACACGACATGAAATGAAACCCAAATAGTATAGGTCGGCCCTTACTTGGGTCTTTCAAATAAGAGCGAAAGCTCAATGTGTGTGAGAGTGCTTGAATTGAAAGACTTACTCACACGACATGAAATGAAACCCAAATAGTATAGGTCGGCCCTTACTTGGGTCTTTCAAATAAGAGCGAAAGCTTAATGTGTGTGAGAGTGCTTGAATTGAAAGACTTACTCACACGACATGAAATGAAACCCAAATAGTATAGGTCGGCCCTTACTTGGGTCTTTCAAATAAGAGCGAAAGCTCAATGTGTGTGAGAGTGCTTGAATTGAAAGACAACGCACCCAACTTAAACAAAACCCTTCGAAAATGAAATATATATATACACTTATATATTATGGGCTGATTAGGCCCGTGTGTGTTCAAAATTGTGCACGACTAAGAGAGTGCACGTGTGTGATTGTGCCAAGCCACGTTATTACAAGCGGGGGGAGACTATGCTCCGTTATTACAACCCCGTATCAAATTGAATTTCAAGCAAGTGTACGACTAAAGACCGAGTTTAGACACTTACGAGTAGCTGGTCCGTAGAGGTCTTGCTTGAGCGTGGCCTTGGCTTTGGGCTGCAAACGGGAGCTCCGCGAAGGTATGTGATCAAGGGTGCTGGCCGGCTGCAAGTGGGGCGTGGGATAGACGCCTCGAAGGGGGCCGGTGGCAAGTAGGTGGCGCCTCCAAGTAGGGAGTTTAGAGTGGCTGAACAAGTGGGTATTAGGGTCACTAGGGAAGTTGGGTACTTAGGGAAACTGGACCTAAGAGGTGAGCTAGTGGGAAGGCCAAATAGGACACCTAGGGGGGTTGGCCGAATGAGAGATGGTGGCTAAGTAGTGGCCAGCCACTTGGGTTATCCTAGGTTCGGCTAGGCTTAGGTGGTGGCGGCAAAGGGGCTGAGCTGAAGGGAAGATGGGTGGCTAAGAGTGGAGAGGTGGTAGAGAGGGGCTTTGAGGGAGTTTGGGGTACTTACCGAATGGGGAGAAGTGGCGGATGGAGTGGGAGAGTGGCGGGCAGGTGGCTGTCGGCTGGTTCAGTTGGGGGAAGATGGTGGCGTCCGGCTGGGGGGCAGTGGTGGTGGACGGAAGAGGGAAGGTGGCGGAGCAGGTGGCGGCTGGTGGAGCAGGTGGAGCTGCTGGGGAGTAGTCACGGCTGGATGAGAGATGGGAGAAGGAGAGGGCCCGGCTGGATGGAAGGGTGGTTCCCACTTGGAAAACCCGCCCACAATGAGGGGGGTTTAAATAGGGGATGGGTAGGTCGGTTAGGGCTGGGCTGTGGGTAGTGGTTAGGTGGTTTAGGTAGGGTGGTATGTAGATAAGGTGGGCTGGATGGGGTTGGGCCAGATATTTTAAAACTAGGTGTTTGGATAAACCGTGGGCTAAGGGTGGTTTAGGGGTTTAGGGCTAGGTTAGGTGGTTGGGTTTTAGGGTGAGGTTTAGTGAGCTAGGTTAGGTGATTAGGCTAGGTTTAGGCTAGGATTAGGGGAATTAATCTAGGTTTAGGCTAGGATTAGGGGAGTGGGTTAGGTGATTAGGTTGGGATTAGGCCGGGATTAGGGAAGTGGGTTAGGTGATTAGGTTCAGATTAGGGGTGGATTAGGGGTTTAGGCTAGGTTTAGGCATTTTGGGTTAGGTTTAGGTGAAGGAGCTCCCTTAGCATGGCCCATAGACCTTGATCACCCCATGTTGGTGCAGCCCTAGGTTAGGTTTTAGCTAATTACAAGCTTAAACCCACTCAATTAGGCTAACCCACATGATTAACCCAAACTTGACACACAAGTCAAGCTTAATACAACACTCTTGATATTTTTCACCCCCACTCTCTCTCATGCCCAATATCCCACGTGAATTTCAAGTGGGCCCCACCTCCATTTATGAGAAGGTGATGTGGGCCATGGATATGGATGTTGGATTGGATCTCTGGATCCAAATCCAAATCCAAGTTCACATATGGGTTTGGATTGGAATCTGGATATATATGGTCCAGATCCAATCCAAACTGAACTCTGACTCCTTCGAGCTGGGTTCGAGACGGACGATTTGTGCGGGGCCTGACAGCATCAGTACTCCGTCTGCGTTGGGTCTTCGCCAACATAGTCGTCCGCCTCCGTTTCTGCCTTCCGGAGATGACTTTAAATGCTATTTTGATAAGAACAGGGTCTTGGACGTTCGAGATCCTGGGATGTGAATCAGATACAAGAGTTGCTGCGCCGGGCTCGACAGGTGCTCCGGTTCCGGGCTCTTCTTGGCTCTCCTGGTCCTGTCTTGATCGGGCCAAGCCACTTTGGGGTTTCAAAACATGTTTTAAAAGGGTTTTCAAAAGCTATATCATATGTTTTTGAAAGATAAAGTCTAAACACATATATACAGGGTTGTTTGGAAGGCTCCTGGGTTTCCAAACTCAAAATGGCCCTTTGGGGCTGCTTGTATAAAACCAGATTCGTTTAAGAAATTCGTGGGATTTCGGGGTGTTTACAAAATGAAACTATTTTTGGGAATGACGTAAGGAAGGAAATGGAGTATTAACATTGAGAATCCTGCTTGACATACGGTTGATGAGATAAACAACTATTAAGATTGCTTCACCCCAATAAAATTTTAGAACATCATAATCGAGCAAAAGAGCTCTAGCCACATCTAGAATATGTCTATTTTTCCTTTTAGAAATACCATTTTGCAGTGAAGAATGGGAACATGAGGTTTGGTGTAAAATATTATGATCTAAGAAATATGAATGGAGTGATTGAGACATAAATTCACTTCCTATCACTACGAAAAATTTTAATGGTTTGTTGAAATTGAGTGTTTACAAAGTGACAAAATATGGGAAGAATATCTTTCACTTCCTCCTTGGTTTTCATGTGATATATCATGGTAAACCTAGTGTAATCATAAATGAATGAAATAAATTACTTTTTACCATGTAAAGAAGTAGTAGAACAAGGACCGCAAACATCATAATGTATAATCTAAAATGGTTTAAAGGATTTTTCTTCATTCAAAAGAAATAAAACACGATAATGTTTTGCCTTTTAATAGGTTTCACAGTTTAAATTTAAGTCATTACAATGAGTAAATTCAGGCAATAACATCCTAATTTTAGATAAAAGTAAATGTCCTAATCTTTGATGCATAAAGGTAACTCTCCCTTATGATTTTTTACAATTATTATTAACTACATTGTTGCTCTTTTGACTTCCTCATAGAAATAAAGGCATTTCCGCCTACTACCCTTACCAAAGGTCCTCCCCGTCCTCGATTCTTGAAAGAAAATACAGTAGAATCGAAAATTAGATGACATTTTAGATTTTGTGTCATGGCAAAGACAGATAATAAATTGATTGAAATATTTAGAATATGTAAGACATTTTTTAATATGCCAAAAGGTGTAGTGATACTTCATTTTCCAACAATTGGTGTGTGTGATCCATCAGCCAATCTAATATTAATTTTGCCTTGAGTTAACTCATAGTCATCAAAGAAATCTCACCTACTAACCATGTGATCTGTGGCACCCGAATCAATAACTCGTATCTTGGAATGAGAAATAAATACATTATCCTTGACCATAAAAGAGAATGGGTATGCCATTGTAGCTTGAGAGTCAACATTAGAGGAAATACAATGAGTTTCTAAATCAATTAGACGAGCCTTAAGTATTTGAATCTCTTTCTTCATGTCAGCCAATGAAGTTGCACTGCTTTATGTATTTTGTTTGACACTTTGGTCACTATTGAAGTAAGCTTTATTAGTTCTATTATGATAGTAAGTAGGCCTACCAACTAATTCTCCGCATATCTCCTTCGTATGTCGTGATTTTTCATAATGAAAATAAGTTAATTTGTCATTCTCTTTAAAATTAAATGAGGTTCTACCTTAAGGTTTGTGATTTGAAATACCTCTCCCTTGTCCGAGAAATTATTTTCACAACTATCTCTCATTTTATTTCTTTGCATTATAATCAGATTTATTTCCTTCTGTAAGGTAGATCTTTGTCTTCTTCTTTTTCACTTTAGAAGACAACTACTGCTAAAAAATTGATTGCACAATTCTGTACCAAATACAAGGCAAAAAAATGCAGAAGAGTGCAAGAAAGTGCAGACAGATTTTTCTCAAATTTCTGCTCTCTCTCAATTGGGTGCATCTGCAAATCAAATGCCTCGGCCTCTGCCTATGCTATTCAATCATGTTATCTGAGTTGGGTGCGTCTGCTAACCAACTGTTTGTGTCTCTACGAGTTGGGTGCGTCTACAAATTAAATGTTTGTGCAATTGTCTATGCAATCCAATATACCACCTCTGCCATCAAAAATAGAGAATCTAACTGGTCCGAATTTGACAACCATGATAAAAGATCAGTAGATCTCAGAACCTTTTGAATCCAAACTCTATGATTCCTCCTCTATGGCAGATCCACCACCCTGCTTGTTATGCTTCCTTGCATACCTCTGGTTCCTAAAAAACTTGGGATCCATCCCTTTAGTAGAGGTATGCCGGTGCCTTCTCCTAATTTTCTGCAACTTGAGATTGCATGGCAATCAAGGAGTCTCCTAGGCTCTGATACCATGAAGAATTTCATAAAAAATAACATAAGAGAATAACAAGGACACATTTAGAAATTGGGGGTCGACTCCAATCTTGGCAGCCGCAGCCTCCCTCTCATCTTATTCCAATGTATTACCCTAATGAACATACTTAGGGCTTTATATAAAAGAAGTTCCAACTTAAATAACATAAACACTCTTACTTAGTAATACTAATCAGACCCGATTCCCAATGGATCATATTCTGATCCATTAGGATCCAAATTACTCAAGACAAACTCAAATACATAGATGTAAATTATGCAGAAATATAAGATTAGTCTTGATCTTCAACTCCATCTCCAACAATATGAACTTTAGTAATTGCATGATCCTTTTGTAATCTCTTAACGCTAACCAGAATCATATACAATCCTTCTTAGTTAGCAGTGCAACATGAGGCCTTCTCAAGAATTCCCCATCCCAGCGCTACTTTTTCCTTGTTCAGAAGGTAGGATGATTTTAGTAAGATCATTTTGATTCTGTCTCCGTGGTCTGCACATAAATAGAGATCTTGAGTAATTGAAATCTTTTCCCTAAGTTGTCTTTAGGACATATCATCTTGTATGATGTGCTAGGTATTACTTTAAGCTTTCTACTTGCTTAGCTTGAACTTGCAATTATGTGGCAAGGGCCCTGGTCTGCCCAAGCCTCAAAATTGAGAGACTGGGCGCATACCCATCTTGTTCTTGCCTTCTCTCTCTAGGTTGATCTTGCAAGTAGGTGGCAAGGGGCCTAATTTGCCCAATCCTCAAAATTGACAGAGTGGTCTCTCTCTCTGTGTGTGTGTGTCTGTCTACCCAAACGTACATACATATGCATACTGGAAAAACATCTGATAATGTTTGGCGTACCATTCTTTTGCACGGTTTTGTTCTTTTGAGTATGCTATTTATTTTATTGTCTTCAAAAGGCCAATAGTGTTATGTTATTTTTCTTAGGGTTACGCATGTCACACTTGAATGATGAATTGAGTATTGGAGATCCCATGCAGAATACTCTTGAGAGCTTTTTCATCTCAGATGACACGCCTGTGAATGATGACTCATGTAATAATTACTTTGACAAGTCTATTCGTGATGATTGTTCCAAGGACGACGCATGCTTTACTTCTTCCCTCAAAACTCAAGATGCCCTTATCTCAGATTTTGATATGAATGGAGAGTGTACAACTGATCTTGGTAATTACTCTATTTCAAACTCATCATCTCAATGTCTCACTCCCTGCCGAGTCGGTGAAGCAGAAAAGGATTTCAGGTCCATTGATAGTATGAGACACCCAAAGCAGGTGTGCTCTTGAACTAACAGTTCTCTGTTTCTAATGCTGTAGATACCCGCAAGTGATTGTCGTAGTGAACTTGTATAGCCTACCTTGTCTCCTTAAGTAGTTCTAAATTGTGGTCACAGTGTTGATACGTGGCCTAGCTTTGGTAAATGAGCAATGGGATGGCAATCTTTCTACGTTTTATATGTATTTTGATGTCTTTTTATATTTTAGAAACTTTTATTACCTTCTGCAAGCATGGTACTCGTCTATTATTCTCTCTTTTGTGTCTTATTTTGATGCATTAAATTTTTAGTGTTTACATTTTCGTGAGATGCATATTTTCCTATAATATACATTGCATCCACCAAAAGGAAAATTTTAAATACCTAGGGTCAATTTTAAATTGGCACACATTGCATCCCCCAAAAGGAAAATTTTAAATACCTAGGGTCAATTTTTCAGTCATGGAATAATTGATCGAGATGTTACGCATAGAATTAATGCTGGTTGGTTAAAATGGAGAGGAGCATTCGGTATTCTTTGTGATAAGAAGATACCATTAAAGTTAAAAGGTAAATACTATAGAGCAGCAATTAGGCCTGTCATGTTTTATAGTTTTGAGCATTGGGCAGTTAATCATCAACATGTACAAAAGATGTCTGTGACAGAAATGAAGATGTTGAGATGGATGAGTGGTCATACAAGAAAAGACCATATACATAATGAAGTTATTATAAACAAATTAGGAGTGACACCAATAGAGGATAAAATGAGAGAATATTGTTTAAGATGATTTTGACATATAGAAAGAAGATCAAAAGAAGAAACTGTAAGAAGGTATGAAAAACTAAATTTGGAAAGTATTAAAAAAAGTAGAGAACAACCACAAAAGTGTTGGAAAGAAACAATAAACAATAATCTAGCTTATTGTGAGTTAAGTGCTAAAATGGCACACTATAGGGATCTATGAAAACAAAGAATCCATGTAGCCGACCCCGTCTAGTATGGAAAAAGGCTTAGTTGATGTTGTTGTAGTTGTTGTATATTTCCCTATAATATCCATGGAATTTTCTTATAAAAACAAAGCAATAATTTCTTTTCAGCATTATGTGATCACCCTAGCACAAGCCATACTTCTGTTCAGTGTTTTCACAAGTAGGTTAGATCTGTAGGTTTAATTGTGATCATCCATGTGGGGTCAACGATTTTGATTAAGCAAAATTTGGGAGTTGAGGATATAGATATCAGGTTTTTCAAATTTCATTTTTCTTAGGTGGTGAATGAATAGGGCCGTTACATCCAAGGCGTCCACATTATTGCAATCTCCCTCCCACCAACACACACAAACACATGCTTGTTACCTTTAGCTATTCTGAAAAGGTTATGGCGGGTATGTTGGATTCTGGTACTGTCTTTTCATAAACATTTAAGAATGTAAAAAACATGGTAATGCTAATGCGTCTTCTACAGGGTGAAGTCAGCATCCTGGGTGCCGCATGCTTTGGAACCAACCTTCCGGATGGTAAAGATGCGTCGTTCTCTGGAGTGAAACATCTACCTTTCTGGGATAATAATTCTAGATGTTCAGTCTGTGGACTTGAATTTCCTCCCAGTTTCTCAATTGAGAGGCAAGAACACTCCGTCTACCATCTGGCAGAGATGCTTCAGAAGGAATAATCTCAACGGGCTCCTGCTCAAAGACTGCAAGCACATGGGTCTCTCTCTCTCTGCGTGTGTGTGTGCTTAACAGGAGTAGATGCATCAGCAAAAATGGGAGGAAGAAGCAGAAATGATCTCCAACAGAAGTTAAGCATAACCGTATCGATCAGATAAGCTATAACACTATGCATTTCCCTCCGGTATCATTAGTTCTACACTTCTAAAAATGCATTGATTGTGTATAGGATTATGTATTTTCCCCTTTATTGGTTGAGATACTCATAATGTAAGACGGCAACAGCTTGGCTCGGACCTGCTTACTTGCTCAAATTGTAGTGTTGTACATGCAGTCCAGATAAAAGGAATAAGAAGCAGCAGCACTGTAAGTGATAAAATCTAGGGAACCGTCGGTTGTGACCAAAGGTTCAGCTACGTTCATCTTAGTTCCTAAAGGTTGTGTTGAAATATTACATGTTCCATAACTAGTTAGCTCGTGTTCTGCTCATCTAACTTAGCTACGTTCTCCCCATGTTTGGCTCAGCTCGAGCTAACAAGCTCAATTGACAACCGATACCGATGGTCGCTTTCTTTTTTCTGCTTGTTTATGGGCCCTACCTGCATGACTGCACCTATGTGGTCCGGACCCTTTAGACAAGGCAAAGCAACTGCATGCCCCATTGCAAATTGCAAGGTAATGTATGCGATTGGTGGGCTTGTGTTGTCAACCATAATACGATCGGTGGGTTTGTATTGAACGGGGTTGCTTATGAATTGGATTTGGTTGGGCTCGACAAGATCTGAAATCCATTTGTAGGATTTGATAAGCAAGCAGATTCAAATTGGTGGCTTGGCGTCCTAGTCAGATGTTTTGCATCTATTCCGACGAATGACACAACCTGATGACGTGTAGTACTTATCCGAATTGGTGTGCCCTCAAGTAAATGCAAATAAAACCGTCACAAACAGCGCGTAGCCTGGGATTCATTTAGGTTATATTTGAATGCTTCTCATCGAAACCACCAGAGAAATCAAACAAGAAAATAGAAATTTTCTAGAATATAAATCCATAGCTTCTTACTTCAGAATTTACTCATCGGAAAGACTCCTATGAGATTTGCCAGATAAAAGGGGAGGTTTTATTTTTGACAAACAGACGCAAAATACTCACGAGCCTCTTTCATAATTGCTCTTGCACATCTCTCATGCTATTTACATATTTTTTTCAAAAATATATTGGATACCTGCACATTTCACCATTCGATTCCGACACTTATAAATATTCTTCATCTATTTTTTTTACGGGTGTAAGTGAAAATCTGTTGTTCTTTTTTATTTTCAGTTGTCAAGTTTTATCCTATTTCATTTTATTGTATTTAAAAAAAAGAGAGATGAAACTATTTGTTACAGTAGAGTATCTTTTGGATATAAGATGAATAGTATAAATGAATTTGTTATTGATGAAATTTTTGATCGATTAATTGATGACACATTTGTTAACCGTAAAGATAATGGACTTGATTATTTACTTGTCATTTTGTAAGAGATGCAATGTTCTGTACTTGAAAGGATAAGCTCTTTTAACTTAATGGCATAAATCATCGTTTCAAATCAGATAAAAGATTTTTCCACATACATGAGATAAAAAAGAGAACTTGTCTGTGAAAGTTACTTAATAATGAATGTTGTTGTTATATGGTTGAATATATATATATATAAAAGGAGTCGATGTGAGTGTGTGGACGGGTGCTGCGCTGGCGGAGACGACCGAGCAATGGCCGTCTTTTCCCTTTATAATTCAAAGGGAGGCGGAACCGACGCATAGACACGTACAGCGCCGCAAGGGCGTGAGAGCGCCCTGTCAGCTGAGAAGATTACTTCAAGTTTCTGCCGTACATCGCCGCATATCGACGGTCATGATCGCCAAGAAAAAAATCTCTCGGAAAGCGGTTGACAAAAAAACCTGCAAGTAAATCTCCCGACTTTTGGGTATTTTGAAAGGAGCCAAGTTGTTGGAGTTCTTGCCTTATACGTTTTCTGGCTCAATCCGCGTCTTCGTGTTCTTATTTCGCTCCCTGTTTGTTTTCCCAGTATCAACTTGACCTTCCCTTCTCTCTGGGGCATCGAGATATCGACGGTTGCCGGCTCCCTTGTTTCTGAAGATTGACCGTCGCCATGAATAGGCCAGACTCCGACGGCCGATCACCCGTCTCCGGTAGAGTTCCTGGCTTTCTTCTTGTGATACTACTATCGCATTTTTCCTAAATCAGATCGTGTTTTTTCTTTCCAGTTTTAAGATTTATCAGGTTGTGTTTGGCGAAGAAATCCAAGTTCATTATATGTCGTAGTGATGAAATCCTTAAGATGTTGATGTTCGTTTTTTGGAGCTCGAAGCGTTAAGTTCGGCGAGATTTGTTTTCAATTAGTTCTCCACATATTAAGGAGGGATATGAGATTCTATGTCAGGTCTAAATTGATTAGTTGATCGTAGGCTTAGATCGCAAGACAATCGCAGGGCTGTTGACCATGAGATCACGGGTTCGAATCTTATAACGTGCTCCTTTTTTACGAGAAAACGCGAGGAATGAATTTTTAATCTTGGATTGTGATCGGACGCGATTGATCTGCCCTCTGTTCGGCGAGTCTTAGCTTATGTGCAAGGAACACTTTGCAATTTTGTTCCTTGGTCGAAGTTGTTCACTATTTTTCTTGATTCTTATAGTCTTTGATGGAATGCTTGCAAAAGGAAAGTTTTGTTGCTTATTCAACATATTGAGTAATGATCTTAATAGCCGGGATCAGACAGAATCACTTATCTGCGCTTAGAGATCAGGGAGAAAAACAGTTAAAAAACAAGTTGATTACTCCTTTTCACTTTTGCACTCTGTTTACCTGCTATCGTTTGACCAAAATTTGTTGTTACTTTTTTTTTGGTTGAGATTTTCTTCTGGTTATGTGGGAATCAAGATACTGAAAAAATCTATTTGTATGCATGCAAGTCCAGTGAAGTATTTCAATCTTGCACTCGGTTGATGCAGATGTTTCCAAGGATGCTCCACGCCTGTTTTCTGGAATTGGATTGCCGGCCACAGACGTTTCTGTTGCATTTCCTCAGGCAACTGCTGCGTCTTCCTTTCCTCCTGTTGGTATGGGCACTGATGTAACTGGTTATTTACTTGCACTAGACTGTGGGAAATAGTGCCTTATACTTGCTTGTTCGACCAACGATTCGCTTCCTGTCAGAAAGAGGACACTCACGAGGGCAAGATTCTCTTTCAATGAGAGTCCATTCCGCCCACCCTCTCTTGTGAGATGGATTCTCAAAGGTCTTGAGAATCCATTCCACACAGGGGTCAAAAGGTGAAGCTACAGCTGACGTTCTTGTTGATGCAAAAGATGGATTCTAGTGGCAATTCGTTTCTAATAGTTTTGCAATCATTTAGTCCGTAATGTTCCAGTTTCAGCACAAAGTTGTTGACCTCATCTCTTTCTCGTCATATTACAGCTTCCGACTATTACCACCTGAAAGATCTTTTGACAAATGAGGAGAAAACGATCCAAAGAAGAGTGAGAGAGGTGATGGAGAAAGAGATAGCGCCTGTAATGGCTGAGGTAGTATGTTAGTAGTGGTCTTCTTTCATGAATATATATATATATATATATATATATGATTTTCTTTTTCTGTTCTCTAAGTTATTGGTCGATTGTGTTGAACTTGACATGCTGATATCTGGAGCTGTGTCAGCACCTTTGTCTATTTATGTTGCACTGCTAGTGATATCTGTTTAAATGGGAAGAACCGTTATGCCTGCAGTACTGGGAAAAGGCCGAATTTCCTTTTGAAAAGATTCCTAAACTTGGTTTACTGAAGGTTGCTGGAGGAACAATAAAGGTGCCATAACTTGTTACAGTTGGATTTCATTTTGCGGAAAAGTTTTTATGTCGTTGGCTATATAATCCTTTATGTTATTCAGGGATATGGGTGTCCGGGACTTTCAATTACTGGAAGTGCCATAGTGACTGCAGAAATCGCGAGAGTTGATGCAAGCTGTTCTACATTTATATTGGTGCATTCCTCACTTGCCATGCTCACAATTGGTAATCCAAGTCACTTGTTCTGAGGAACTTATATTGAATATCTGGAAAGTCATAGCATTAATAATGTGCTGATCGTCTGTTGCTTTTGACTGTTTGGATTTAGCTCTCTGCGGTTCAGAGGATCAGAAGCAAAGATATTTACCATCCTTGGCAGATCTTAAAACTGTTGCCTGTTGGGTTGGCCTTTCTCCATATGGCTTGAAATGTTTGAAAGTGCTAGTTCTTCAATTCAGTCATCTAACGTAATTATGCTCCACGCATCACATGTTCTGAAGATCAGAGACTAATATTTTATTGATTGTCATAGGCTTTGACTGAGCCAGACTACGGAAGTGATGCTAGTTCTTTGAGGACGTTAGCAACGAAGGTCTTTGTTAGCATTTTATAGTTTTCCACTTAGACTTTTCCGTTGAATTTTGAAATTATCAGTTTTAACTTACTGCATCCTTGTTGGTATTACATTGAGGTATTCCTCTTGTCCAATTGGTGTCCTAATTAAGCTTTTCCTTTCAATTGTGGGACAAAGGTACCTGGAGGCTGGATCCTTGATGGCCAGAAAAGATGGATTGGAAATAGCACGTTTGCAGATGTATTGGTTGTTTTTGCTAGGAACACGACGAATGACCATATCAATGGGTAATGCTGTTCTCTACAGATATACACGTTCACTTTCTTCTCTTCTTTTTGGTTTCATTCATATTGCTTCTCAAATTCATGCCCTCATATTGTCCGGAACAGGGTGTGTGGTATTGTTTACAATCGTACACGAATCCTGCCATTTTGGTTTTCTCATATATGGTGATAATATATACTAATAGGCTTTGTGTAAGTTCTTAAGTGGACTTTGCATCTATTTCAGGTTTATCGTAAGAAAGGGTGCTCCTGGATTGAGGGCAACAAAAATAGAAAACAAGATTGGTCTAAGGATGGTGCAGAATGGAGACATTCAGTTTAAGAGAGTATTTGTCCCAGATGAGGATAAGTTGCCTGGGGTCAATTCTTTTAAGGATACAAATAAGGTATTTCATTCAGTGAGAAGATTTGTAACTTCTTGTTTTTGAATGTGAAGCTTTTCCTTTTAAAATTTGTCTGACTCTATCTATTGCTTTACCTGAATTTGTCTTCAACCAAAGAAGATATCAAGGACTTGAGGATAAGCTGGAGAAGTTAACTTACCATATTTGCAGATATGGTTGTTTAGTTGTGATTGGAGTATAGGAAGTGCCATGTTGTTGGAATTGCATGGACTAGATGCACTGCAGTCCCGTTTCAATATATTTCCCATAAGTTCCAATAATGATCTCTTGGGATTCTTCCTATCTGATCTGATTGGGATATTACATAAATCACAAGGATGTACACCCGTACCTTATCTAAGCCCTTTCCCACATTGTGGGATATCAAGTTATCAACTAAAGAGTGTTAGAAGGTCACATGTCCCGGCTACTAGCGTCACCCATGCACTTGTATTTGAAGTTCTGATGGGATCCTTTCATTAATTTAGAAATCGCTCACTCCCTTAGTACAACGACAACAACAACAACAACTAAGCCTTTTCCCATACTAGACGGGGTCGGCTACATGGATTCTTTGTTTCCACAGATCCCATCGTATGCCATGTTAGCAGTTAACTCCCAATAAGCTAGATCATTCTTTATTGTTTCTTTCCAACACTTTTGTGGTCGTCCTCTACCTCTTTTAATACTTTCCAAATTTAGTTTTTCTAACCTTCTTACACGTTCTTCTTTTGATCTTCTTTCTATATGTCCAAACCATCTTAAACGATGTTCTCTCATTTTGTTTCTAATAACCTCATTATGTATATGGTCTTTTCTTGTATGACCACTCATCCATCTCAACATCTTCATTTCTGTCACAGACATCTTTTGTACATGTTGATGATTAACTGGCCAACACTCAGAACCATAAAACATGACATGCCTAATTACTGCTCTATAATATTTACCTTTTAACTTTAATGATATCTTCTTATCACAAAGAATACCTGATGCTCCTCTCCATTTTAACCAACCAACATTAATTCTATATGTAACATCTCCATCAATTCTTCCATCACTATGAAAAACTGACCCTAGGTATTTAAAACTTTCCTTTTGGGGAATGCAATGTGTGTCAATTTTAATTTCCATGTCCTCTGAAGTAACCAAATGATCAAACTTACATTCCATATATTCTGTCTTTGTTCTACTAAGTCGGAGGCCTTTGTTTTCTAATGTTTCTCTCCATAGTTCCAATTTTCTATTAACTTTTTTCTTAGACTCCTCCACTAATACAATGTCATCTGCAAATAACATACACCAAGGTACTTCATCTTGAATATGTTTTGTTAACTCATCCATCACCATTATAAATAAGTATGGACTTAAAGTTGATCCTTGATGTAACCCAATATTAACTTCAAAGAAGTCTGTCGTTCCTTCATGAGTCCTCACACATGTTTTTGCACCATCATACATGTCTCTTATAAGGTTAATATATGTCAATGGGATACCTCTTTTTTCCAAAGTTCTCCAAAGAACCTCCCTCGGTACCCTATCATAAGATTTTTCTAGATCAATAAAGATCATGTGAAGGTCTTTCTTTTTTGCTCTAAAATGTTTTATAAGACGTCTCAAAAGGTGAATCGCTTCAATAGTAGATCTACTTTGCATAAATCCAAATTGGTTATCTGTTGTACTTGATACTTGTCTTAACCTACGTTCGATAATTCTTTCCCATAATTTCATAGTATGACTCATTAACTTGATACCTCGATAATTCGCACAATTTTGAATGTCTCCCTTGTTCTTATATATGGATATAAGTTTACAGGCTCTCCATTCCTCGGGCATCTTTTGGTTTTTTCATATTTCATTAAATAGTCTTGTGAGCCAAGTGATTCCTATTTCTCCTAGTATTTTCGAAACTTCTATAGGAATATTATCTGGTCCTACCGATTTACCACTCTTCATATGTTTAAGAGCCTCTTTGACTTCATTCTTTTGAATACGTCGGTAGAAATTGTGGTTTATATACTTTTCTGACTTGGTTAAATCTCCTAAACTAATACTAACATCTTTATTTTCATTAAAAAGATTATAAAAATAGTTTTTCTATCTATTTCTTATATCATCATTTGCCACTAAAAGTTTTTCATCCTCGTCTTTTATACATCTAATATAATTAAGATCTTTAGTTTCCTTATCTCTAGCCCTAGCTATCCTAAAAATATCTCTTTCACCATCTTTTGAGTTGAGTTTTTTATATAAGTCCTCCCAAATCTTAGCTTTTGCTTCACTAACGGCCTTTTTCGTTTCCTTATTTGCTTTCTTATAAGCTTCTAAAGTTTCACTAGTTTTCTTGGCATAATGTAATTTGTAACATGCCCTCTTTGCCTTATTTTATTTTGCACTACTTCACTCTACCACCAAGCTTCTTTTTATGCCGGTACACCTCCCTTAGATACCCCTAACACATCTTTTGCCACTTTCCAAATATGTATAGCCATATTGTTCCACATATCACAGGGTGTGCCAACATAATTTCAAGCATCTCCTTCAAGGACTTTCTGTTTAAATATATCTTATTTATCGCTTTTGAGGTTCCACCATTTAGTCTGAATAGCTCGATGCACTCTTTTCTTCTTTGTCCATTTTTTTATTTGTAAATCCATAACCAAAAGTCGATGTTGGGTGGTTAAGCTTTCTCCTGGAATTACCTTACAATCTTTACAACACGCTCTATCTTTTTTCTACAAATAAAGTAATCAATTTGTGTTTGTGATAAGCCACTCTTATAAGTAATTAAATATTCATATCGTTTTTCGAAGATTGTATTGACTATAAAGAGATCAAATGCCATAACAAAATTTAAAATCTCCCTACCTTCCTCGTTTATATCCCCAAAACCAAAGTTTTCATGAATATTAAAGCCTAACACAACCCTCCTCCTTTATCCGGGCTTGGGACTGGCAATGCAAGGGTGATCCCTTACATGGGTGGAGTTATTAAAAACATATGCTCCTAACACTAATTTCAACGTCATGATTCGGTCACCATATCGTTGTATGTCTACTACACTCTCCTTTAATTTTTTATTTATGATAATACCAACTCCGTTTCGAGCCTTTTCTTTACCTGAGTACCATAATTTAAAACCTGTATCCTCTATCTTCTTTGCTTTTTCTCCAACCCATTTTGTCTCTTGTAAACATAGAATATGAATCTTTCTCCGAATCATAGTATCTACCACCTCCGTTAGCTTACCGGATAATGTTCCGATATTCCAAGAACCAATACGAATCTTATTATCTAGGACTAGCTTCTTTACCCCCCCGCATCCATCCATAATCAAAATGCGGAGACCCTCTCTGAAAATTTTTCACTACATTCGGGCGGTAATGTAGTGGGACTAACTTCTTTACCCATACCCGTCCATGATGTGGGAACCCTCTCCGCAGCACGTCGCTAGGCGGGGACGCCCCAAAGCAATGCTCATAATTTTTGTAATCCATGTTATAAAAATCTGACGAAGTTTTACGCTGGCTGTCGGAAGCCTAACACAACCCTCCTCCTTTATCCATACTTGGGACCGCTCACTCCCTTAGTGTCTTCTAAAAAAAACCCACCGTAGTTTTATGCTGGCTGTGGGCTGCCTAATGCAGTGCTCCTCCTTTATCGATGCTTGGGACCACCTATGTAAAGGTGAACCCTCATCATCGTCACACCCATACTGAGTAAAACTGTTAAGCTCTTCAAAATTAATGTTTATTTTATTTAAGGTACTTGTAATGTTTGATTTATCGAGGTCATACATTTAATTGCGACAAAATCTGCATATCTACTTCTTAAGAAAGTTCATTCAGGTAATGTGTGCTGCACTAAGCTTCTCATTTTACCTGTGCAGGTACTTGCTGTATCACGTGTTATGGTTGCTTGGCAGCCTATTGGGATCGCAATGGGTGTATATGATATGTGCCACAGGTACAAAGTTGAAACCTTTTAACAATACTCATGCGTTGGGATGTAATGGATTGGGTTCTTCTTGTTACATGATTCATGTGACATAATCCAAACCGAGCTCTACGATAATTTCATTATCTCACTCATTCTGGATTACAAAGCCTTCCAACTTAATATACTCTGACCAGTTTGATCTTATTTTGTTCTTTTAAATGTAAAATTAGCGTGATGCAAAATGCTTAGTTTTGTATTATATCTAGAGTTATCAAATTATCAATTTTATTTCTATTTGGTCCAGTTCAATCCGGGTTTCAGTGTTCTGAACCCCAACCTCCCTACGGTCCCCTTCTTGCACAAGGTCCTGTGCTGCAAAGTATCCTAACAGGATGCAATCTGTGGGATTCACTGGGAAAAAGACACTATCTGCATAAAAGATTATCAAAAAGATAGAAGCACATGAATAACAAATGGAGCTTTTCCTATTGAATGGACTCATGATACAAGCACCCGAAGGGATATCAATACATGGGTAGAGAGAGAGAGAGCTTGTTTTGTTCAGCTGGCCATTGACGGACAAAACATTATTGTCAATGTTGTAAAAATTGTATCATACAATATGATTTTATCATATATCGTATGAGAATACAGTAAAATACAAGCACACATATTGCAAGAAACAATTTTATTGTACAATATCATACGATATGGGGATATATCGTACCGTATCGTACTATATATATACGCGTCGATGTTGATTTTTTTGATATAAAATTTGATATTCCAAAGTTGTGAAAATCACTTGTGCTTCTTCTCAAACACTTTTTTACACCATTCTCTTGTTCTCAAATACTTTTCTCATCCTTTTCTTATTGATTTCGTGGTTTATTCAAAAGATTCTCAAGTTTTTCACCCAATCTAACTTTTCATCAGTAGGACTTTTGCCAAATCCGTTGCATACCCCTTTCTTTTTGCATTCTACCCGATTCTTCACTTGAAAAATTTGAGACTTTCATAGGTATTAAGTATTTATGTTATGGTATGAATGATTGTTGATTATGAGATGTTATTTAACTTTGTTATGCCCAAAGTGTTCTCTTCTCAATGAGTCATAGTCATTTATAATTTTATTTGGAATTATCTCTTTCAAATAAGTTTTTGGATTCAATTTTGTTTAATGTTGATTGTGTTATATATGTTTTGTTCATTAATTTCAATTCTTTCATTTTCTTTGGATTTATTAATATTTTTTCTATTTTTTATCAAAAAATAAAAAATTATACTCTATCATACCGTATCGTACTATACGGTGCAGTTATCATGTACTGGTGCCCATATGTTTTATACAACATTGATTTGAATATTGAAGTTTATATGTTTCAGGTATCTTAAAGAGAGAAAACAATTTGGTGCATCACTGTCGGCGTTTCAACTTACTCAAGAGAAACTTGTCCGGATGTTGGGTAACATTCAAGCAATGTTCCTTGTTGGTTGGCGGCTGTGTAAGTTGTATGAATCTGGAAAGATGACACCTGGTCATGCCAGTTTGGGGAAGGTAATAAATATCGTTCGACATAAGAATTTTTAGTAGAAAATAAATTCGTCTTTCTTAATATGACATTGAACCTTTGAAATCAGGCGTGGATTTCCTTGAGAGCAAGGGAGACAGTTTCTCTTGGTCGAGAGTTGCTTGGTGGTAATGGTATATCGGCAGATTTTTTGGTGGCAAAGGTATCTAAAGGAGATTTTATTTTTGTTTTCCAATTCGTAACTTGGAGAAAAGGCATCTTGAGGGCTGGAAACCAGCACAAAACTCCAAGCTATAGGATCCTTGGCTCCAGGGCTTATGTTATCTCCTGTTGTGCAAGGAGGTAGCGCCCCAGGTATATCCCCCCATGGGAGTCAAACACCTAATTAGCTGTCTAGCAGCTAGACGACTTTTCCACCATGCCAACCCCATCATTGGGCCTTTATTAAAATTCCTTTTGGTTAGGCACATTGGATCCACATTAAGTCTTTGTTTGGGAACAGGAGGAAGTGGAAGCACGGTTTCAAGTATACACCACTGCGTCTGTGAGAAGATTACGTTGTTTGAGAACAGCAAATCACGGAAAGATGCAATACGTGGTCATGTGCATTAGTCATGTGTCCAAATCATGGTCTTGGCAACTACCTCGACATGAAGGTCTTGAAGTCCTGCATTAGCAATTGTTTTGATTGTCAAATCCATATCTTGTGCACTGTTTCCTTGAACCTCTGTTCTCAACCATCAGAAGCTTCTCTTGGACAACATGGTTCCATGTTCCTTTGTTCCCAAAGAAGATATCCTAGTTTTCATTACCAAGCTGATGTAAAATATGCTGAATCTAAACCAAGCCTTATCCAATGCCAAGTGGGTTGGCTATATGGATTCTTAATTGCTATTGTGCTCTATCTTATATCACATTATTTTACTTCTGATGTTATTTTGACCAAATTTTTTCTTTCCATTGATGTCTATGTTTCAGGCCTTCTGTGATTTGGAGCCAATTTATTCTTATGAAGGCACTTATGACATAAATAGCCTTGTAACTGGAAGAGAAATCACAGGCATTGCAAGTTTCAAACCGGTTGTGCTCGGTAAGAGTAGACTGTAATGCAGGACGCAAAGAACCCGCTTTAGGATCCCGATCCATACTGCGAAATGCAATGTAATAGTTCCAAGATAAGGTTATCATGGGCTTGATAACGTACGTGGCCCAGCAAAATCTATGCAATGGTTTGTGGAACTATCTTCATCAATGTTTTAATTCCTATTTGACAATCAAGCTTTCTCCTGCTTGTTTCAGTGTCCTTCAGTAGCACCAATCTGATGCTTATTTGAATTTGCAGGGAACCACTGCCTCTGGCTCTTTTCCCTCCTGTGGTTACATTTTCTTTTTTTGGTTACAACAGGAGGCGATGCCTAACAGACACTCTCGCACGCACGCTCCTGTAAGGTGGCAGTAGGAGACCCTTGTCAGATGAGCTAACGCTTTGCATGCTGTGGTTACGTATTGTAATCAAAAGGCCAATAAGTGTGACAATAATTCCAAATCCACAGTGGATCATCAAAAGCATAAAACATACAAACGTGTGACACCAAGAAATGAAATACTATGTTATCATACATATAAGGTTTATCACAAATAGGACTTGAGAAGTCTAAAAGCCAAAGGTGAATGTGGTCTAGTCTCTATAAATACCGAACAGGAGACGGGCTTAGTTGAAGAACCTCTTTCGTTGTAAGCGGCAGTAATGGCCTATGGCTTCAAGTGTTAAGCAGTCATACGTGGATACTTGCACAAGATTTAGTTCCGAGAAAGGAAAACAGAAAATCAATGTCCCCTTTTCCTTTAGGCAAGGCAAGGTGGAGAAACCAAACGGCGATGTACAGAAAGTCAGTGTACAATACATGGATACTTGTGCACCTCTAGTCACAGCTCCAAACTCCCGAGTTGGCTGCATCTCCTTCCCGACGTCACCTATGAAGTATGGGTTAAGCCACCAACCACCCTCTCTACTTAACCAAACGTCAAATAAAAGGGGCATCTTTCTTAACGTAACTTCACCAGTGTGTTGCGATACAGAAACAGGTGAGGACTGATTCCACAAAAGGTTTATGTATTAGAAAACCTTGAATAAGAGAAAGAGAGAGAGAAAGCAAGGACAAACACATGAAACAAATCGACAGACAAACAAATACTATCAGCAGCTAAGAAATGTGCTTACTCATATGAGATGGTCTTTTCAAATTCACCTGTATTTGGAACCGCCAAAAAGTGAATCGAGCATGGACAACAAAAAGTGAAATTTTCGAATTGCTCGACATGGTACAAATTCATAGGAGTGCTTATTGTTGTTTGATCAACAAAAAGAACGCTGAAAAAACAAACAGGGATAAAATTTTAAATGTCCACGTTTTACCTCACCAAAGGCAAATTATGATTTAAGAGTTAATGCCAACCCAAACTTCGGACTTTTCTCAAGGGACAAGGAGCTGAACCCGCCCGAGAGTGTCAGCAATGACTTGGGCTTCAACTCATGCTGCAGAAGCGCGCTAAGATTCCCCTGGTTGTTCAACCCAACCTTCACTAGAGTCAGCCCATTAATTGCATGTGATCCACCGATAGTAAACGTGTTCTCGTTGCTCGAGAACTTTACAACAGCTGAAGATTGACACTTCGCACATAGGCTGTCTTGAGCGTGTCATCTTTATCAGAAGCTAAGATATGGAAAAAGCTAAACGTTTTCTGTTGCAGAAGTTTCATCTTTAAATCTTAGGTTGGGAACGCCTTATAAAATTATCGACACTAGAATCTGGCTCGATCGGTGATATTGATGCCCACGTTGTAACAACAACAACAACAACAACTAAGCCTTTTCCCATACTAGATGGGGTCGGCTACATGGATTCTTTGTTTCCACAGATCCCTATCGCGTGCCATGTTAGCAGTTAACTCCCAATAAGCTAGATCATTCTTTATTGTTTCTTTCCAACACTTTTGTGGTCGTCCTCTACCTCTTTTAATACTTTCCAAATTTAGTTTTTCTAACCTTCTTACAGGTTCTTCTTTTGATCTTCTTTCTATATGTCCAAACCATCTTAAACAATGTTCTCTCATTTTATCCTCTATTGGTGCCACTCCTAATTTGTTTCTAATAACCTGATTATGTATACGGTCTTTTCTTGTATGACCACTCATCCATCTCAACATCTTCATTTCTGTCACAGACATCTTTTGTACATGTTGATGATTAACTGCCCAACACTCAGAACCATAAAACATGGCAGGCCTAATTGTTGCTCTATAATATTTACTTTTTAATTTTAATGGTATATTCTTATCACAAAGAATACCTAATGCTCCTCGCCATTTTAACCAACCAGCATTAATTCTATGTGTAACATCTCCATCAATTCTTCCATCATTTTGAAAAATTGACCTTAGGTATTTAAAACTTTCATTTTGGGGAATGCAATGTGTGCCAATTTTAATTTCTATGTCCTCTGAAGTAACCAAATGATCAAACTTACATTCCATATATTCTGTCTTTGTTCTACTAAGTCGGAGGCCTTTGTTTTCTAATGTTTCTCTCCATAGTTCCAATTTTCTATTAACTTTTTCCTTAGACTCCTCCACTAATACAATGTCATCTGCAAATAACATACACCAAGGTACTTCATCTTGAATATGTTTTGTTAACTCATCCATCACCATTATAAATAAGTATGGACTTAAAGTTGATCCTTGATGTAACCCAATATTAACTTCAAAGAAGTCTGTCGTTCCTTCATGAGTCCTCACACATGTTTTTGCACCATCATACATGTCTCTTATAAGGTTAATATATGTCAATGGGATACCTCTTTTTTCCAAAGTTCTCCAAAGAACCTCCCTCGGTACCCTATCATAAGATTTTTCTAGATCAATAAAGATCATGTGAAGGTCTTTCTTTTTTGCTCTAAAATGTTTTATAAGACGTCTCAAAAGGTGAATCGCTTCAATAGTAGATCTACCTTGCATAAATCCAAATTGGTTATCTGTTGTACTTGATACTTGTCTTAACCTACGTTCGATAATTCTTTCCCATAATTTCATAGTATGACTCATTAACTTAATACCTCGATAATTCGCATAATTTTGAATGTCTCCCTTGTTCTTATATATGGATATAAGTTTACAGGCTCTCCATTCCTCGGGCATCTTTTGGTTTTTTCATATTTCATTAAATAGTCTTGTGAGCCAAGTGATTCCTATTTCTCCTAGTATTTTCGAAACTTCTATAGGAATATTATCTGGTCCTACCGATTTACCACTCTTCATATGTTTAAGAGCCTCTTTGACTTCATTCTTTTGAATACGTCGGTAGAAATTGTGGTTTATATACTTTTCTGACTTGGTTAAATCTCCTAAACTAATACTAACATCTTTATTTTCATTAAAAAGATTATAAGAATAGTTTTTCTATCTATTTCTTATATCATCGTTTGCCACTAAAAGTTTTTCATCCTCGTCTTTTATGCATCTAACATAATTAAGATCTTTAGTTTTCTTAGCTATCCTAAAAATATCTCTTTCACCATCTTTTGAGTTGAGTTTTTTATATAAGTCCTCCCAAATCTTAGCTTTTGCTTCACTAACGGCCTTTTTCGCTTCCTTATTTGCTTTCTTATAAGCTTCTAAAGTTTCACTAGTTTTCTTGGCATAATGTAATTTGTAACATGCCCTCTTTGCCTTATTTTATTTTGCACTACTTCACTCCACCACCAAGCTTCTTTTTGTGCCGGTACACCTCCCTTAGATACACCTAACACATCTTTCGCCACTTTCCTAGTATGTATAGCCATATTGTTCCACATATCACAGGGTGTGCCAACATAATTCCAAACATCTCCTTGAAGGACTTTCTGTTTAAATATATCTTCTTTCTTGCTTTTGAGGTTCCACCATTTAGTCTGAATAGCTCGATGCACTCTTTTCTTCTTTGTCCATTTTTTTATTTGTAAATCCATAACTAAAAGTCGATGTTGGGTGGTTAAGCTTTTTCCTGGAATTACCTTACAATCTTTACAACATGCTCTATCTTTTTTTCTATAAATAAAGTAATCAATTTGTGTTTGTGATAAGCCACTCTTATAAGTAATTAAATGTTCATCTCGTTTTTTGAAGATTGTATTGACTATAAAGAGATTAAATGACATAGCAAAATTTAAAATCTCCCTACCTTCCTCGTTTATATCTCCATAACCAAAGTTTCCATGAATCCCTTGATATCCTAATGCCTCTTTACCGACATGTCCATTTAAATCTCCTCCTAAACAAATCATCTCCCTTTGTGGAATCTTTTGAAACACCTTATCTAACTCTTCCCAAAAAACTGTCTTTATACTATCTTCTAGTCCTACTTGGGGTGCGTAAGCACAAACTATATTCAAAACCTCTGCTCCTAACACTAATTTCAATGTCATGATTCGGTCACCATATCGTTGTATGTCTACTACACTCTCCTTTAAATCTTTATTTATGATAATACCAACTCCGTTTCGGGCCTTTTCTTTACCTGAGTACCATGATTTAAAACCTGTATCCTCTATCTCCTTTGCTTTTTCTCCAACCCATTTTGTCTCTTGTAAACATAGAATATGAATCTTTCTCCGAATCATAGTATCTACCACCTCCATTAGCTTACCCGATAATGTTCCGATATTCCAAGAACCAATACGAATCTTATTATTTTTGTGAAACTACTAATTATTTTTGTGAAACTACTAATTATTGTATCAAAGCCTGCCTCAGCGCCCAAGGCAAAAGTTCTGGTGCCGACTGTTGCAGAAAGATCAACAGCAGGAGAGAGCTTGAAACCAACAACTGTACTCAAGTCCGCATGATCATGGAAGTATTGTACTTCCAGCTGATAACGAAAGAAATAAATATAAGAGAGGCTGATTACAATCTTTTCCCATCACCGACTTGTGTGTATGTGTCTCAGAGAGAGAGAGAGACGTTCCTCATTCCATTTGGTGGGAGATGCGGGTTTCCTTTGATGTCTGTCAGTCTGGGACCCAACGGTTTGCTGTTTCGGGATTTCAACACAAATCGGTCGAAACGATTTAATCGCTTTAACAGGGGCTCCCTTACTCTCTCAATTTATGCAAGTAAGGCTGCCAATATCATTCAAAAAAAAAAGAAAAAGTAAGGCTGGCAATATTAAACATACACAATTTATTAACACGAATAGACCCGAAAAGTTTTTGTTATGTTCACGTAAAGCAAAAAAACAAACAAAAACAATTGGGTTGCATTAGGATGACCTTTCTATACAAACACGAAATGACAACACACAAACAGCATGAAACAAAGAATTGCTACACGTTTTTTGATACAATGGCCGGTTTTGGATAAACCAGGACCCACTGTACTAAATCGTCGTCCCAAACCTAGAACAGTGATTGAACCGGAACCAGAGGTTCCATTTACAAACTGCCGGTCACCCAGTTCCTGTTCCTCGCCAGAACCACTGGTTCCTCTATTTAATGTCATATTTCCTGTACAATTTCTAGAACATTTTCAACTTTAAACGGTCAGAAATCACCAGATTCAATTGTGGTTGGAATTTAGTTTCTATAAAACATGAACCATATTCGGATCGGGGGGTCACTGAATGGATTAAAGTTAAGTCACGGTTTGAAGTTTGTGCCGGTTTAAGACCCGGTTCAACCAGCGGGAACCGTTAAAAAACGGCATCTCCATATGCTTAACAGGTTGTGGGTGTGGAATGTCATCTTACGCATGTTAACACCTCACATCGTAAACCTGTTTGCGGATCCAACTTAAAGAAGCAGCACAACCCATGGAGCTCATCAGGTAACTCCCCGTGGGAATAAGAAATTCATCTTTCAGGATTGCATTATGACATGGCCATCATTGCGTGCGAAATCTCTATAAGGCATGTTATGAATACAGTTTAGAGATCGTATGATACTTTGTTCAATTTAAATCGATCGCACCTTGGTTGTGTTGGGGAAAACCGTAAAACTATATGCATAAAAAACCAATATACAACAACCGTAAACAAGTTCAAATAAAAAACAACCGCAAATCCAAAGAAAACCATAAACAATCTGTATGAAAAAACAGAAAACAAGAATGATAAGCTTAGAACTTACATGTGCGAGTCATCCTTTCAGACTTACCATAGGAAAATCAATATTCTGCTATTGAGTACGTATGAGTACCTACGCTTTCCTCCCAAAATAAAAAGCACACACGATAAGAAGCACTTACCTCTCTCAAGTTGTCCTCAACCATCGCCTCTATCGCCTAGACTGAAAAACAGAAGGAGAGCATAGCGTTGTCACATGCCACAGAGAGGAAACACCACATGCGCAAGCAGAGGGAAACCCAGGGAGTAGGGGTGGGAAGAGAGAGTGCAAAAACATTAAGTACGGACTAGGGAAGCCCTATTCTCGTTTTATAGAAAATGTGGTGGATCCCGAATCCGATATGCACCTCTTCGTCTCATAACCGTTCCACTTAGATCCATTTCACCGTTAGATCAAAACTTTTTTGTGTAAAAAGATAAACAAAGATAATTCCCAAACCCAAGCTCAGGCCTAGACCAACACACACATGCATGGTCTACAGTGTCTTCCCAGACTCTTTGAACTAATATTCATGGGCTACTAACTATATAAAAAGACACGTAGGTTTCTCTCATCCTTCACTATAAGACTAAAGTTTGTCTCCTGGTCTTCAAACAAGAGACAGACCCATTCAGTTACTAGGAGTGACGATGGTATCGGTGTCTGGTGGTTACTTCAGACCAAAATATAAATTTACTTGGAACCAAGGCAGGTTTCGCCTAGTGTCACCCAGTATCTATGGCTTCAAACAAGATGAACTGCTCACTGTTCAGGTCGGCTCCCGTTGTGCACAGCTTCACGCTTCTTGGTATATTAGCCTATAAGCCAAGGTACAAATCGTGTAAAAAACAGTCTCAATTGGAAAATTTGGACTTGTTTGGTTGTGTGTGTGTGGCGTAGAGTTGTTTAAGAAAGTTATATGTATAGAAAACTTGTTTTGAATGGGTCTAAAGAATTCTCAACACCAGCTGAATGGGTCTGTCTGTGTCTATTTTTAATGAGCTGGCTATTCCTCAGCTCAGCTCGTATAGAAGCCCTGAACTAGCTCATATTCTGCTTTTCTCGGCAGCCTGTCAATCCATTTGGAACTTTCACATCTTCTTCGCGTCCTGTTAATGCACAGTTCTATTATGTATACACAATTCTCAGATCACAATAAACTACAGATGTTCATGGCTTCCAGGTCAGCGTGAGAAGATTGCACTCCTTTTTACCTTAAATCTCTCTCTCCCTCCCTCTCTCTCTCACACACACCCATAAAGAGTCAGGACCACAAACAGATGCCATGTGGGCACTTCATTGTGAGTGGTAATCAAAGACAATAATAGTCAAATCTAACTCAAACGAAATATTCAACTTAATTATATCAAATATCTATACATCTAAACAATTCATAGAAAATGGTACGGTGCTCACCGAACATAACCCTCAATAATCAAAATGTTTATTTAGGCAAACTACTGCTCATCTAAATCATATCATCTCAAATATATAGCTCGTTCAATTGCTACTCTACTCTGTCCACCTTGGATGTACTAGCTTTAGGACGAACCGTAAAATTGGAGGGTGAACTCCAACCCATAGATCAATAGGAAGGTTAAATATCTTTAAACAAAATTCATACTAAAAGCATATATATTTTAACAAAAATTTCATCATAAATTATACTTTCATTTCTAATTCATGATTTTAAACTCATACTAACACACATATTAATTATAGCCCATACTATATTTATACCAAGGTCATAGGAGTCGTCTGACCCTCTCTTACGTAACCTTGGTCGCTCCTTTCACGACGATCAAACTACACCGACTCTCACAATAAAGTGCCCAAGAACACACTTTATATTCGTTACAAGCTGAAACGCTCGAAAGACCTACAAGTTTCTATACACCTGACACAAATTACACAAGTACAACTCATATATTAACACATTATTACATTTCAAAACCAAATTTCAATTTATCACATTGACAATCTCATATCTGGATCCACATATACCCAAATTCATATCCACACAAAATCTAAATACCATATTCATACCAACATATACATATCAAAACATGCTCTTTATCAACCAATCCATAAAAAGTTTTACTTCAAAAGCATAACAAATAACCCATAATTGCAAACATCTTTTCATAAACATCATTAAAACATTTAGCAATCATGCACATTTAAATTCATCTAAAACAAGAAATAACTTCTAGCATGATTCTATAAAAAAATGTATAACCCCTACCTGAAGGAGAACTAAGATCCAATCCCCAAACTGTTGAGCTTTCTTATCACCATCAAGTCCTCCAATTTTAATCTCTAAACAATTATAAATAATTAAAATATTAAATTCATTTAATTACGATACTAACACAACAAACTGTATCCAAATCGGATCCCAAACAACCTTAAAATCACCCAAAATCCAACTTTGATCCATTTAAGTTGTCCTGCATATGAATTGTCACTTGAATCCACATTTGATGCGGGCAATATAGTAGGTAGTCTATGTTCCTGTGTGACATAAAACTAGATATGCTGAAACAAGTCATGTTTCTGACCTAGAACCTATTCTAAGACCTAACCCAAACCTAACATATTTATGACAGAGAACCTATGACCCAGAACTTGGTTCTAACCTATTTTTGATACAAAACAATTACTCTGATACAAGGCAGAGACACGACACAATCTTGTGTTGTTTCATAGTGCACGGGACATGACACACCATGCCAGACACGACACGACATGCCACATAGGACACGCCCAAAAAGAGGCATTTTTCTTGGTTTTTCCAATGGCTATTTTGTCGTTTTCTGATAATGATCAAGGCCGCCGATGGTACCCCGTTGTCCCCCTATATCTCCTCTTTAAATCAAGCCCAAGAACACCCTGGTAGCGTTTAGCCAAAAAATGAAGTTGAAAAAGGTAAGCTATAGAAAATAGAAAATTCAGTAAATTTGAACCATTTTCCAATCAAATTGATATCTATGACTTACCCAAACCTACCAAAATCCTTCGTGCTTCCTCAATGCTTCAACCCAAGCCCAAAATGATGATCAACAACCAATTTTTTCATCAAAAAATGAAAAAAATAGAAATCTGAAAATAAGTGATAACTCACCGGATTTTGGCCGATTCTCCGTCGTTTCACCTTGCTTGGAATGAACCGACATGTCAATCCATTCAAGAATCAAGATTTAAACCTGAAAAATCATGGTGGGTGGTAGTTACTGTCACCCTTGCTTTCCATAGCAAGAGCAACAACGCTCAATAAGTTGTTATTTCCTCATGTAGATCAGGATATGGGTTTGAGTTCATATCAAACCCATATTATTACAGCCTATCTATCTATCTATCTATATAGGCATATATAAGGCATGCTTGTCTTGGCACGCCTAGAGGTTACCTTGAGGAGGGTTCCTTCGTCACTAAAAATAAGAGCAGAAATATATTACTATGGAAAAGAGCCTCGAAGATTTTGAATTTGAGTTGGCTGGCTCCCTGAGGTCACCGCACTTAAGTAGAGGAATCACAAGGTTTTTGTTAATTCCCCAGTCAAATTTTGAGCCTTCAGGGAACTCTTGGGGCCGCACCGCAAGAAGCCCGCCTTACTGCAACATCATTCTCAATAGGCCTCTCAAGAAACTGCCCACTTCGTCTGAGTTCTTAGGGGCTAAGCAGTGGTGACATTATGTGCAATTGCCAAATAAATTCAAATGGGGCGGCCCCTAGCTAGAGTCATCCCCGTTTTTTAGGATTAGTGGTTGAGGGAACTCTTGCCACCTCCCAGCAGTTGTTTGCAAAGTGAACTAGGTTCACCTCCTTGTGTGTGCACGTGTGTACACACACGTGTGCACAGACTACAATCTCATTCAACACTAAACCTTTACTATTGTCCCAAACAATGATTAGTTTTATGTGTTTCAAAGTGACTAAAAAGTCCATATATGGTGCTTTTCTTTTTTCCTGTTACAATGGGGAGGCCCGAAGCCAGGTACAGACGCTCGGATATCAAACTCATGAGATTCATCTTGTGAGTCGAATCCTCTGCCGGGTGTGCTAATTTTCTGAGTGCAAGTCCATATATAGCGTTAATTCATATTCCTCGTGGCACCTAATTTAGCACTAAATCCAAATAAATAATGAAATTTATGCTCGTATTATATAAAGAAAACCTAAACAACTTTGTGGACATGGTGAAGGATATCTAAGCTCTGACCACATCTTGTGCTCATGTCAATCCGAAATCTCCTAGATTGCACGGGTAGCACCCTCAACAAGTTCCACCAACTGAATTTGTACATGTCATGATATAACTATGTGTGATCCATTTGTGGGACTAACGTCTTTCCTTTCCCCGCCAAGCCATGCTCGATCAAGCTTTTTCACTGTGTGTCTCTCTATATATATAGATAGACAGAGAGAGAGGGAGGGAGAAAGAGATCAACATATCATTACAAGTAACGTCTAACACACTGCTAAAATAGTTTGGTCAAATAAAAAAGAACCCTGGTGTCCCTATCGATGATTCCTGTTACGTAACCATGCAAGGATAAGGCTTTGACTCATGGCACATCCAACCTGTATGTATGTTCACGGAAACCACTGCACGAACAAAACAAGTTCTTCAAAATTGAAAATCAGCTTTGCCTGGTTAAGTATAAAAGAGTTGGATATAATTTTTTGGGTGGAGAGAGTTGAATATTATGGCATAAAATTAATTCTGTACGACGGATATGGTGATTCAAAAATTGATTCCTGGGAAACGTCAAGCATGACACAAGTACTTTGATGAAGAAGGTTCCTCTCCTCCCCCACCACACACATAAAAGATAAGCTTCTAATTTTGTGTCGGAGACACATACACGCGTGTCGTGTGCATATAGTGGTCGTCCTCCATCTAGAAAGTTCCATATATCCCTTTATTTTATATTTTTCCAAAGGTAGTTAGCCGAGCAAAAAACACATGTTTTTTTCTTTCCCAAACAAAAGTATGTAATCGATATCAAATAAGACCTAAAAACAAGTTCAAACATCACTCAGCTCTCGACTCGTGTGATGGTTGGTGCAAGTTCGACTCTGGGGCGTTCATATCCGGCTGGAACCATGTTTCAACGTAAATTATTCCCGACTACAAGAACATGAGACGAGAAGCCTGAGTTCGGTTGGTTCGACATACTTAGTTCTATAAGACTTTCGAAGGCTGTGAAAGAGTTTCTCAGATTACAAGAATTCGAAATCCTCGTCCTCGTGTATCTGCGGCTATCAAAACAACACGGCATCTTTTGACTTCAACTACGATGACCACGCATATAATGATATAAACTAAACCTGCGGTAACTCTTGACCATGGAAAATCTTTTGGTAGTAGATAGCAGGATCTTTCACGTTTCTTCCATTATAAAGAGGACCTATTTGCACTTCCTTTAGCGCTCACTTCGTCAAACAGAGAATATCGATCCTGTCTATTTTCTTACGCTCCATTGCAGTCACCTTTATCATCAAGAACCCATGGAGGGTCTCATTCCTATGGTGTTCAGGGCAATCAAGAACAGCCGAAGTGGTGCCAACTACCAGCGGCTCCTTCTATCGCAGAACTCCGGCAGCAGTCGACATCGGCCACTTCTCCTGGACGCTGCCGCTAGTTATGATGACCGTTCCAGCGAACTACTCCGGCTCGATGGATCGGCATGGCAGAAGCATGTGAGGTACCACTTGACCGATTCAGCGGCTGCTTATTCAGGGCATCATAGCGGCTCCAAGCGTAAAGATGCTTAGTCTTGAAGAAGAAAGATGTGTCCCTGTTGCTTGGAATTTCCTCAGTTACACAGTATTGATGATGTTTTCGACATTTATTATTTTGTTTATTTTGCTCAAATTGTAAATGTAAAGTTCTTTATATTCGTTATAATAGCAGATTGATTTTAGTATTATCAATGCAAACCTCTCTCTCTCACACACAGAGTTATAAAAGACCAGAAGTCCGCCGTTGGAGGCGTGTCAAATAGTCTGATTAAGGTTCATATTTCACGGCTTCTAAATCGAACTCAACCAAGAAACTCGGCCATGCTCATTGAGTAAAGATGGCATTCCTTGTTCTCGCCTCATTGAGGAAATCAAAATTTTAGCATCAAATAGTAGAGGAGAGGGTAACGCTACCTTCCGTCGAGTAGCTTCAATGATTGTTCGCTCACATGCAGTGGCTGTTATCGTGAGACCAAAATTCTGTTGGAAAAAGCCGTAGGAAGAAGAGAGTTGAAGAAGAACGAACGTCTTCGTATACGGCACATCGGGCTTTGAATATGGAAGACTTTTTACTTTTGTATTCGTAAACAAGCTCAAAATTACTTATATATCTGAGCTTTTTATTCTTCATGATTTCTTCTTTCAGCTTTTTGTTTAAGCTTTTTTTTTGGTTTGTTGAGAGAGGTTCTTTAACTTTTAATAAAGCAAAAAGTGTGCCCCAAGACAACTTATATCTCCAACTTCCCACTTGAACCTACTTATGATACGCCGGTTTCCTTTCAATATTTTGTGGTTTTTCAAGTTGTATTATTTCTTGTTAATACATTTTTTCTCTATAATAATCATCAGTGTGTTTATACACTAAAACTCTAGGTATATCTTAAACTTATGTGTAACATGCTTTGTAAAGAGATCTTCCTAATATTTTATTCCTCTAAAGCATATAATGAACATAGTAATATTTAACCTTGCTTCTACAGCTATAAGCTCCATTCTTAATAAGAGTTATTACTGCATTATTGTTACAATAAATGACAGTTGCCTCAATGTTTAGTTTCAAATCATGTATGAAGTGGCTTATCTAAACGATACTCATTACAGCCATACCACAAGCACCATACTAAATTTCTTATATATATAATGCTACACAATCCTGTTTCTTGCAAACCCAAGAAACTACACCATCTCCAAATAAAAATATTTAACCAGCTATTGACTTGTCATCTTTACTCTCAGCATCTATCATATGTTGTAGAGAAAATAAGTATTACATGATACTCTATTTAATATATATACATATATATATATATATGCAACTTTAGTCACCATTTTTTCCAAAATACCCTACGAAGAGAAGTATCTATTAATATAGACCTAGTCAAATTCAATAAGGTCCTATTATATTTTTTCTTCACTATTTTGTTGAGGTCTTCTAAACATAGTATTTTGTTTTGTAATATCAAATTTTTTACAGTATTCTAAGAATTTTGTAGAGGCATATTCTTCAATTCAGTTAGATCGTAAGACTTTCATTGTCTATCCTAATTGGTTTTCAACTTTGTGCTTATATTCTTTGAATATATCTAGTTTCTCATATTTACATGTTAAGAGATATAAATATCTATATCTTGAATAATCATTGATCAAGTTTATAAAATATACCTTCTTTCAATAAGATCTTACCCTAAAGGGTCCACATATATCTATGTTAATAATTTATAATAAGGTTGTTGCCCTAATTATTTCTTAAGGCAATAATTTTATAGTCATTTTTCGTTTAATACAAGTTTCATACTTATTAAAAGTGTTTTCCTAAAACTCAAATAATAAGTCAAATTTGGTTAATTCTTTCAACTTGTTCAAACTTATATATCATAACCGTTTATGCAATATATTCACAATAATAAATATACAATCGATATAAGGAGCACAAGAAGTATCGTTATCGTTAATGTTTAACTTAAACAAATCATCCTTAGAATAAGAAAAACTTTTCTAGGGACAAATTTGACACAAGATTGTGCCTAATAATAGGCATAATTAATATATTAGTAAGTACAAATAGTGTGCTTATACAAAAATCCTAAATGACCCAACCCCTAAAACATTAGCAAATTAATTATTTCTCCATGTATACTCAAGGTTGTATTCTTTCAGGTCCATAGCTTCCTCTTTGTTCTTCTAGATGTGTCGGTTCATTCCAAAATTTATCCTCCAACGAGTCATATGATTGTCCAAATACATGTATTTAGAAATCAGATAGGTTGTCTTGCTTCTCATTCGGGATGTGATGCTAAGTGTTACTATTATTGTTCATCTTATTGTGGGAGACTTGTTTGTGGTGTCCCATATTGCCACAATGAAGGTACGGTTTCTTAAAAAAATTGATCGCATTTCTTATTATATTTGTCAAATTTTTTATTTGACTTTCTTCTATTTTGGTTGTTATTGGAACTTGTCCCTAAATCATCTTGATTTTAAAGACTAGGTAAGAAAGGATAAAGTCATACTCAAGTCTAAGGGTTGTGGTCATCTTATTCCACAAAGAGAGAAGACTATTAAAGATAGTGGATATTTGCATGAGTTTAGGGATGACTAATTTCACTATATCGAAGTCTTAGCTATAACCAACATTTGATTTACTTGTTTAACTACATTGTCTCCTTTTATTTTATGAGAATTATATTTTTGAAAGAGTAGTTGAAATGCATTTTAGTTGTAGTATCATATTTAGCTATTATAGAGTCAAACAACTCTTTAATAATCTCGTATTCCTCAAAGACCCTAATCAAATCATCTTTCATATATGTAAACATAATAGTCCTATATCATCTTTCATAAAAGTTTTATATTTTTTTATTTGTTGCACGTGATATAGGAGGTAAAATTATTTTCCTAAGTACATAGTTAACACCCTCTAAGATCAATATAGTATGATTCTTCTTTTCTATGTTTGAAAATTCAAGTCATTTAGCTTTTTGAATCTTTGCGAGCTCCACCATGTAAGGGATCAGCCTTGCATTGCCGGTCCCAAAACCAAATAAATGAGGAGGGTTGTGTAAAGCTTTTGATAACCAGCATAAAACTTTATCGAATTTTTATACCATGGATTACACAAATTATGAGCATTGCTTTGGGGCGTTCCCGCCTAGCGACACGCTGCAGAGCTTGAATGCAGTGATAAGTAAGCAAGGTTCACTATATTTTCGCCCGAATATAGTGAATAAATTGGAGAGAGAGTTCCCACATTATGAACGGGTGTGGGTAAAGAAGTTAGTCCCGCTACATTGCCGCCCGAATGTAGTGAATAATTTAGAGAGAGGGTCTCCGCATTTTCAATATGGATAGATGTGGGGGGTAAGGAAGCTAGTCATAGATAATAAGATTTGTATTGGTTCTTGTAATATCGGAACATTATCCAGTAAGCTAATGGAGGTGATAGATACTATGATTCGAAGAAAGATTCATATTCTATGCTTACAAGAGACAAAGTGGGTTGGAGAAAAAGCAAAAAAGATAGAGGATATAGGTTTTAAATTATGGTACTCAGGTAAGGAAGACTCTGGAGTTGGTATTGTCATAAATAAAGATTTAAAGGATAGTGTAGTAGACATACAACGATATGGTGACCGAATCATGACATTGAAATTAGTGTTAGGAGTAGAGGCTTTGAATATAGTTTGTGCTTACGCACCCCAAGTAGGACTAGAAGATAGTATAAAGATAACTTTTTTGGAGGAGTTAGATAAGGTGATTCAAATGATTCCATAAAGGGAGATGAATTGTTTAGGAGGAGACTTAAATGAACATGTCGGTAAAGAGGCATTAGGATATCAAGGTGTTCATGAAAACTGTAGTTTTGGAGATATAAATGAGAAAGGTAGGAAGATTTTAAATTTTGCTATGGCATTTGATCTCTTTATAGTCAATACAATTTTCAAAAAACGAGATGAACATTTAATTACTTATAAGAGTGGCTTAGCACAAACACAAATTGCTTATCAATAAACACCTTCACACTTATGTTCAGGTTGAAAATGTATGTTCCCCTATTTCCAGTAAGAAAATATTGGATAACTTGGGTAACGGCTCAAACCGAAATGTGTAATTATTGAAAGCATAGGACTTTGTAAGGATTGTTAGAATTAATGCTAATTAATTGTAGAGTTAATTAACCCATGCATATTAATTGCATTTAGTTCTTGCTCAATACAAATGCATTTGCATCCAAGTCCATGCATGCGGACACCAGTTCGGATTAACATAAGTGCAAGATATGCTAGTATTGAGGACTTTGTAGATTACAATTGCACACGTCATTGCACATTGTGCAGGTGAGACAATCTCCTATATATCACATGAGTAGGCATGTCCGGTTTCAGTTGGCGGTTGTTTGTCCGTTTCGGGTTGCCTGGAAAGGGAACCCCATTAGAACTATTATTATTCCCTACTTATGAACTATTGATGAGTTTGTGTTAATAGGTGTTGAAAAGTGTATGTAAAACCTATTTAGTGACAGTTTGGAACTATTGATTTCGGATCAGTTTTTAGATATCATGAATTGTAACCAAACCGGGAGGTTCTTGATTCCGGTTATGGTTCTGGTACTAGTTCTGCTGATAGTGTGGTTCCCATTCGAACCGCCGGGCCGGTTCCGAACTGATCCTGCTGGTATATAAATGCAAGTGAAACGACTTAGATATCTTTTGTGTTCTATTTATACAACTAGTAACCACTAAATAGTTTGATCGTCGTCAATCAGTACTTTCAGTTCATATTTTAATGTCATAAGAAGCACAAACTTTCGCAACAGATCGAGTAGAAAAGAAAGATTGTTGTTCCTTCAACGACAAAGCAGCAACACTTCTCAATGTTAATAAGCAAAATTTATCACCTTAAACAATACCTACGGTCCTCAAAAGGGACTATATGACGAATAAAACAGTCAACAATTTGCAACATGCTAAATATGATTACGAGTAGTTTTCTTCTTAGTTAACCCTCCTGCAATTCTTCCTGATCTCTCCATTGGACCCAGCGAGGGGCTTGATGTCTCCCATCTTGATCATGGCAGCAACAAAGTCGGAGTTAAAGGTGCTTGAACTCTGGCTGTAGGCCTGGACGAAGGCGTCGGTGGATCCGCCATTGAAGAGTTGCTGGTCTGAGTGCAATAAGCCCTTCTTGGCGATTAGGTTCTTGAAGTAGCTGTTGTCGAAGTCGGTGGGGGTCTGTACGTCGAGAGGTGCTAAGTTGTTATCTCCTGATCCCGGAGTCCTGGGGCAGCCAGCCTGCCTAGTCCTTGCAAAGAAGCCATCAATGTTGGTCTCATTGTATATGCGAGCCCTGAAGTTGGTGCACCTCGCCAGACCAATGGTATGAGCCCCTGCTCTCAAATTTATGTGCAGTCCGTTAATGCTTATATATAGATATAGATATAGATATAGAGAGAGATGGCTGGACTCGACTTAATTGACCATGCATGCAGTTAACTCAACATAAACGTGAATGGGGCTTGAGTGAACATAAGCACCTTATGTTTGTGTGGGTCAGTAAATTTATGATCAGCTTTAATCAAAGTCTTGACTCTAATAAGCATAGAAATTGATCGAAGACAAGATATTCTTAACACTACAAACACAATGTCAAGCACATCAAGCGTCGAGCTGTACCTGATAGAGCAACCATGTCCTTGGCGGAGAGTCCTTGAGCTTGGAAAACAGAGATGAGACGATTGAGGTCAAATGTGGGTGCAGGGATGCTAGTATTGGCAGCAGCCTGGCTGGCCGTCCTCGCATCCCTTCTTCCTACCTTCACAGCCCAGCTAGGTCCACCCAACTAGTCACCAAACCATCATAAGTGGAGTTGCATAGACAAATTGTAAAATCAATCAACAGATAGCTCTGCTAATTAATTAAGCACATAACTAGTTAATTAATAAACTCGGCACTTACGGCAATAATGGATTCTCTAGCACTGATTGCCAATACATCGGCACATGAAACCAACCCGGGACAGGCCTGCTCCACCGCAGCCTTGATCGCGTCTATTACTTCGAATCCTCGTGCAGAATTTCTGTTAGGGGCTGCCTTCTTCTCCCCTACAAACGTCGCTGTGTCGTCTAACAAAATCGATCCATCACAACCCTGAACACAAATTTGAACACCAATAAGTTTCGAATTCCTTCACATAGGAAATAAGATTTAGGTATGTGCCATGTACATTAACAAAGCAGTCATGGAAGAAGAGGCGAACGAGCGATGCGCCCATTCTAGGTTCTCTGGCCACAACTTGCTTGATCTGGGCTCGGACAATGTCGAACACATCGGGGCAGCACGAGTCATAAAAATTAGTGGAGAGTTGAGCGGAGGAGCTCCCAAGGAAGATGGCCGACAACAAGAAGAAAGTAGCAAACAAGGTGGTGGCAGTGGAAGCCATGGCTAGAAAGTTTGAGTGAGATCACCTCAACTGGTGGTGCTTTGGGGGGCATCCAAGGGTGGATTTATAATGTGGTGAGTGATAGGTTAAAGGAGTCGACAAAGATTGGTTGGTCAACTTGACTCATTCAGATCAAATGGAACATTATTGTCTAGGTTTTCAACAAACCTATAATGGCTGCATATTGACATTGCTCCGCGTTTACACACAACTTTTTTTTTATTGTCCTTCCCATTTTCCATTTTCGTCTTATATTAACTTTATTTAATTTCTAAATGTGATTTTGTTGCTTCTAAAATTTCTTAAACACAACAGCAAGTGTGGCTCTTTTACTTTTAGCCTCAGCTATTATGTGGCTCAGGCAGGTTCCAGGTTGTCCTGGTGATCAATACCCTAAAAGTTTCCCAACTTGACACTAAAACGCCTCCTCGAGCCTTGCCTAAGCTGGTCCAGATCCAAGTCTGAGTTTGGGAGGCTATATCCAGACCCAGATCTAGGTCACATCTGGCGTGCTGTAGCGGTAGATTTGTCCAACACTACTTATAAGGTCATACAAATTATCTCCAACACATACTCCCAAACACGCACACGCTAGCTGCAGAGTTATGTGCTAGTGTGATGAAAATTTCTTTTTTGGATGGTCATGGTGTGACAGAAATTTTGAAAAAGAAGAAGAAAAAACTCCAGGGAAATTGTAAAGATGTTTATTTCTAATAATTAATTAATAAATAAATACAACGAGCACGATTCTTGGACTAGAAGGAGGATGGTGGATCTGCATATGCTAGGACCGGGAGTTGTTGAAACTGACTGTGGTCGGCAAAGGACACTTCCGACCAAGGAGTTACCCAGTCCAACGAAAATCACGTGGCGCACAAGATCGCCATGCATGCACGCAGAGAGAGAGCGAGAGAGTTTAAATGATCACCGTCAACTCAAAAGAACACGTCAAGACTTCCTTCTCTCTCTATATATATAAATAGAGAGAGAGAGAGAGAGAGTATGAAAAAGAATCAACTTTGCAGTGGTTGGCCGCATTAATCGCTTGCATGAAGCGAATCAACTTCTGTGTCCCTCTTAGTTTGACAAAACGAGCAGATACACAGCAGGCCTAGAGGAAAAACAAGCTTCGTCAACTTCTGCGTCTGTCTTAGTTTGACAACGAGCAGACAGGAGGCCTCTAGAAGAACCCTCTTGCCTTCGCCTTCTGTGTGTTGCATATGAATAATTGGTTTGGCTTTTTTGTGAAGTCTTAATGGTTTATTTCCAAGTCCACTCAACCCAGGTCCTCATTCTAGAACGGTTGCCGCGAACAATCACAATCCTTTTTTGTTAAAGAAAAGCCAAAACTTTGCTTTTGTTTGGGAAAAAAAGAGAACCTAAAAGTAGAAAATTAACCATAAATGGTATCGCGGGTTTCTTTGATTGGGGGTATTGATTCTTTTGTCATGATCAGTGCACGCTGGGCCAACTCGATCTAGATGCCCCGCTCTTAAAGAATGCAGGCTTCTTGTTAAAAGTGTGTAAAATTCATTGGGTCGGCGAGCCTGAACCCACACTACATTGATCATTGAGAAAGGAACCAAGAGAGCATCTGACACCACAAATCAGACAACACCAAGGTTAATTTTCTACTTTCCCCGCAACTTTAACTCTTAAAGAAGGCTGGTTTAATGTTATTACAATTGTGGGTGTGACCTATCACGCTTTGTGGCCAGCCTATTGTCGGCGAAGAAGAATACCTTGCAGTGAAGGTTGTTGACGATCGCCAGATTCCTATAGCTCTCTGTTTTTTAGAGATGAAAATGGCGTAGCAGTGAAGACGATGGATACGAGGTTCCCTCACGGGGACTTGCTCAGACAAATGTCGTTTCTCTGTGATTTTTTCCGATATTTCTCTCTGTATATCTCTGTCTCTTTGTGTGTCTGCCTTTATAGGCAGGCACTCCCCTATTTGTTTGAGCTTATCCACTTGTGGCTTCCTTCGTCTGGGAGCTTTAACGGGCGACCGTTACCGGAAAATCCGGTAACGATTGTCCGTTACTTGGTTTGGCCTGATCCTCAGGTAACGACTGGAAGGCCAATCCAACCGTTACCCGAGCCGAGAACGGCCACCATTTTGTAACATCTCCCACTTGGCCATTCGAGCCAAGTGTATTGACATACTGGTTTTCCTCCCACTTTTCAGGGGTTTTTCCTAGTTATGTTGATTCCTGATTACTATTGTAATCAGAACCTCTTGTATGGTTATTTTCCCACACAACAAATCATCAGTTGTATGGTTATTTACCTATACAACAATTGTATATCTGTTTTATGGTTGTTCGCCTATACAACAAATCAAACATATCTCAATCCCATGTTTCTAACATGTTTTGAGAAGAGTTCTTCCGTTACGTCTTTGGTTGTCTTGCAAATTATCTCCAACACATACTCCCAAACACGCAGAGGCTAGCTGCAGAGTTATCTGCTAGTGTGATGAAAATTTCAGGGACTTATATGTCAGTGTTTGTGTGTGTTGCGTTTTGCTTTGATTGTGTGTGTGAGTGCTTGCACGAGTCTCGGTACCGAACTCATGACCTTAACTTGTGAGTTGACCCCCTAACCAGGTGAGCTATTGATCTTCCTACACACTATACTCATGGACTACTCCCAACATATGACAGAAATCAGCCTTCACAAACCGATGATACTTGAAAATGGGAGCCAACGTTGGTTAAAACCAAGAAGATACTTGATCATTATTATATAGCATATTTTTTAATTGCTCATGGTCGATGTGGTGAACATATTACGACTTGTGGTATATATTCTTAATGAAAAGTTCAAATTTATTCTTGAAAGAAAACTTTTTATAAATTATTAAAAAGGAAATTGAGATTAGGTGACAATAGATGCACCAGTGCACTCGGATGATTCAGATTTGGTGCACCAAATCCTGTCTCTTTATTAAAAAATGTCCTAGAATCCATGATAAAAGATATTACTATTTTTGGTGGTCTCGCATAACCTTCCTTATTTGAGACCCTATCAATGCCGGAAAAGGCTATGTTTAGTTTGGTTTGATTTGGTTTTGCTTTGCATAAAAAATTTATAAGTCCAAACATTTGCCATTGTCTGTGTGTGATAGAGGCGTTAACTAGATTAATGTATCTAACATCTCCAAGAGCGTTTTGTCTTAGTTATGGTCAGCTAAGTGTTTTACTCTGCTGAAATTATATATATATATATATATATATATATATATATATATATATATATATATATATATATTGAATCCTACCCACTTTTAACACACGTTCATTGAACCTATTTATTGTTTTTGAGTGGCATAAGTATAATACAAATATTTTTCATACTTTTTCAAAACTCTTTAACAATTTTAAAATTATACTCATGCCACCCAAAAGAATGAGTGAACATAAGTGTGCATGTCAAAAATGGGTAGGATCCAATTTTCACACACACACACACACGCACACACACACACACACACACACACACATATATATATATATATGAGTTGATTCCAAACCTATTTTGTATCCAAATATTAGTCAATTTTGGAGATCTGCATTATTCAAATAGATCAGTGGATAAAATGTTTGACAAACATCGGACATTGAGAAATGATCTCATTTTGCAATTGTTGTTGACATTTTAGATCTACACGAATCCAATTATCCGTTGACGTCACTATTGATGTGTGGTTCTTTTGTAATTTCCGCTAAGAAAAGGGAAAGTCCGTTCCGGTGTGGTCCGAAACTGGGTCGCGGTTTGGTGAACAGCGTAAGTCTTGTTTTCTGATGAAGCAAATCCGTGCAGCAGCCGGTCCCCATGACATGTACATGTGGCTGCAACTACGGTTCGGATCTGTTCTTTTGGGCGGTCCTCCTAACCAGATTTATGTGGGCCTCACTTTTACTTGCACGGGCACACGCACATACGCACAGGATTTCCTGCTTTGGTCGTGTTTGTGTTGTGTCATTTCGTGTTGGTTTCTAAATCCAATTCAACTCAAAGGCAACCTGATTCTTTCGATTGGATCAAGAAAGAGATTTAAAAACATGACCGAACTGACGCAAGAATCCTGTGTTCGTATCCACCCAAAACTACTTTAAAAGGAGCCAGGTCATGTTGATGTTAAGCTGTTTATGACACGAAAACAAAATCTCATGATGAAGACCCGAAACACCAAATTACAACAATTCCAAATACAAGCATCATCTTAAAAGTCCATGTTGGTGTCCGCACAAGGGGTACTCGGAAAAGGAACAAGCCATGTTCGGGTTGCATGACAAAGACCCAAAATACGAGACCATTTCAAACTTACAAAAGTGATAGTAGAGGTGTAAATCACCCAAACCTCAAACCTACACCACCGGCGAGAGCAACGGTTTTATTTTGTAACAAAACAATAGATGCATTAGTTATTTAGTTCGGACCCACAAGAACCAATACATGGAGCTAGACATGTCTGGTTCCGGTTAGCCCGGAACCTGAACTGGTTCCAGTTTGAGTCCGCAACTGATGATTCAGATCTGGTTCTGGTTTTGGAAAAGGTGAAACTGGAACTGAGTCTCGGTTTCAGTTTCACCGGTTCTGGGGACAGCATGTTCCTGGTCCGGTTGGAACCATCGAGCCAGTTAAGAACCCGCCATGTCTACACGGAGCCACGTGCATAGTTCATTGAAATTTCTCCTGAAACTGAATACAAGCTCTATGTTGTTGACATTGAAGACTAGTCTTGGATGAGGACGTGTTTGACCCGGCTCAGATTTCGATTCCACCCAGCACAAAAAGCCAGGTTAGGATCAGCTTGACCCAGATGACGTCACATGTGACCCGTTAGAAGTTTCAATTCCGGTGCACTGTAGTGAGTGTTTATCTTTCTTAATGTTATGTTATTACAAAATTTTAAAAGTTTGTTTAAACCAGATAAGTTTTTAGTTTGTAATATTCAGAAGGCATGACTACGCTTTGGTTGAACTGTTCAAATCCAATAACTACAGAATTCATGGCTCGTTGGTCAACTCAAAACCTTCATGTTAGGCTCCTTGCCTCATTCAGTGCAAACTGAACATGAACCAAATACATGCCTCGCTGAAGCTAAAAATGTGACTTTGATGTATACTTTTCAGTAAAAACTTACTGTTGCTATTAGAAATTAAGTTAAAAAATTATTGTTTCAATGCAATTGTCTTGTAAAATTGAAACATCTGATCATTTAAGTGCATGACATCCATCCACCCCATTAATCGGGTTAACATGGCTTTCTAGCATCTATGTCTATAAGAGTTGACCAGAAAACTTGATACGGAGCTGAGTTGAAAAACTGTATATCTATGTCAAGAAAATTCCTTTTACTTAACTACACAAATTCGTGTGAGCTGAGTCGAACATCAGCTGGTAAAGCCAAAGCCTTACGAGCCAGATATAAGCACTAATGTGGAAGTTGTTTAATCAATCATGGATGTGAATCTCACCAAAAACAAGGAAGGTATCTCTTTCCCTTTTGGGGTACGCTGGGGAGGCCAAAGCCAGATGTGCGCCCCGAGTATGGAAGTCATGACCTCCTTCAACCTTGCAAAGATATGGCATTTTTTGCTCTTAATTATTTAATATATATATATATATATATATCTGAGCATGTTTCTAGCACAACCCATTAAGATACTACTTGCGAACTAACCTCCCAATTAACGTGTTGACATCAAATTCCCCTTATGCGATCGTGCTTTTGACGTGTTGACCCTCCAACCAATCCCCTTCAACTGCTGCCATACCTTGTCTTAATCATATTTGGATTTTTTCTATCCAGATCCAAAACTGGACCAACTTTCAGTTCAGATCAAACCAAACCCAGTACATGCCTGTTGATGACCTCCATAATCAAGTAAAAAGTGGAGTCAGACAGTAACGAGAAGTTCCAGTAGTCCCAATCCTCATAATCAAACACCCCAATAGGTTCTCCCAAGAACTATAACCAAACCAGGTATTTGGAGTTTTAAAGGTGTTCCTCGTCTTGTTTCTTGATAAGTATCGGGTGCATCGGGATACAGGGATGAGTTCTCATTCTACAAATGTTTGGTTCATCTTTGTTGGCTCTCCAGTACCATTTTTGCTGGACTCACAATTCGCGCACATGTGGGTGTGTGTTAAGCTTTGGCCTCCTCTTGTAACCAATTTGAATCAAATCCATGGCTTTTGCCCCTCTAAGGCAACAAGAAAACATAAAACGGCCGAAGCTGAACCTAGTGCTGTGTGAGCAGACTGGGTTTCAATTTAAGTTTTGGATCATGGATTCCGGGTCTGAAACCCACCAAGGGAAAGAAATCCGATCATTCACTTACGTAACATTGCTTAATTAATTATAGAATAGGTGGTGGGTTTTCCGCCGGATAACGGTCCCGGCGGAACTTTCTCCTCTCCCGTACAGTCGCACTGGAAGCCAAGTGCGAGGCCTCCGCACGCCCCCATTCCTCAATATCACACTTTCTTTCCTCTCCTCTCTTCTCTTCTTCTTTCTGTGCTGGTCGTTTCTCCATTTCTTTTCCGCTTCCGGTGGAATTGCCGAAGTTTTTCTTTCCCGCGGAGATCTCGCGCGCTAGGGTTTCCGATCAACCGTCGAATCGAGCGGCTCCACGGCCATGATTTGCTGATAATGGTGGCTGCGGTCTCCACCATCACCACGCCTTGCACCAGACGACAGAAGCCCCTCCCCTCCGGCGACGTCCGGCGGCCGCCTCTTGCCCCCTCCGAACGCGACAATGCCATCCCACGGCGGCCGAAAGGACGCGAGATCAACTCGCGTTATCTTTCCTCCCTTGCCCCTACCACGAATCCTTCTTCCTCTTCCCGTCGATGTCCCTCTCCTGGCACCCGTCCGGCGTCTCCGTCACCGGATCCCCTCACGCCTAAGCGCTCACAGTCCGAAGAGCGGCGCCGGCCAACTACTTCGTCCGGACCGGTTACACCATTAGTTGCCGCCGATTTCGTAAAGCGTGCGCCGGAAGTCCTCTGGCCGTCGACTCGGAGTTTGTCCGTATCTTTCCAGGGGGAGTCATTCTCGCTCCCGATCGGCCGGAGAGAGCGCCCGCCGGCAGCTTCCCGGGTTTCGTCTCCGGCGCTACCCGGCTCAACACGGAAGAGCGGGCCGACGACGGAGCGGAGGAGGCAGCCGGAGAATTCGAAGCCTGTGGTGAATTCTGCTGTCAGGCTTGAGCTGCAACACCGGTGGCCGGGGATCTCGTCCGGGAGGAACGGGCTCACGAGAAGCCTGAACTTCACTGACAGGCCCTGCCGAGATCCCGTGACTAGGGTTTTGCAACGGTCAGTGGACGAGAGGCGGTCTTCGTTCGACGGTAGGGTGAACTCCGACTCTGGCGGTACCGCAGACAAGTCCGACGGCTCCGTTCCGTTGGATCTAGCCTCAGATACGGAAAGCGTTTCCTCCAGCAACAATTCTGCCGGTCGCGAGCCTGCCTGTATCCTCCGCCGTCCCGTTTGCACCCCGGGGAGGTTCCTGCCAGAGCCGCAGGCCGTCAGGCAACGCCGGCCGCTGGGCTCGGTCTCATCGACCTTTGATATCAAGCCAGTGAAGCCGCGGCCAACTTCCACGAAGAGATCGTCGATTGATAGCCCTGTGTCTTCTCCGGGCACTCTATCGACGCCGCGGTCCACGGCTTCTCCGATTCGAGGCGCCTTCCGCTCCGCGTCTCCGAGCAAATTGGGGATCTCCTCGTGTCCGCCGTCACGAGGGATGCCGAGCCCCTCGCGAAGTGGAGCGTCATTGACTCCAGCATTGTCATCGGTGAGCTCGATCAGCAGTCGTTCGACTGATTCGCTCTCGTCCATCCTCAGCTTGGCCGATGTTCGGAAGGCGAAGAAAGGCGCAAACCATATTGAGGATGTTCACTCGTTGAGGCTTCTCTACAATTGGCAATTGCAATGGCGGTTTGCGAATGCAAGAGCAGATTGCGCATTGGCGGTGCAGAGAGTGAATGCAGAGGTATAAATTTCCAATCGGTAGGCGTTATCGTTTTGCGATTCTTTTCTTTCGGAATTCGCGTGCCTGTAGATAACTGGTTAAGTTCCAAATTTGTAAGTTGAGTGTTTCTATCGATATTTTGGTTTGGACACATTTTCGCTCCAGGAATTCTATGAATCCTATATTTTTCTTGTCTTCTTTTCTTCTGTGTTCCTGTGTACATTTTAGTTTTTACAACTTGGTGTCTGTACCAGAAAATGCTTCGAGATGCATGGATAACCACCTCTGAACTGAGGGATTCTGTCATGTTTGGAAGGATACAGCTCAATCAACTGAGACAACACGCTAAAGTGGCTGCCATACTTGAAGGACAAGTGAGTTTTTGCAGCTTGTTTGGTGATCATCTTCATTCATTTATTTATTCCTCTGCAGTTTTCTGGATCTCGTTTCATCAAGTATTTTTTTGAGTTTGCTTTCTCTTTTACCTTTCATTGGGGAGATATCGCACAAAGTTTATCTGGATAGAGAGCGCACAACCTTGCACTGGAGATAAATAAGCAAGGATGTGCTAATATGCCTGATTTTAGGTAGTCAGAAAATTCTAACTTTCAATCCGTTCGGTGATTTAGAAAAACCTTACATACGTGGAATTCAAACTTGAATTGGTAATGATAAAGGACTATGACATCAAATTTAGAAATGGGGAAATTTGGTCTCAGTTGCATGTTTGCAACCTTAATATAACCCGACTTCCATGTTTATTATATTATGGATTATCAATCTGTTACATGTCATCTTTCATCTCTCTTTTAAACAAGTATTTCAACTTTTTTAGGTGCACTTTGAGATTTGAAGGTCTCGTTGATGTGCTTTTACTAGTGCAATGAAAATTCCTAGCTATGAGGCTCCATGCTACCTCAAATAAGGCTGTGAACTTTATTTATCTAAAATTTACTTTTATCGGTTATTTATCTAAAATTTACGTTTTAGTACTGTTTAGAACTTCTAGGTTCCATTTGTCATTGTATTGGTGTATTTTTGAAGTTAAGTCACATTGTTCTATTGATTAGATGTCCTACATCGAAGAGTGGGTCATGCTGGATAGAGATCATTCGTCCTCTTTATCAGGTGCTATTGAAGCACTCGAGGCCAGCACTCTCCGCCTTCCCATCATTGGTGGTGCAAGGGTTTGTTCTATCTCTGTTAGGATCCTCATCTTTTTAACTATTGCTTTAGCTACAACCTAACAACTACTTGCTAATGTTAATAGGCTGATGCGCAAAGTGTGAAGGAAGCTCTTGGTTCAGCTGTTGATGTGATGCAGACCATGGGATCTTCCATCCTTTATCTACTTTCCAAGGTTAAATTATTTTTTCTCGTAATCTATTTATGCATTTTGTGAAAGTTGTGAAACTAATCGCTGGCCATGGTCTCTCTCTGCCTTTTTGGCAATTGTTTTGTTTAGAATAGTTGATCATTTAGCTATGCTTTTGATGGTTAGAAACTTGGAACATCAAAACTCCAATGCCTTGAATGGTTGAAAAGACTGCAAGGAACTTTTGTGTGGGACACAAGCTAACCACATATTGGGAAATATGATTAACCTGTGTGTTTTTCCAAGACACTTGAGAACGGAAGTTGAACATGGCCTGTCATATGTGCATATGATGGAGATCACTGGGTGACAGGAGATGGCTGGTTTATAGTGATTTTGTTGTTCATATCTGTTAATTGAGAAAGTGAGGTGGTTTGAGAAATTTAATAGTGAAACGGTGAACACTTCAAAGAGGCTAAAGAAGACCTCAAAAAGGTTTGAAGCAAAGTATAAAACATTAACTTGCTTTTGTTTTTGGAGTTAAACTGCATATGTGCAAAAGATAGAGTGCAACAGCCAAATTTATACAGCCAACCCCACTTTGTGTGGGTTGAATAGCCAAGTATGAATCAGTCATCAACTTACTCTGAAACGGAATGCATGACGTCTTTGCAATCAAGCATCAAGGTCAATGTGTTGGTTCTACCTGTTTCTGTTTGGAGACTTCAATTTTTCAAGCATGCCATCCAAGTATGACCAATTCATGCCTACGCCTTGGGAATCCTGTTTACTTTGCTACAGAAATTGGGTCTATTCTCTCGGTGCTGACAGTGATTCAGGACTGTGATGGTGATCACATTCGGCAAACTCTGATATTTAGGCAGAAACATCGTTATCAGAATAAGACTGGAAGTATACCATGTTAAATAAGCAGATCAGAATGACTAGCATTCGCTACATTATGCTAATGTTTTATCTGGTCAAACTATTTTTCTCACTTCTCTGCGTTTCATAAATGCATGAACTCGGATGCTCCGTTTATTTTTCATACCAACTCAGCTATGCTAACATATTTCTACCGATAGACTTGAACTCGCCTCAGCAAAGAAATTTAGTTTCACCTTTTAATGAGGATGATGTACTTCTGACATGCTTGGCTCTTGTGACATCAATCTGATTTTTTCAGGTGGAAGGGATGAACAATGTGGTCTCCGAGTTAGCTGATGCAACTGTTCAAGAGATTGCTTTGCTTGATGAATGCAAGGGGCTTGTATCAACAGTAGCATCCCTTCAAGTACGTATTTTCCCCTTAGTTCTTATATATCCCTTCCGTATAACTTGGTATCTCACTAACGCATTCCTGATTAAATAGGTGGAAGAGAGTAGTCTAAGAACGCACCTTTTACAACTAAAACAAGTTCATGATGCCTCACGTAACACATGAGATTTTTGTTGTTGTGACGGTTTACTGAAAGCTAACATCAACTGAAAGCTTCATTTGGCTCGAAGAATTTAGGACAGAAGGAAGGTTATTGGTTTGTTTGGAGTGGAAGTTGTGCATTTTGCTCAGAGTTGGTTTATTTAGTTACGGCTCCTCCCCTGAAGGATCTAACTCGTGGTGTCTACCGAGTCCTGTATTTGTTCTCTAATTTATCTTTTAATCTTTCGGTGTGTACACATACTCTGTAGCAAAATCTGATGTAAATATGATAATTCCTCATCCGTTTCTCCAGGGTGATGGTGTTCGGAAAGTACATGAAGATCTAACTGTTTAAGGATGGATGCTCAACGTACTATATGTTTTCCTGTAGAAACTAGGAGATTACATCAAACTATACCAAACCATAAGCCAAAACCAACTCTTATCCGATATTAAGTGGGTAGGCTACGTGGGTTTTTCGAGACTGGTTCTCTGTGTTGTGTCGTTTGTTTAACATTAACTCAAAAACTGCAAGATCAAGTTTAATCGTGAGCTATGAACTACAGTGATATGCCATTAGATCATCTTGTTTGTCAGGGTTGAGTCTTATGCGATCCAACTTTTAACTATTTCCAGTATCAACACACCGAGTTAGTACTTGCAGTCTCCAGGGAGCCGCTATATTTTATGTAAACGGATATTCGCTATATCTTCCCCCTTTCTATGATCTTGTTCTTTTTGATCGAAAGATGGGTATGGTCTCGAACAGATGAGTGGTGCAGTACCACTAATTTCAGCTACCTTGCTGTGTGGACTTTGCCTTTTGGGGCTGGCCAGATGCGGTTTGGTAGCCAGCCAAGTTGCAATAGCAGATGAGCAAAAACATGACAAATCATGTGGAAGCTATTCAGGTGGTTTGTCCTTCCAACTGAGTTCAGTGCCGGGGACGCCTAACAAAATCCAAGTATCTAGCTAAGCTTCTTCCTTTCTTTTGGAATCCATTGAAAGCTCACCAGTAGGTCAAATCGATTTGCATTCATCTCCACTCAATGTTGGTCAGTGCTGCACCATGCATGGGAAACGCCAGGTCTTCCATCGGAAATCAGATTTGCACAGAAGCAGCTCCCCCCACCATTCCCATACCCTCACTGCTAAGCTAGGACAGGTAACATTCTAGGAAGTTCTTGTGTTGCACTCTTTAGCCAGCCTGACTTAGCTTAGGAGAGGGCTTGGTTAAGTTCAACATTCCTGATAGATGATCCTAATGACGTTTTTCTCGTCTTTGTCTTAAATAAATCTTGCCTTTAAAGGAGATATCCAACTTATTTGAGTACCTATGTCCCCATTGACAACCAAGCAGATTCTAGGTTGCCATTGCCACGGTGAAACATTTTCCCTCATGACCGTGAAAAGCTGTCGAATAGACTTAATCCACTGCGTCTCATTTATCAGATGAATATAGCCCCAGTTCTACTCTTGGTCAGGTGAAACATTTTCCCTCATGACCGTGAAAAGCTGTCGAATAGACTTAATCCACTGCGTCTCATTTATCAGATGAATATAGCCCCAGTTCTACTCTTGGTCTCTCCCGTGAGACACCTCATAATTTGTACTTGAACGATCACAGACTTCTCAAGCTTGATTCTTTTGGTCTTGACAAGCAATTTTAAGCTGTTATTGTAAGTGCAAGTAGCACCTAAGAATTATGGGAGAAAAAAAAACGCTTGTGTATTGAACAAATCACCGTTTAGCAAAAATAAAGCCTGAAATTTTCATCACTTTGGTAGTGATAGTTCATTTTTACAAAGTTTAACTTATTCATTAAAATGTTTCATGACTTCAAGTTTCGGATAAGTTCAATGTCGCTGCTCAACATTCGTTCATTTAGTTACCATACGAGTTCAAATCATATTTGAATATGGTGAAGAGAGTATATGTTGAGGTTAGCTTGTATTGCTTGCACCCATGCTCCTCGCTTGGGATAGCGTCACTCTGGTCGATTAGAGTTCTGTCTCGTCCCCGTAGTCAATTAATATTGTAGTTATGAGGCTGCTTAGTTAGTTCATGGTGCTGTCTTGTTACGCTTTTAGTCCTTACTACCTTAAAATGATACCTGACACGCACATTGAGCGTGTGTTTCAGAGAGAGAGAGAGAGAGTTTCACAAAGAAGAATGTCTTGGTAGATGCAGCATCCACTGATTTTCTGATGAACTGAGGTGGAAACTTTTTTCAGCTCAGGTTCCGCTCGTCAATCTCACGTACCGAGCAGGAACAGGCCGATCTACAAGCAAATCAGTTGGTTGATCAGATCAATCAACTACTAGTGTCTATTCTTCTTTTTACAGATACTGTTCCCCCATATCAAAGGTGGCCTGGCCTGGCTGTTCAATGTGGGTGAATAATACTTCAAAGAGTTATTTGGCCGCCATACACAAAGATCATTCCTTTTGTCATGTCTATGATATGATCATGTCGATCTTCATAATGCACTCCTTCGTCCGTCCACTTGCTTCACACACAAACAATTGCCAATGAACATTTACGTATTGCCCTCCACTTTAATTTCTTTTCTTTTCTTGTCCCTTACGTAAGAGTTTAAGTTAGAACCCTAGCAAAGACGAATGAAATTTGTCTAAAAGAGTTGGACCCAAGTGGAAATGACATGTCCTTTTTGAATTTTCTAATTTCAAGAAACTAATTGTTGTGATAGATGCAACATCTGCACAAGCGCCAGCATTTATCATGTGTGAATAATGTGTTTGTGGCTCATTTAGCGACGAAAAGCAGCACAGCCCCCTCTTTCAATGAATAGCCAGATGCGGGGCCTAAATGAGATTTCTTGCAATTTGTGAATCTGAATAAAAATATATAAAAGAAACAATGTCTTGCATATTCCATAATAGGACTTTTGCTCTAAATACGTATTTTAAACACTGACAATTTCATCATCTTAAAGATTCTACAATAATACTAGTCTTTTGTCATTCATTCATGCGTATGTGTGTGACCGATGCTTGGTTGATTCTAAGTAGTTCGATACTCGTTCACTTTAGTGAAGGTCTTCAGTTCGAGTCCTATGAATGGAGAAAACCAGTACTGGAAGAGCTTTAACCCCATAGTGGGGCAAATGAGCTCTCGTTGGGGTCCTTGTGGGCTTTCGGACTTGGACAAAAAAAGAAAGAAAGAAAGTTTTGGGGATAGGAGATGGATCTTAGAGCAATAGCAGATCTAAAAATTGGTGTGAGGTGGGGCGAACATGACCAAGATAAATCATTTTATAAGGATTGAATAACCACTGATTGGAGGCTTGCAAAGATCCATCTACGAATGGAAATCACGCAATTTGTAAGCCAACCTCGATGAAGGCCATTGCGCAAATAATACCCTATATGAAATCGGTACTATTTCTTTTTAAGTGAAATACAGTGGAGTCGGTATGGAGCACAGCTCTCCTTGCTATTCAAGTTGGAGGTCAAGAGTTGGTGCACATCTAGCCATGACGACCATAGGTAAACTGGGACCAATGATTCTATTCCACCAAAACCAAAATAAGTGGCAGAACTATCACCATCATACGTAATCATTTCTTTAGATAACTATAGAATAAGTGGCAGAACTATCACCATCATTTTTCATTTAATATGGATACTGAATCTGACCCAATTATCCGAAACAAAATTGAATCCCATTACTAAGGGTCGAGTACGGGTGTAAAGTATTGACCCAATTGGGAAATAGGTCTGCTTGGACCTACCATTTAATCCTGAACAGTTCTATACCCAAACCATGACTTGACCTAACCTAAAGCAGACCTAACTATCCGAACCCAACTGAAACCGATTAACAAGGGTCGGGTTCCTGTATGATTTGTCGACCTGATTTGAAATTGGGCTGCTCAGAATTGACTTGAAGCCGACCCATTTGACCCTCCTAGTTAAAAAGCACTGCACAAGTATGTGTGCATACTTGGGTTTCCATATGAAACTCATTGTGATAAAACAGGGGGCGAAAGTCTCCCCAGAAACGAAAACGCACAAAAAGCAAGATACCTTTTGCAACTTGACATTCCATATCTAATATAAAGTCAGTGGCACTGTACATCCCTCTCTCTCTCATAGATCTCTCTGCAGATATGGAAAGCAAAAGGACTAACCATGGTTGCGAGTGGCAATTTAAACTTCAAATAGAATCTTAGTTCCACTAAAACTCGATCTCACCAACACGAACTGCAACGATCCTAAACTACTAGTGCTGAGTTATCTTTTTTGCTTGATTGTTGTTATCAACAGGTTAAGTTTTAGTCATTTCTCATAATATTTTTGAGATCTCATCTACCGCTTTTTAACTGTCCATCACCTAACCTTAGAATGTTATGGGGGTCATCTACCTTCCATTTCATTCATCCATATCGTGAAAGCTTATTTCGTTCTCTTAGGAGCTTGTTTGCATGATGAGACTTTTCAAGTAGAAACTAATTATATGACCGGTACGAACTAAAATTTAATAGTTCAACGAGGGGCACGAAAAAAAACTTGAAATACCGCTAATTCAGATCCCAAAATAAGATAAAGAAAAGGACTCACAGCCCTCTTCTTTCATGGCATCGATTTGGCTCCCAAGCCAGTTACAAGATTAACCGATGTCACTTCTTTTTTTTTTGCGAAAAGATAGTAAACTTGATTCACTTGAATAAAGTTATAATGTGCTCCATAGAGCTGCATCAGTCATACAGGGCTTTTCCCATACAAGGAACTGTATTTCAGTAGAAAACAGGAAGGTGGTGGATTTTTGAATTCATCAGCAAATATCTTTATTATCTATCTCATTACCACAGAAAACCCTTTCATTGTGACCTAACCAAATCCTCCAAAGAGTAAAAGCGTAAAAGCTTAATTTATATCTACCTCCCGAGGATCTCTTGGAAACATCCACTACCATCAACCACCAATCAGTAAATGGCATTGAGGGAGATTTGGTTGAGGTAGATTAGGTTGGATCTCCTTCCGGACGTGGACAGCGTGATGACGGAGAACTAAACAATGCAGCACAGACTCTGTATCTTGGTTGCACATTGGACAGCGGATATCCTATAATGGCATGCTTTGCTGTAACCGCACTCGCTAGAATACCTTCATGCTGCAACTTCCGGACGAAGATTTTGATCTTTCTAGGCACTCGCAACTTCCAAATCTCTCTCCACAACTGCTTGTTATCCATGTATGCCGGATATTGATTTACCGATGGATGAAAAACTTGAAAAATAACGTTATCACCTGCTGAAGTAACGAGTTGGACTCCATATATAGCATCTTTCTCCTTTGTTGGTCGAATCTATAGAATTCGATCAACAGTACCTTGTCTGAAGGACTGCTCATTCCAATAACCTGAGGGTGTCATAAGCTAGTTCACCCTTAGTAGCCGATCATTAACCCATTGCTGCAGTGCTTTCGAGTATCGGCTTGTTGACCCCACCAAAAATTCATCATCACTTTATGCAATTCATGTATGGAAAAAGGCTTAGTTGTTGTTGTTGTTGTTTATGCAATTCATCAAGCTATCAGGTAATTTAAAGCATGCCATAGAATAGATGGGAATAGCAATCCCTACAGCCTTTTTGAGAACTTTAACCCCAGTTGATAGCAAGCATCACTTTCAACTTTGTAGTTTCTTCATAACCCCCTCTTTGACGTAGGTAAATGTTTGCTTTTTTGACTTTTAAAGATGGATGGATGGGACCGTAAGATCCCTGTCCTGAGTGCTAATATATATGATTGCTGGAGCTTGCGATCTTTGCTACCGAATATGTTGAGGACTGTTGTTACTAAAAAATATGGCAGATTTAGATAAATAAATTTTCTGCCCACTATGGCTCTTATACTGCTGCATCACTTCAAGGAGTTTAGAACGATTACAATCCAATGCTCTTGTGAACAATATGGAGTCATCTGCAAATAGTAAATGTGATATAGCCGGACAAGTTTTAGTAAGTCTCAAACCTTTAATGTCACCGCCGCTCTCGGCTTAATGCAATAAAAAGGAAAGCCCTTAGGAAGAAAAAAGAAAGAGAAAAGGAGATAGCAGGTCTCCTTGGCGAAGACCTCGAGAGGGAAAAGAATACCCATGTGGCTGTCCTTCAACCAATACCAAAAAGGTGACTAAAGTAACACACTGCTCAACCCAATCTATCCATGTATCACAAAAGCCCAATTTATGATCATAAGCTTTGTTCATGTCTAACTTAACGAACACATCATAATTCTCTTATTTCTTTAAAAATGCGTGCATTCATGAGCCACGAGTATGTTTTCGGAAATGAGATAACCATTAATAGATGCACTCTTATTCGAACTTATAAGTCTACTCATATATGGTTGAAGCCTATGTACTAAGGCTTCAGTAATAATCTTATAAATGACATTACATATACTAATAGTTCAGAGTTGAGTCATGTTTGACGCATGTCACTTTAGGTACGAGGCAGATAAGGGTATCAGTGAAGCTTTTTAGTAGTTTACCTCCCGCAAAGAATGCTTTGGTTGCACGATAAACCTCATCCCGCACAAGACTCAAATAATGCTTAGAAAATTCTGCAGTGGATCCATCATCTCCAAGGGCATTATCTGCATTCATTGGGAAAACGGTTCTTTTCTTGAACCTCCATAACCGGTTGAATTAGCCATCTGTTCATGTTGTTTATGACTTTAGCTCTAAAGAACTTAGAATTATCGTCCCCCCATCTCAGCCACTTATGTGGAGCCTTTTCTTTCCAATAACAGTTATTCATGAATGATAAACATGCCTCTTCCTTCTTCTGGTCCAGCCACATTGTATGCACAAGCTCTGATATGGAGTAGATAGAGTACCAGCGTCTTGAAACCAAAATCTCTTTATAGGATTCATAATTTGAGGATGACCATCAAAAAGTAAAGGGCGATGATGGGAACCTAGATCATCCAGGTGCGATCCAATTTGAGTTACGCCAACTTAGTGAGGCCAGTACTCATTCCCTCCTCAATCAGATCGTTACTGAAGTTGTGATTATACCATGTATACCATTATCAACTAATTCATAATGATTGGTAAAGCTGGCAAAATTAAAGATGAAACTAATTGATTGCTCCTATATTTTCTTAGTTGACTAGTAATGGCACTAAAATCACCGAAGAAAAGATAATGATCACCCAGATGCTGTCTTTAAGAGAACCAAATTGAAGTTGTCAAGTTGCATCAAGACTATGCAAATGGACCCCAACAGTTGCCCATTTAATTCCATCAAATAAAGAGAACCAAATGCAGAAAGTATCAGATTTATGAACTTACACCTGAATGCCAGCTTTCCAGGCCGGTAGTGATGCCATTCGGGTCTACCAAGAAACAGTTCTCATAAGCCTACGGCTTTAATTTGGTTTTGACAAATATAGCTTGATGCTTAGTCTCCATAACAAGAAGGACTTGTGGGGAACTGGTCTTGCATAACCCATCAATTTTATGCATTGTCAGGGCCTTCCCAGGCCCAACAATTACACAAAAGGATCTTCATGGTGTCGACGGTTGGTTGGCACCATAAACCATTCCGGTGACTTGAAACGTCCGCCTACCCAAACACAAGAAAAGAGGCCGGCTCGCTAGGTGGAAATAACCGTCGGGGTGCGTCCTTCGTGCGATGCCATGGAGTAGAATTCATCGGTTCGCTCGTAGAATTGAATTAACTCCGCCGCCCGGGTACGCGCCCAGAGAGGGGCTACGAGCTAGCTAGATTCCTCTACTCTGGACCGGCGACCTTCAGCGCCCGTGGGGCCGATCGAGATTCACGCAAGGGGGTAAAAAGGTGTAAGTACGTACTCCCATAAGCGGAGAACGGGGCGATATGCGTCGTTATCCCTGCAACCGATGACCAGGGAATGGGTCTGGAGCGCGACCCTACACCCGACATCCCGGCTCCCATCCCGCAGCAAGCCCCCTTCCGGACCCACCGCCCACAGATTACAACTTACATCTCTCCCTCTCTCTCTCTCAAAAGTTTATCTTAGTGCTTGCCATTTTTGGGAAGGGAGTGTTCATGCATCCACCTCTCCCACCCCGCAGCAATTCCCCAGATCTTCACTTCTTCAAAATGGTAATATTCAGCCAATATCGTACTCACAAGATATGCCTCCTTTATGAAACTTTATGGCAGAAATAAATCGATAGAAAATTTGGGGCAAGTTTTTTGAAGGGAAAAATGGATCTACGAAGGACCCGTTCAGATTTCTCGACTCTAAAAGGCTTCAAAACGAAACATGGAATTTGCGAGAAGACAGCAAATATGAAAAAAACGCGGTTTATTGTCCTCTCGGTATGCTGCACCGGAAAGAAGTCCGATGGAATCATCTCACGACAACGGGAGATCCTCCGACGGAGCGGACACATATCGCTAACTCTTCGTAACCAAAAAAATCCCGGGAAACCGCCGGTGCCGGAAAATACGGGAGATCAAGCAGGAAGAAGAGAGTGAGAAATGAAAAAGAACGCCACAAGCGACTTATACGAACAAGTCAAGAGTCTTCCGGCGGGAAACGAGTTCATGCCCGTTGCTGTCCTCGCTGATGACGGAACCCTCCGAATTCAACGACGGACTCGAAAACCGTCGATTCTCCGGCCAGGGGCTCGCAGCATAGCGAGAACCAAGGGGCAGATCGAGCTTCCCCCTATGCATCCATCGCTCCTCCGCTTCCGGCGTGGCTGACGCAGCGACTTTACGCTTGATCGGTGAGATCAACGTCTCAGCTACGTCGTGTGCGTCACTAGAGCTCCGCGCTGTCGCCAGGCAACCTAACGCAACCTCATCCAAGGGCAGTAGATCGCCGCCGCAGAGAACCGTGTCCACTGCCGCCTGACAGACGTGCCAGTTCCCACTCCATAGCAGCCCAACCGCTCCGTTCACCGGATTAACAGTCCTGCCGGCGGCCTCGTAAAGAAGTGACTTAAACAACGCTGCACAAAGCCGCCGAATGGCAATCAGAACAAGCAACAAAAAAACAAAGGGAATACTTCTTGTTTCTTAAGCCAGATAAGGAACGGAAGTTAAAAGCATACAGATTTGTTCCTATAGTTTTTGGAGTGACGAGTCTACCAGGCCTCTGATTCTCCGGGACCCCGGAGAGGAAGGACATGAGGCCGGCTCGGCCAAAGAACTTCGCTACGAAAACGGTGGCGTGGCCTTGAGATTCAGGCGTCTCGAGCCACTGCAAGGAGGAGCGGAGGATGCAGGAGTCACTGCATCCCTTACGCAGAATTCGGCACCCGTTGCAGCTTATTTTCAGTGATATTCCGGCCTTTTCGTCGTAGGGAGATACGCTCATGCGACGACGCACGTCCTCTCCTTCACCTCTCGGAAGACGGTCGGTTTCTTTCCTTGGTCTCGAAGCAAATCGGAGACAGAGAGGGAATTGGCGTTTGCAGAGAGCCGCGTCTCTTTTAACGAGGAAGAGCGGGACCCATTTTAAACCGCGGTTAGTGGATAACGATAACCACGGTTAGACATCCGAGCTTCTGGGGTGCGGCTCCGACTTTCCGCTTCTTTGTCTTGTGGGCTTTCTCCACCGTGGATTTGCCTTTTGAGATTCTGCACCATTGGATTTCACCGCTCTTTAAGTATTACGTGATACGAATTGAACTTACGTATCCCTTTACGCAGGTAGGAAGACTCACGAAATTACCTTTTCCCACGATCCAACCATTGCCGTATCCAGTATCCACGTTCAATCGGAAATTTGCCACTCTATTAAAATATGTAGAGATATATGTTTTGAGCAATCCGAATTTTGTCAAATTGTTAGGTCAATAGGTTGTATTAGAATGTGGAACCACATCTCATCCTTTCTGGTTTTTGATATGGGTTAGGCAGAGACCCTACTAGTGAGCTGGATCCTCAACTTGATTTTTTTGTGAGTTGCAATCCTTTGGTTATGCACAGAATTAATGTCGGTGGTAACATGAAGGAGAACATAAGGAATTCAACATGAAAAAAATATACCATTAAAGTTGAAAGGTAAATATTATAGAGCAATAATTAGACCTACTATATTTTATTGTTATGAGTATTGGGCAATTAAACATGTATAAAAGATGTCAGTAGAAATAAAGATGTTGAGATAGATGAGTGGTAATGCAAGAAAAGACCGTATACATAATGAGATTATTAGAAACAAATTGGGAGTAACATCAATAGAGAATAAAATCGTTTTAAGATGGTTTGGACATGTAGAAAGATGACCTGCTCCTATAAAAAAATATGAAAAACTAGATTGTGAAAATGTGAAAAGAAAAAGAGAACGATCACAAAAGTATTGAAAAGAAACAATAAAGAATGATCTAGCTTATATTGAGTTAACTACTAGCATAACACATGATAGGACTACGTAGAAACAAATAATCTATATAGCCGACCCCATCTAATATGAGAAAAGACTTCATAGTTGTTGTTATAGTCGCCATCCTTGCCTTGCCAGGAGAGCAGTTATCTCCTTGTGCCGCATATTGACCCTAGACGAATAATCGCTTTTCCTCGTGATTAAGCAAACTCCTTATCTACGTGAAAATCCTATAATAATATCGACATGGATGCAAACCATAATAGACGACCGTTTCTTATTGTTTGTTTAACAAAAAGTAAATTCCAGATGGGAGGACTACAGAAACAACACAAATTTCATTACAAAGCTTTGGTGCAAAGATCAATAAATGCTAGGTAGGCTACTCCACAACCTTTTATCCATAAAACATGTTTTCCACCAGGTATACAGAAACATCAGATTCACAGCAATTGGCATGTCAGGCCCAGGCCGTGGCTGATATGAGGGCATTCAAACATCAGATTCACAGCAATTGGCATGTCAGGCCCAGGCCGTGGCTGATATGAGGGCATTCAGGGTGTACTTCAAGGACAAGAATCCTCTAGCTTCCATTCGAGGTTGTTCTAAAAACACACCTCCCAAGAGTAATTTCTCCTCTAAAAAAAAAAGTTCTAACCACGATGACATTGTCCAAGTTAAAGCTGGAACCGTTTGTGAGTGCAAAGCTAGAGGATTCTCAAGATTTTGAGCATCACATTAACCTATTAAATATGATAATCACCACCTTCAATGCCATAGAGATGCAGGAAAACTAAGCCTGCACATTTTCAATGATTTTTTTTTCTTCCAATTTCTTTGAAGTTTCAACAAAGACAGAGAACTCGCCCCAATACTCTTTGACAAGGTCAGAAGTTCAATACCCGGGTGCACATCTTGTAAAGGTTTGCCTAACCCATCTCGACTACCGAAAAAGGAATAAAGAGAAAAGGAAACTGTCACAGGACGGATTCCTGTGGCGCGCGCACCCGCGCACACCCATCCCATCCTTCGTCCGATGGCTTCAGAGAGCGCGAGTGCAAGGCGACGCATGGGCGTAGACGCACGCGCAGATTGATGTAAACCTCTCTTGTATGTACATGTGTTGTATTTGGTTCATTGTAAAGCCCGGGTGTGTTCTATGAACTTGGGCTAAGTCGAGTCGTGTGTGTAACTTGGTTTAGTGTGGTGTCGGTTCATGGTGGGCTACGTCTAGTGGTGTGAGTTAGGTCCAGCTAGGTAGGATCGAGTGTTGGCTAGGTCTTATAGTTCGGTTCTTGTATGGATCGGATATGGATCCACGTGTTTGGGTCTTGGGTCCAGTTCATTAGGGAAAACCTGATTCGGTTCATGCTGGAACCGAGAATGAACTGGGAGGGAACGGTTATGTGGAACCGTCCCTTGGCTGATGGATGGCGGTTACTTCAGCCAGATGGAATGCCGTGAAGACCAGTAGTTGTTGCGGTTACAGCCAGATGCTGAACAACTGAAGCATGGAGTTGGCGGGAGTGGTTGGAGCGGTTCCAACCTTGCGGCTTTAAGTGAGCAGCAGCTCGTGAAACAGGGCAGGCTGGAGAGTTCCCGTGAAACAGAGGAAGGCTGGTGTCTTCCCGTGCAGGCTGGTGATTCGGGCAGGGCTTGGAAGGCGGAAGCTGCGGTTGGTGTAAAACAGTTGATCGTCCAACACCGCAGCAAGATTCCGCCCGATGAGCAGGAGTCCCGTGGAGGCTGGAGTTTCCGCAGACTGGAGTTCCAGTGCTGAACGCTGAAGTTCTGTAGAACGCAGGAGTTGATGGAGTTCAAGTGTTCCTGCGGATCGCGCTGGGATTGCTGAAGAGTTGCTGCAGAAGCCTTGGTTGCTGCGGTGGACAGAAGTTGCTGAGAAGTGGCGGAAGTCCAGAGCAATCGGCTCCCGTGCTGTGAAGACGGTGATTGAAGGGAGCGAGGGATTTCGGTGGATCCCATTGGACGCTGAAGCAGGTCGAGCGGAACCCTGTAGCCTTCAAGTGTCTGGGGTTTGCGTGAAGTGCAGACTCTTCCCCTTCTTGCAGCAGCAGCAACAGCAGCAGCCGCAGTCCATGTGCAACAGAGGGTTGTTGCGGCAAGATGCAGCCAGCAGTTGCAACCGTGTTGTTGCTGTAAGTGCAGCCAGATCTTCCTTGCAACCGCAGCAGCTGGGTCTTCCTTGGACATCAACGTAACCGCCCATCCTTGGTGAACAAGGTGCAGCCGTGGTCTTCTTCATGCAGCTGTGGTGCAGCCGTGTACTCTGCAGCAAGCTACAACAGCATGCAGCCGAGTGGTGTGCAGAAGGTTCATGTGCAGCAGAGTTCCACAGCAGTGGTGCTGAACATCGGGCAGCAGATGTGTTGCAGCGGATCGCCCCTGTGGTGTGGGGTCTTCCACTATAGAACGTAGCTAGTTGAGTGTGTGAGCTCAGTGTGGTTTGTGTGTGAACCATAAGTAGCTAGAATCTGTGCGGACAGATTTATGTTCTGTGAAAGTGTTCAGTTCATTCCAGTCCAGTTGATGTAAGTGTGTGTTGTGTGTGTGTTATGTTCGGATTTTGGAACATAAGTTTGTTATGTTCTTGGCATGGAGATCGGAGGAGCTGATCCAGACTCCCTACATACTTGACTTGTGATTTGGGTGAACCAACTAATCAAGGAAAGTCACGAGCAGGGGCTATCCGCTGAGGAACGTGTCCAGCGAAAAGAGAGCACGTTCCGGATTGGGGTTGATAGGGTCACTCGGTGATTCCCGACGAAGGAGACGAAAAATTTGGTTTGAAAAATTGTCCCGTGACAGAAATATAAATCACAACAACCATCTGGCTTGGTGACAGACCTTGGATAAGCAACCTTAGAAACCAAACCAAAACCAAGCAAGCAGCTTCCATTATTAACTGGGATTGGCTACATGGTTTGTTTCTTTCGTACCATTGTGCTCGATCATGTGTCATATTAGCATGCATTTATCTCCATAAAAACAAATATCATGCTCCGTCATTTCCTTCCAACACCTTTTCAGGCCATCTGACATTTAACTACTGTTGAATTCGGAAAGAGCGCAAGGCATGATATATTAATTTATATTTGCAGTACCGCACAGAATTTCTTTTCTTTCAATCATTTATATTTCATTATACTGCCTTGAATAATTTATTTGACAGCTCTCCAACTGTATGACATTCAAATCTGGGAACAAGAGTTCCGATCGTCCCGTAACAACAAAATCAATCAAATCAATCATGCCTTCTGCAAAAACAGACGCCAGAGGAATTGAGAGAAAGCTGTCGTGGCTTACATTGAGGTAGGCAGCAGTGCTGTTTCACGTAGCAGGAAACCATGGACCGACGACGCTGCCATTTACATGGCCATTGCTGTGAATCCCAGCTCCATTGGGTAGAATCGTAGACGAAAGTCCAGCAGTCATAGGGGCAGCAGCTGGATACAGACCTAGTGAAGGAGGAAGTGAATGGCTTGTCGCAAGGGGATTGCCGCCTCCCTTGCGCTGTTGTTGAAGCGCGTGTATCTGCCGGAGTCCTTCCTCATGGATCCGCGTCAAAGTCTCCATCTCTTGCATTGAGAGAGCTTCCAATCCAGCACCATAAAGGGGAGCATGGCGAGACATTTCTTCCTGCAGTGAGGCTTCAAGGGTATGGATATATTGCTGCGCGTCCAAACCACAGTAAATACAACCAGCAGAACATAGAACACCAAACATGATTTGATTCCGTATATATATATATATATATATATATATATATATATATATATAGAGAGAGAGAGAGAGAGAGAGAGAGAAAACCTGGCACGTGTTGAGTTTTGATTCCATTCCATCAATATAAGCTTCACATCTAGCAATTTGCTCTTCCTTTTCTCTCTTTTCTCCCTCAGTTTGCCCGACAGTTTTTGTCAATCTCCGGACTTCATCTTCAAGTGACTGCCTTACTACCTCCCTAGTGACGGTCTCAGTAGCAAACCGCTTTAATTCCTCATCAAACCTTTTTCGTGCAGCTTCAGCATTCTTCAGCCGTTCAGCCAGTGCATTCTTTTCCTTAACTACTCTCTGAAGCATTGCAAAGCGAATTCAGTAAAACTAAAGCATAATAAGTAAATCATACAATACAAAACGCAATTACAAATTTGATATATGAAATCGTGACATGGCTACTTCAACAAAGCTCTATTGAAACACAAATTAGGAATTTCAAGCTAATTTGGTGTGATCTTTCTGAATGAGATTAAACTTTGCACTCTAGAAGTAAGATCTAGCCCTTTAAGTATAGGCTACCCATTGAAGTTATGCATAGCGCTACAAATGATGAGCTGCAAGTTTTGTCCATCAAGTCACTAATCTCGCTCTACAAGAGTCCACCATCATATCTACTGGCCTTTATAAGCTGAGAGGCGAGATAACCACATCCACTTATGAGCTAAGTTGAGGTTCGTGAAGTCCTGGAAGGATCATCCTGTCCATAAATTTTATTATGAGTACACACCTCGTAGGGGTCTGCCTAATCCCGCTTGCCTTTCAAAACAAAGGAAAATCCCATCAATTGTGGGAGACAGGAAACAAGGTATTCAGGACATCCCTCGGTCCATCTTCCTTCAGGATCAGGGTGTAGGATTGAATGATGCAGCCCCTTTCAAGCAGTAGCATCGCCATGGAGTTCCTGGATATATGACGAATTTGCAATCCACTTGAAGAAGTCTTGTTGGAACCCAGGACATGGCGTCTTCCATCCATAAAGTGCCCCCACACAGCTCACTGAAATTCTGCTTGGAGACCATCAGCGTCTTCCATCCACAAAGTGCCCACACTGCTCATTGAAGTCATCTATGTGAAAAGAAGCTTCCACGTGCTATTATTGAGATTGAGATATAAACATAGGGTCCCAGTGGGTGCCACCCTGAACTCATTTGTCGAGAAATTAGTTTACGAACTATTTTGGGCTCTGGTGAAGGTAGAATATCCTTCAAACACTAGGCTCTCACCTTGATACAGAAGCAATACTTCATATTCTTGACCACGAGGCAAATTGGAGGAAGAAGCAAGTGTTGGCATCTTTTACTTTGACTTCATCTTGCATCTTGCATCCTCCAAAATGCTATGTCCATCAGACTCCAATCCATGAAATATACCCTAGTGAGTAATAATACATCTTTGCAGATTCCTTCAACACCGACACAGTCTTAAAGCTGCCAGGATCCATTTGAATGCCTTACACTACAAACTTAGAACCATTTCTCTGAGTTCTGGCATTGTAATCCATTTATCGCAGCAGAATCTTCTCCTCATCAGCCGAGACCCCATCAACAGTCAATTGCATTATGGTCCAATTCATTGTGAGGATAGATGCAGGCCAGTGAATCCACGAATAAATTGATCAGGGGTACCGGTAAGAGGACAAGACCTACAGCTCATCAATGGATGTTCAGATATATGACAATTATGGCCAAGTTGCGCCAAACGCCTCGGTTCTTAATTTTCTTGAATGGGTCCAAAACTTGGACCCAACCCCTGGAATTGATCTACTCTCACACTTTGCATACTTAAATAGATATTCTTGGTACAACCATACATAATAATGGACCTTCACTCTTCTGACAATCTGCCTGCAGAATCATGTTTGTCTTTCTTGTTATCATCCTGCCGAAGACAATTCTCTTCATTTCTTCTCATTTTCTTCGAGAGAGAATGCAACAGAAAAGGAACAGCTGATGGTAGTTGATAGAAGACAACAAGGTGGATTAGCGCTTTAAACTACTAACAGCAGTGGAGGGATGAGCGACAAAAAATGGCGATGAGGGTAACGGCATGGGAGAACAAAAAGAAAGAAATGGAGACAATGACAATGATGTGGCCGAACACCATATAATATGTCCTTGCTGTTACCTATATATCGCTCTCACAGTGATAATCTTTTATGGGATGATTATTAAAGCCATTAAATGAACCTTGCCCCTCATGGTCCAGGACTCCAGGTTCTACTTGATGAGCTTGTAGGTGTTTTGTTTGTGATGTATACATTCTGAAGTGAGTTGGCTCAGTGAGATAGACAAGCTGAACATGAACAAAGCATGTTAGTTCAAGATCGGTTGTATTAGCTCATTTAATTAAATATATAAAAGATTTTTATATATGCTAGAAAACCATGTTAATCAACTAACCGGGTGAGCATAATGTAATTAAGTGATCACATGTCTCGATTTTACTGGAAACTTGTATTGTCTGAATTAATTTTCTCTTAATTTCAAGAATGCAAATAAATCTTTCAAATTTATATGTGAAATAGTTACATTTTAACTTTCAAGAGATGTTTGTGTTCAGCCTGTCTAAATCAGCTTCTGTTCAGTTCATGTTAGGATCTGCTCAACGAACTACCTAGCTGAACATAAGCAAGATCTAGAGTTGATGAACAGGTCATGAACATAGCCTGTTTTTTTGTTCGGCTTGCTTTCCAGCACTAATGATTATATTATGAATGAAACCTTTCATTAGGAAAAAGAGCATCCAACCCAGCAGAAGCTGCTCAACATTTTGCAATATAACTAGGCTGTCGTATTACAACTCTTTCATTTAAATCTCTTGGGTGTAAAACTATTGATCGACTTATGGTCATATATTAGTATTTCCTTGCATACTACCTCCTAGCAAAAACCAATAAATGGTTTTTTATGTCTTTAACTCTCCTAATCTAGTAATAGCCCTAATCCAATAAGCTGATCAAAATGACAAGAACATCCAACTAACCTTTCACAATCTATATACATTCTCCAAGCATAAAGCATCAAGGTAAACAAGAAAATAACGATAATTGTTCTTTTCCATCAAAGCCATCGGAAGACCACAGCATACTTTTCTATGTCCTTACTTTATTTACCTAAACATCGGGGAATCTGAGATTATAATCCTATTCGGGGTTATAGTCAGATGCTCCATATTATTGTATTCTAAATTGGAGGAACATCAAAAGCACTCTTGTGCTTTTAAAAGACACTTGACAAGCTATCAATAATTTTTGGACCAAAACTGAAGGAAAGAGACATGAACTTTCTCCATATTCCTGTTTCTTCATATCACTAAGTCCATAAGATTAGATTGTACTAATTGCACTTTATGGGACAAACTGATGAAAACCGTGGGGAAGATAAGGCACGTTGCAGTTTCTTGGATACAGCTAAAGGCTACTCCGATAGAAGGGCATACACGTATGAAAATGTGAAGGCTAATAACGTCCAGGAAAGTCCATAGCTTCTAGCCTCCAGAAAAATTAGGGCCACGTTTTAGAAAGCCAAAATTGTTGTGTTTGATCCATCACCCGAATGTCAGGATCTGAGCCATATACTTATAGAAAAAGTTTCACAATCTCTAATATCTAAACTAGTAGATATCAAACCTATCATTTCAGATATTCAGAGATAAAAAAATAAGACATTAAGCTTCCATCCAACATTACCTTTAACTCATCCCTCTTACGGGATTTCAACTGTGAAAGTTGCGTCTCTGCATCATGAAGATGGTCTTGAAGGATCTTCTTCTCATCAAAGAGCTTTGCAATTTCATCCTCCCTTTCTGATCGGATCCACTCAAGTTCGCTTTCTGCTTCCTGAATCTGCTCAGTCATTTCCTTCCTTTCTCGGGCAGAGCGATCAATTTCAGCTTTCATTTCAGACTGTAGTGGCGAAAGATGTGTTAGGTGAATCTAAGGGAGGTGTACCGGTACAAAAATAAGCTTGGTAGTGGAGTGAAGTAGTGCAAAATAAAATCAAGGCAAAGAGGGCATGTTACAAATTACATTATGCTAAGAAAACTAGTGAAACTTTAGAGGCTTATAAGAAAGCAAAGAAGGAAGCGAAAAAGGCATTCAATGAAGCAAAAGCTAAAATTTGGGAGGATTTATATAAAAAATTCAACTCAAAAGAGGGTGAAAGAGATATTTTTAGGATAACTAGGGCTAGAGATAAGAAAACTAAATATCTTAATTCTGTTAGATGCATCAAAGACGAGGATTAAAAATTTCTAGTAGAAAATGATGATATAAGAAATAGATGGAAAAACTATTTTTATAAGCTTTTGAATGAAAATAAAGATGTTAGTATTAGCTTAGGAGAGTTAGCCAAATCATAAAAGTATATAAACCACAATTTCTACCAACGTATTCAAAAGAACGAAGTTAAAGAGGCTCTTAAACATATAAAGGGTGATAAATCGGTAGGACCAGACAATATTCCTATAGAAGTTTGGAAAATACTAGGAGAAATAAGAATCACTTGTCTCACAAGACTATTTAATGAAATATGGAGAAACCAAAAGATGCCCGAGGAATGGAGAGCGAGTACACTTATACCCATATATAAGAACAAGGGAGACATTCAGAATTGTGTGAATTATCGAGGTATCAAGTTAGTAAGCCATACTATGAAATTATGGGAAAGAATTATCGAATGTAAGGTTAAGACAAGTATCAAGTACAACAGAGAACCAATTTGGATTCATGTCAGGCATCTTATGGAACATTTTAGAGTAAAAAAGAAAGACCTTCACATGATATTTATTAATCTAAGAAAAGCTTATGATAGGGTACTAAGGGAGGTTCTTTGGAGAACCTTAGAAAAAAGAGGTATCCCATTTACATACATTAACCTTATAAGAGACATGTACGATGGTGCAAAAACATGTGTGAGGACTCACGAAGAAATGGCAAACTTCTTTGAAGTTAATATTGGGTTACATCAAGGATCAACTTTAAGTCCATACTTATTTATAATGGTGATTAATGAGTTAACAAAACATATTCAAGATGAAGTGGCGTTGTGTTAGTGGAAGAGTCTAAGGAAAAAGTTAATAGAAAATTGGAACTATGAAGAGAAGCATTAGAAAGCAAAGGCCTCCGACTTAGTAGAACAAAGACAGAATATATGGAATGTAAGTTTGATCATTTGGTTACTTCAGAGGACATAGAAATTAAAATTGCCACACATTGCATCCCCCAAAAGGAAATTTTAAATACCTAGGGTCAATTTTTCAGAGTGATGGAAGAATTGATAGAGATGTTACGCATAGAATTAATGCTGGTTGGTTAAAATGGAGGGGAGCATCAGGTATTCTTTGTGATAAGAAGATATCATTAAAGTTAAAAGGTAAATATTATAGAGCATCAATTAGACCTGCCATGTTTTATGGTTCCGAGTGTTGGGCACTTAACCATAACATGTACAAAAGATGTCTATGACAGAAATGAAGATGTTGAGATGGATGAGTGGTCATACAAGAAAAGACCGTATACATAATGAGGTTATTAGAAACAAATTAGGAGTGACACCAACAGAGGATATACCTTGAGACGATTGTTTGTGGCCTCAGATTCACTCAGCTTTTGTGATATAACAGCTTTTTTTCCCTAGCCATATTAGAAATCTCAGTTTTGCTTTCTTCACGAACACGAATATTTTCCTCTTCACTTGCACATAACTGATGCCATAGTGCTGCTCGATCAACATTTGCAAGTTCAGCAACCTCACGCATCATGCTCAAAACAGGCCTAATAATCTCTTGCTCCTCACAGACCAAAGTAACCAAGATATCCAAATCGAAATCTATTTCATGATCATTATCTGTAGTGCTGGTGGCACGGTCAACAAGCCTCTTCAGCATCCTCCCCGATAAGATTCATTGGCATACCATCTAAACAATATCGTGTAGAGCAACTTCACAAATTCTTTCACACATGGGTCCCTGGAGAGGGCTAAAGTTTCAGCAAGACCAAGAACTGAAGTAAAATCATCCCTTTGAACTCCCAAATGCTCACTGGCATCTCCCTCTGCTCCACCATCTGCATGTTGAAAATTTTCACAAACATATCTGACATTATTATTCAATCTTTGGGAAAGGCGACTTTCCAATACCAGTGCTACAGACTGAGCACCTATTGCACCTCGAGCTACAGCTCTCTCAAATGTTTGAGAAGCTTCAACAGCAAGACAAGGAATGGATAACATCTCAAACAGTATATAAATATCAGAAAAATGACGACTAGCACGAAAAGCCTGCTCATCAATCACATGCAGTCCAGTAGGAGCAGTGCCATGTTCACCAAATAAGAAAATCCCACATGGCAGAGCTGAGCAACTGTCACCATAATCGTCATCACAATCAATGTCCCTAAGTATGGTTTCAGCAACATCCCCCCAACTATTTATAGTCTTACTCAAAAAGTCAAGTACACAAGGTGACACCTCAAGACCTAGATTCTTCAGCCTGACACGAACAGACCTAACCTACATAAAGGGTAAAAAAATAATGTTATAGATGCTTCATAAAACATTTGGGAAAGATGACACAAGTATATTAAAGAAACACGGTGCAATTTCCAACTATCTTCAAGCTTACTGCTTCAGGTAGGTGTTGACATTGAGATGCCGCTTTGAATATAAAATCTATTGTGGCAGCAAGGGGTTCATCATTTGAGTCTGTCAAAAGTTCAACTGACTGAAACAGAATGCGTTCCCACACTTCACTACCACACTCCAGTTGACTAAGAGCCCCAAAAACCTAAGAAATAAAAATGCCATCAATAGAAGAAAAACAGTGCAACCAAACTCAGCATCATTTTGGAAGGGGTGGAAATGCAGCCAAAGTATATCTAAAATTGAAGATTGTGATCCCCGGACATTAAATGTATACGATAAAACAAATCGGATAAGGCATTGTGGAAAAGAATAATAGTCTATCTCACAGGAATTCGTAAAGCAGGTTCTGCATCTGGCTTTTGAAGTCGCTCAAGAAGTGCACACGCAGCCAGTGGGTGTTCTGAATGCTCAACCAATTTGGGTACTAGAGCAACTAGGTCTGCTTGCAAATGCTTAGGAGCCTTGTCCAATACAAGAGCAATTTTCTGTGCAGACTGAGGTCGCCGTCTTGGCTCTGGACAGCCTTGCGGAACAGCTCCCATCCAAAGCTCTTAGGGAGTTTACAATCAAACCTAAGAGCTCCTCAGACTGCTCTGGCCACTTGGTCTGAAGTTCCAAATTCACACAATTAAAACCACAGATATATCTAACGAAAATCACCTCTTATGAATACAAATTTGTACCTTTGACCGAAAGGATGTATTTTCTGAACCAGTGGCAGACGTTTCTGGTGGACAAATAGCCTGTCCAGGAAGAGCTTTTACCTGAATAACATTAACATTTAAATCAGAGCTCTGTACAGCAGATGTACTACTGCTATCTTCAGTAACAGAATCCAATCTCTCGTTAACTGGAAATTGTGCAGATTCCGTTGCTCCATTTTCTCTATCACATTCAAGAGGACTAGCAGCTCCACTGCCATCTGGAGAAGGTTTTGAGCATGCATGAACAGAATCAGCAACAGGACCCCTTCAGAAGGTTGGCAGCACTCGACCATTATATCCAAGAGTAAATCAATGATTGCTTGCTGCAAGACTTTAACTCCCATCAGCAAATTCATCAAACTTGGGGAAGAGTCATCAGCCTTGTTGGCCTTCTTCCCATCACAATTACCAGAGAGCTTGGTAGGAAGAAGCAAACGCTTTACTTTGGCAGGATCATCAAGATAAACCCGAAGTCCAGTCAGAAAACCAGCCTTACAAGAAAGCCAGCATCAGCCTCCAACATATCAGAGACCTTCATGAATTGAAGCACAGAATTATTCCATGTCTTCGTACAAATAGAGGACTCCTTCCATACTGTCTTTGATGGTTTCTTTTGATTAACCACAGACATTCGGTATCTAACCCAATAGTTCTTATCAAAATCGCTTCCCCCAGATTGGTCACTTTCTAGGTATATACATATAGTATCAAAAGATTCATAAACACCTGCAAAGCCCCAAAATAGTGGTACACAATGAACCTACAACAACAACTAAGCCTTTTCCCATACTAGATGGGGTCGGCTTGGTACACAATGAACCTAAAGAAAAGAAACTGTAGTGACATGAAAATACAAAAGACTGGGCTAGGAATAGTAGATGGAAAACGATATATAGGTTCATCTCTTAAAGGGAAAAAAATTAACAGCCAAGAAACAGACTTGACTAACCTATCCGCAGTTCACATCCGCCAGCTTGAAAAAATTTGCTAAAGATCTTCCTGGTTTCCATTATCTCTTTGAAAGACAAGAAGTTTTCCACTTTCCATGTAAACGAGCTTCTTTTCCCACAACTATCAATAAGGGATCCACCAAGCTTTGCTTGTTAATAACCTAGATTCAAGGATCAGTAAATCCTGCATTATTGATGTCTCTTTTCAATATAAGAACTTCAGCTGAGAATATGACAGAGGTCCTGGACAAAAACCTGAATCTTGATCAAAGAGATCAAAGTGTCACAAATTCACGCCAGCCCCAATCTTTTGCAGCTTTGGAGAGGGCTGGTTCTTGAGATTCCTCGGTGACAGACTTATCCTCCATCCTCTGGTTCACAACTGACAATCGATGACTAACAAAACAACTCAATCACTGGAAGTATTTCTGAATCCTAACTTCAAGAAACACTGAAAGGTGACATGGTGGCTGAGACTGCCCTGATAGCATCGAAACCATAGAAAAAATTCATAACAGACTAGTCTTTCATCACAACCTAAACATCTTTCAGTATATTTAAAAAAAATCAGTGTGTTAAAGTCTGGACTATATTCTCATGCAGCGAGAGCCAAGACCTAAATTATGATCCATAATGCAGTGATGGAACCAAAATCTAGATTGATATCATCAGATATACAATGGTGGCATGCATGAAATTTGATAAAATATCAAATTCGATGAGAATGTTCAATAGACAAGATCGTATAAAATGTGTAGCAAGTATGCTCCTTAAAATCGTGACTCAATGCATAGGTAAGAATTGTACCAAAAATGCTTTCAAAAAATCATCATGTCTAATGGAGTTACCAACTTACTAACAAGACAGCAAATCTCTGATATGCTAACTATAAGCTATAAACAGGCCAAGTATGTGGTACACAGAGAAAGTGATAACAAGATTTGCAGAGCAACGAGAAAATGGCACACACCTCGGGGATAAACAATGAGACGTACAATCCCGATTACCAATCTGAAACCTCCTGCTCTTTGATGCAAAGACCCGTAATTTTTCTCTTCTTCAGTAAATCCTTCAACCTTGTAAAATTATAATGATCCTCCAAGTGAACTCTTCCGATATGGCCATCCGACTTCCTCGCCGCCACTAATTCACTTCTTCCAGCAATTACAGCCCCATTCTTGGAGAAGCTACTAAACTCCTTGATCACATGAAACGAAGTACACTAAAACCATGAGGTGTCATCCATCACAGAAACCCCGGAATCAGGTCCAATACAAATCCGAGCATCTTCTTATATAATCATTCCATCCCAAGCTCGTATTGTCACCACTCTTATTATCAGCTGCGAACCGCCCATAGGAATCCCTATGCAGGTGATTCAGTGAGTTTCCTGAACAACACAGACATCTAAACAAACACCAGCAACTTCTGTCATTCAACACCACAGTCTTGTCCGTATCCTTACTCTCCAAACACATTGAAAGATACTCAACCCCATTCACCAACGATTGATAGACGCTAATCCTCAGATTGCATTCTCCTGCTGGAAAAACTGGGCTCATAATTTTCTGGGTCTTGATCATCTCCTTAAATAAAGTGAAATTATGCACCTTCCAAGTGAACTTCCCACTAAGAACATCAGGAACAGGGCCGGTCATCACTTGAAAATCAATATCCCGCATGAACGAAACCGACTCATGCAACAACAAGATATCCGCAGTAATGACGACGCTATCATTCAACAGAAGGCCTGACTTGGGGTCTAAGATCGTCGAAGAGGGGGTGAAATCACACCACCCATGAGATTTCTTCTTGCTCGAGAATCTGTGCCAAGAATCTCTCTGAATTGACTTCGACTCGTCCTGCTGGTTAACAATACACAATCTATAGCTAGCAAAACAATCCCATTTCGACGAAGACGAGCCGCGGGGATCATTTATCTGAAGATAAATGGAAAAATAACCAGGAAGTGCCTGGGAATCACCTTTCGGATAGACGAGCAATCGGCAATCGTAGCCGCCCACATCGAAATATGGACTCCATATCGTCCTCCCCTTCGCTTTCGTGAATTGGCGAATCGTCCACCGGCACCCAGCGGCGAAATCACCGCGTTTCTCCACGACCACCGGTTCCTGCCCCCCCTCTCTCGGCTCATCTGCATTCTCACCAACCCTCGCTACCGATTTCTCCGCCCTTCCGGAGGCTGATTGTTCCACAATCCCACCTGATGACGAAGCAATCGATTCCATAACCTTGTTAATGTTCTTGTTTATCCAAGCGACCGCAACCTTCCTACTTTCCCTCGTTTATCTTCGCTACCATAGCGTTCTCAGCCGTTTCTTTGTCGTTGTGAGGGGGAAAGATGGAGAGGGGACGCAGATTGAGGATTCCTCAGACGAGGAAAACATCTGCAGTGAAGGGATTGGTTGGTTGTATAGAGAGAGCAAGAGACAGACTGCCAGGCGGCCCAATGGCGGATGCGAGCAGTGTCAGAGAGAGAGAGATTTGCACACAAAGCAGTGGAGAGATGGTTTGGGTTTGGTTTTGATGGGGCATTGGTGTTCGGGTTTCGCTTCAGTTTGGGTAGTGAGAGGCGAGAGGGACCAGGCCAGTCTTTGATTTTCTGTGCTATCTTTCATTATTCAAACAAGTTACATAAATTAGTATTACCAAAAGAACTTTAAAACCTTGCTTTTTCATTAGAGATTTTTGCAGTTAGTGATTCCAAAGCATAAACATAGCCAACATACTAAGGCTAGTTAACTTCGGCTTGACTTATCCCTACCTCGTTTGTGTTCAGCTCCGTTCGGCACGTGAAAGCTCCTTAAATTATAATTTTTAAAAATTTTCACCTAGACACACACCAAGATGATTGTATTGGAGCATTTAAGGTGAACGCAAGGCGGTCTGTTTAAAATTGTTTATCAAGAAAGACTTAGGATTTTCAAATTTTGTTGTTTCAACCCTGTCACAAAATTATAGATGGGGTTTAAAGCAAGCAGGAGGAGAAGGTTGAAAAAGAGGATTGAGAACCCATAAAGAGAGAGCAAGACGGTTTTAAATGTGTTACAGGAGAGAGGTAGTTCTATTAACTCAGCTTCTTAGTATAAAAAATGAGTTAAATTTCAGCTTCTTCATATGGAAAATGAGTTCAACAACGAAAAAGAAGTATCATAATTCTCTTTCTAAGTTTGAAGTACCATTTGGACAAATAAGAATTCCTTTACACGATTTCTTCTTTGTATAGATAGACAATGGACCTATAGAGCGATTACCTAGAACTACACTTTTGTGCAAACTAATTGGAAAAGGTATGATCTTACTTGGATTGCAACTCCTAAGTTCATCAATGAAGAGTTAATCTAATTGTGTTGGTGTCTGTAGTTGATTTGTTCTGTTTAATACTAATCAATAAGACCTCATTGGTAGTGATACAAGATATCGTGCCTTGGGATCCATGGTTGTGGACCCCAATCTGTTGGTATGGGACATTTTTCTTTTCCAAGCAAATTCTCCTATTATAAGAAAGGATGCTCCCAATGGTAAATGCTAGAGAGAGGAGACTTAGGTGATTCTTTTCCCTGTTGTGCAACCTGTGGTATGACTATGCAACGCAGATGACAAGGAATGATGCTTACGTTTCCTTTCACGGACTGCACGAGTATATACGATTGCTGCTTGGAGGTGTCATTGTGTTCGAAGCTGTATCCTCTTGAAATGGTCTTTTCCGCTTCCAAGCTGCATTAACTGCTCCTTTGTCCTTCCAATATTGCTGCATAGGTTGGCAATGACCTGCGACTTGCATGGCTCCCAGCTTCTTGTTCGAACAGTTCATGAGGTAGCACATTAAGATTCATGAGATGAACAAGAGTGTCAGGCTGGACTCAGCATGTTAAGGTTTACTGAGTTAAGTATATTTGACCATTCAGACTGATATTTAGTTGTGGAATGGAGCATTTGACAAAATGTCTCCAAAGACCACCAATGAATCTTATCAATACATGGGCTCCAGCTAATATGAACTGAGGTCAGCTAGTTATGCAGCTCGTATAAACAAAGAACCTTCCTTGTCCATGTTTGAGCGGTCGTTGTTGGTGGAGAGCCCTACTAAAACTGATTCGAGTTGCATTGAGTGGTAGCACTCTCACATCTGAATAGCCCTATCCTTGGTATTTGTAAATAACCTTCCGGCTTACACGCGTGCATGCCCACACGCACACACACATCACTTCTAAACTCTTGTTAAAATGGTTGTATTTCCAAACATGCGTTCAAGTCATCAAAGACCTTTTCTCCAACAATTTCTCTACCAAGTTGAGATACAACGGTACACTTTCCCATTTTAATCCATAAACAATTGGTGGACTCTTTTTTCAAATGTTTACATTTAATACTATGGAATCCAAATATTGTCGAATTCATTTCACCATGCATCCGTATTGTGACCTCTCCGTATTCTCAATGTATACATTAAACAAGTTTCTTACAAACCTTGTACAAATTGAACATGCTGTAATCACGTAATTTCAAAGGCACAGAGCTATTCAGTTACACCATGATAACAATTTTAGCCATCACATGAGAGACCTCATGCTGTCAGGTTAGACATTAAAGATTCTATCGTCCATCACGAAGAAAACATGGCAGCGGTTAAAGCTAACAAGGTACTGAAAATAACAGAAAAGTACTGAAAGATGACAATGTCTTAATCCTGTATAATTTATGGAAATTACATGTAGTTAACAGAAAGGTACTAAAAAACGTGATACAGAAAAGAATCGGGACAAAGAAAGAAAACAAAATCTCCAAGTTTTAGCGCTTGATGTTTCATAAAGTAGAAGAACCCTAACCACCTATGCGGCCACTTCATGTTCTCTTGAATCTCCACACAACAATGCCCGGTGAAAGATGTTCCAGTCAATTTACAAGGAGGAAAAGAATGAGTTCACTTTCCATTGTCCAACAGAATACCTTGACTTCTAATTCTTCACTATGATGCCCCTCATCTATATACATGACCTTATTAAGCAAAAGCTCCATGTCACGGGCTATGGTAAGTGCCTTTGACGCTTCGAACCAGGGGGGCTAGAATCAGGATCATCCCTGAGCTGTGAGTCACTACTCGCACCTTCAGATGATCTCTTCCTTTCTCCCTGCATAAGTAGGCAATTGTTACGTTCAGAAGGTTAAGAGTCTATCCCGTAAGATCAGCCAGTAGGACTATCAATAGGTAGTATTTCTCAACCTCAGTATCCCTTCACTTTACCTCCGACATCCAATGCAAATTAGATGCATGATGTGACCCAAATCTGATCTAGGTTACATCAAGGTGAAGCAAAGGTGGGACAGGACAAACTCTAGCAAATTTAAGTGCACGAAATCCGCCTTCGTCTTCCTATATGGGAACAGATCAGTTCAACCAAAATTGGCATCATTCTATGCTCAGCAAGAGACTTCCCCACATTGAGACCATATTCTTAGAACTAGTTAGGTCCAGACACTACTTTGGCAAAGCAAGCACGAATAGTGTGGCTCCAAGACTGGATATTTAGGAATGTTTAAGCTGCTGCAAAACCGATTAACAAGAAAATGACAACAAAACTGTCTGCACTTCTTACCTGTGATGTAGAAGAGCTAACTTGCACATTTTCAGATGAGGAATTAGCCAGAGTATCAACAGCACCATTGGCACTTGCTGGTGACTCCTGAGGATCACCTGAAGCTGGCGGAGAGGGGTTCGCCTCCTGCACCAGGTGCTGTTGTACAAACGGCATTACCTGATGCAACACTTGCGACAAAAAGGTCCCCTGATCAAGAATGGCCTGTCTCGTTTCTCCGGTCTGATCATTTCCAGGGACTGTTTCTTGAAGACCGGTCCTTAAAACTGGAACATCACTGGAACTGTACATTTGTTCCCCACCAAATATTGCGTGTAGGAGTTCACCAAACCTACTGGCTGCCTGAGAGATGTAACTGTGTTGATGTTGATTATCTGAAGCAACATTATCTTGAGCTTGAGCATCACCAGAGGTCATGCTAGGAACTGCCACTGAAGGTTCCTGAGGGGTATCCAGTATTGAAGCTGAACCTGAAATGGACAACAATGAACCTCTGCTGGCAACAAGAGGACCCAAAGCAAAACAAGCAGAACAATAAAAAAACAACTGGCATCACAGAAATGAAGGCAAGTGAAAAATTTGCAATTTAAGAAAGATGATCTTATAAGTATCAAAGTAAATAACAAGCAAAACAAACACATACATATGCATCCCATTCATGCAGTCAATTAGTTACTTCCATCTCCTAGGAAGGCATTTGTTAGTGGGCAAACTTCGCTACTGGAAATCAGATGAAGGGGAGCCCTATGCTGGATTGCATAGGAAATCCTGCCCTTGAATGGTATGGATAGGACAACAACAACAACAACAACAACTAAGCCTTTTCCCATACTAGATGGGGCCGGCTACATGGATAAAGGGGGAGGGTTGTAAGGGATCACTCTTGCATTGCCGGTCCCAAGCCCGGATAAAAGAGGAGGGTTGTGTTAGGCTTCCGACAGCCAGCGTAAAACTTTGATAGATTTTTATACCATGGATTACACAAATAATGGTATGGATAGGAAGAGGGACAAAATAAAGAAATAGATTATGAGCATAGCAACCTTTTCACATTTCCTATTTTGTCATTTTCATTCCACTTCGTGTCATTCTATAGACTTGAAGAAATGACAATGAGACCCCTTTTACTGTAACCACGAGAGAGCATCCAGCATGCAACAAAAAGACTTATACTAGATGAGCAATCAATGATAGTTCACCTTTCACTAGAGCACAATATGTCCAGAGAAGTAACCTCTTAGATTTTTCCTAGTATTATGGGCAAATCGAAATCAGTGGTCTACCTTGAAAAAAGCAATTGACACGTGTGCACAATGCATATAAAATCTGATCTATTAAGCCAAAACCTCAGTTCAAATAATTGATTCATATGTTTCTTAGTAAGGTGATTAAGTCATTCAGGTAAGTTTGCCACGTGCTTTCTGATTGAAGACACATCATATGTGTATGTATGTGCACATGCATATACATACATATAATACTACATGCATACATATATATATATATATATATATATATATATATATACATAGAAAGACGACCTATGTTATCAATAGCGTACTATAGCGAGAAACAAAACGCTATAGCGCTTGTAGTACAATGGACCGCTATAGCGGTGTTAGCGTACAAGTCATTTGGGTCAGGTTGATCTAGTGGACCCAACCCAAATGTTATAAAACCTAGCATCCCTCTCTCGTGCCTCTCACCTATGCTCTCTCCACCACCACCAATGCGCACAACCTCCCCTCCGCCAGCAACCATCACCGCCACCGCCTTCCTCCACCGCAGGTAATCTCTCTCTCTCCCTCCTTCCCTTTCTCTCTCTTTCTCCGCCTCCTTCTCTCTCATGGATTCTCTCTCTTTCTCCGTCTTCCTTGTTAGTTTCCTCTCTCTCCCTCTTTTAGTTCTTGATAGACTCAAGATTGTGGTTGGATTATAGCAGATCAAGCTTGTATGCTTTGCTTTCGTTGATAGTTTTTCATTGGTGGATTTATGTTTCCCTATTGACAGGTTAACCCTCTAATGATTGTGATTAACTTGGTATATTATTAGAATGTCAAAAAAGACTTTGTTTGGTTTATGTCCCGGTATGATTCTCTTGTAGCGTACGTTGAAGATGTAATTAAGTAATTACTTGCTCGTTTTGTTGTGTTGGGTTCAATTTCTCATGAGACTGGCAAACGTGTTGTCGGGAGCATTTCTATTTGGATTCAAAAAGTTTGGGACTTGATCATGATTAGAGTGGTTTTGAGAAAGCCAAATGATTTTTTTATTGACAAAACAATCTAATTTTTTCTCACACTATTCACAAAACCGTCAATTTATTAAGTTGTCTTATTGATAAAACCATCGTGTTCTTTGGTTATCTTTTTATGTCCTCTTTGTTTTAACTTTTATACTAGTGTGTTCTACGGTAGAGTTTGTTGACTTTATGTTTTGTACAAGAAATCATTTCCCGAGGATTTTCCTCTTCCTTTGCTTATATGTTTTTATACTAGTGTGTTCTACGCTAGAGTTTTTCTTTGTGATAAGAAGATACCATTAAAATTAAAAGGTAAATATTATAGAGCAGCAATTAGGCCTGCCATGTTTTATGGTTCTGAGTGTTGGGCAGTTAATCATCAACATGTACAAAAGATGTCTGTGTCAGAAATGAAGATGTTGAGATGGATGAGTGGTCATACAAGAAAAGACCGTATACATAATGAGGTTATTAGAAACAAATTAGGAGTGGCACCAATAGAGGATAAAATGAGAGAACATCGTTTAAGATGGTTTGGACATATAGAAAGAAGATCAAAAGAAGAACCTGTAAGAAGGTTAGAAAAACTAAATTTGGAAAGTATTAAAAGAGGTAGAGGACGACCACAAAAGTGTTGGAAAGAAACAATAAAGAATGATCTAGCTTATTGGGAGTTAACTGCTAACATGGCACACGATAGGGATCTGTGGAAACAAAGAATCCATGTAGCCGACCCCGTCTAGTATGGGAAAAGGCTTAGTTGTTGTTGTTGTTGTTGTTGTGTGTTCTACGCTAGAGTTTGTTGACTTTATGTTTTGTACAAGAAATCATTTCCCAAGGATTTTCCTCTTCCTTCACTTATATGTTTGATTGGGCTTTCTGGAATTTGCTTTTGGTTTTGACCATTGCACGTCATGGTCCTTGTTTGTAGGATAGTTTTGGCATCTCCTTAGATTTTTATTGCTTCCTCCATATGATTTTATGAATCTTCTCCATAATGCATCAAGATTCAAGAATACGCTTGCTTCTCTTATCTTTGTGAATCTTCTTCATGGATTGCTATCTAACGTATTCTTCCATCTAATTTACTTGTTCTTGTAGTATTTGCAAGTATTGTGTTGTATCATTTGAATTTGCGCTGCTAAAAAGAGTGGATGATAGACTGACATGCCCATTTGAATTCACTAGAAGACAAGTTATATGTGTGAAGTTATCTCATCAGCATTCCCCTCCCATCCTTGACAAAACGGTTACTCACGGAGACCATTTTTTGAGATATAACATTGTTCCTATGTTCATTCTCCATGCATTTGATATATATTTCACCTTGAAAAGGATAGAGCCCTTTTCTATAATATGATTTTTTGTTACATTCTAGTGTTTAATTGCATGTGTGCATTCTTTTCATCTCTAATTATTTACACTTTAAACTTGAAGCACTTCATTGGTACCTGTTAAAACTGCATTTGTGCTTCTACATATGTACCTTAACCTTTTTCTTTGTGGTACTATTACCAATTTACCACTTTTCTGTCCTATTTTTCTTGCAAGTTAGTATTTATTCTGATTTTTTTATAGTGAGTATCAAATCATCAGCAAGTGCAGCCACTTGTTGTCCAAGTGATAGTTGTGGCACCAACACTAGTAGTATAATTGGTATTCGATTTTTTAATCCATCATACAACTATAAACCCCGAGCTTCTAAGGATCCAGGATAAAATTGGAGTTTGACAAAATCTAGGACGTATAATATGTCACGTTATGTGGCCATGTTTCTACCAGTGGAATAACAAGATATAAGAACCATACAGCTTGTAATAATGCAATTGAAGAAATAAAAAAAGTAATTTATGATTACGTGCACAATACTACGAAGAAGAAGGCTGAAAAGATTTCATTTTTATATGGAGGAGAGACTTCTAGTATGTAAGCTAACAACATAGGGGGAGGCACCCAGTGTTTACCATCTTCATCGTCATTTGGTTCACGATCACCTCTTTTGATGGGGCCATGGATTCATTTGTACGTTCAAAACCTGACTCACTATGACAAGCTTCATTAGAAAATTGATATAAGAAAGAAGAAAAAGAATGAATATGTATATACATTAGCAGGTGGATGTATCAAAATGGAATCCCCTTTAATGTTGTTTGATCCCCTAGCTTTTAAGTGATGATTAGTGATATAGGGCAGTTTGGACCTGGATCGAAGGCTCCATCGTACCATAAAGCGAGGGAAACATTCTTGGACAAGGAAGTGGGAAGAGTAAGAGAGTTTACAAATAGATTTGGGTGACATATGAATGCTCTATTATGTCAGATGGATTGACTGGTATCAAACAGAGAACACTAATAAATTTTTAGTGCATTGTCCTCAAGGTAATATGTTTCTAAGTTGCAGTTGGTAATCATTTGTTTTGGACACCATACCCTGCACACTTTATAGATTTGATGCTTAAAGACATTGAAGAGACAAATAAACTAAAAAGCATCTTCAACCGGGCAAAAAAGCTAGTAACAATTTTGTATAACCATGGACAGATATTGTTGTGCCGGTGGAAGCTAGTAATCTTAGAGGTTGAAAAGAACAATGTTGTGCCGGTGGTCACAGATAATGGAACAAATTATGTTGCAGTTGGTAATCATTTGTTTTGGACACCATGCCCTGCACACTTTATAGATTTGATACTTAAAGACATTGGAGAGACAAATAAACTAAAATGCATCTTCAACAGGGCAAAAAAGCTAGTAACAATTTTGTATAACTATGGACAGATATTGCATATGATGAGACATTTTACAGGAGAAAAAGACATGAAAAGACCATATGTGACCTGTTTTTCTACTAGATTCCTAACCGTAGACTGTTTGTGGCAGTCAAAAGAAGCTCTAAGGTCGATGGTTATTTTTGAACAATGGGGAAAATGTTCTTTATGAAATAGTACAGAAGGAAATCAATCTAAGGCAATAATTTTAAAACTCATATTTTGGAAGGACATTAGTTTTTCACTTAGAGCAATGGGTCCCTTGGTAGATGTTTTACATATAGTGAACAGTGATAAAAAACCAGTCATGGGTTATATCTATGAGAAGATGGATCATGTGAAGGAGCAAATAAAAGTATATACATATTTCAAAGTTATGTGTTGTTATTTGTTAATCTTTACTTCTTAATCTTATAACAACATTTATCTTGTTTTATAATTATAGGCAGTGTTGTCTGACGCGTATCGTATCGGGTATCACTGGGCTCCACGATACGGCCGATACGCCTTTTTTTTAAAAAAAAAAATCAAAAAAAAAAATCAAATTTTTTTTTTAAAGTTTCTGCTTTCTGGCCACTCTTCACTTCTCTCTTCTCCCCTCTTCACAAACACCGAATGTGTGAATCTGCTCGAATAACATGATCTTGCTTTCTATGGTATTGAGTTTATTGACTTTGACTATGGAGCACTATCCTATATGCTCGATATTGGTTCTGATTTGGAATCCAACATCTTGAACCTGGTTCATGGCAAACCTTGTTGAGTATTTACTAAGTAGGGTTGCACCAATCTGAGCACGGGAAGTGACTCGAGCAGATTCACGGATTCGGGTCGCGGCATGCCCATAAGGTGTCGCGTTGACCAACTTTGGTTTCTTCAATGAGAAATCAAGCTTTGGAGTAGGACTGATAATTAAAAAAAACAATCTTGTTAAATATCACTATGTTCATTATATAGTTATGAGAAAGAAAATATCATCTCATATATGTTAACTCATGATATATTGGTAGATACAAATATGGATTTAAAATATATTTAAAAGATAATTGTTGTGTAGGTAAAAAACCTGATAAAAAACTATCTTTAGCAAACAGCCAAGGTGTCGGAGTTCCCCTCTTTTGCCGCTTCCCGATTAACCAAAAAAAAAATTGAATTTTTTTTTTGAATTTTTTTTGGGGCATATCGTACAATACGTTGCGATACGCCCGCACCTGCGATACGGTGCGATACGGACAACACTGATTATAGGTTAACTTTAAGAACAAAGAATAGCAATATGCTTTTATGTGGGAGATCATAGACAAAAGATGGGACAGGCAAATGGATATTGTTGCATTGTATCTAAATCCAAGGTTGTATTATGATTATGATGGTATAGAATCTAACATTGAGATTAAAGGTGGTTTGTTTCAGGTTATAGCAATACTTGTACAAAGTAAGGAAAAACAACAATAAATCACTGTGCAACTTATGAGTTATCGAAATGCCTCAAGTGGTTTTGGATTGTAATTAGCTATAAGTTCGAGGAATGCATATGCACCAGGTAATTAATTCAAGCAACTTTTCTTTCTTTTATTATTAAGATATGATTTATGGTTTTGAATATGATTAATTTATTGCTTATATATGGTTTTGGTTTTTGTAATAGCTAAATGGTGGATGACCTTTGGCTATGGATGCCCTAAATTGCAAAATTTTGCTATGCGGGCTTTGAGTCTTACTTGTAGTGTCAACCCATGTAAACACAACTCAAGTACCTTCGAAATGGTAAGAATTATACTTTTTATTTACACTATAATTAAATTAAAGTTTTTTTATTGAGTTAACGGCTTACCTAAATTCTTTCTTATCTTAGATTTATATGAAGAAACGGAATAGACTTAACAATTTAGCTTTTGTGCAATATAACGAAAAGCTAAGAAGAAGGTACAAAGAGAGGAAAGCTAACGGAGCAAATTTCGACCCCATCATGTTAGCATCTGTTAAAGATTACGATGAATATCCTAGTGACGATGAGTTTGTTGGTGGCGATGATTCACTTACAACAACAACAACAACCAAGCCTTTTCCTATACTAGATGGGGTGGCGATGATTCGCTTACATGGTAAAATATCGATATGACATCTGAAGCATCAAGAAGGGGAGTTGTTTATATAAGGTCAAGGATATGAAAGTGTCAAAGAAGGCAAAGCAAAATAAAGAATAAGATGTATATGGAACATGAAGAAGAAGAATTTAATTTTGAAGAAACATATGCAGAGGAAGAGGGACTAGAAGAACAAGGATCTTCATCAGAAAATGAGTGAACATGACAACAATTAAGTGTGATTGTAATTGAATTTTGATGGATGCTATGTAACTTATGCTTCCATCTAATTCATCAAGATTCAAGAATCTGATTGCTTCTCTTGTCTTTGTGAATCTTCTCCATGGATTGCTATGAAACTTATTCTTCCATCTAATGTACTTGTTCCTGCATCTGTGCTTCTACATGTGTACCTTAACCTTTTCCTTTGTGGCAATATGAATTATTGATTAGTACATGTGAAATGTTTTTTCATGTTAACTGCTGGTTGTGGACAATTCTAGAACAAAACGTGTAATGTGCATGCGGGCTATGAAGAGTAAGAGAGGGGGCAGGTTTGGCGACATTATATTCACCATACTTGAGCAGATAAGTAATTCCATATTTGTTTCTTTTAATTCATTTGCTTAATGCTTAGAATAATTTTGTTACATTTATGTTTTTGTTTTCTAATTTAAGGTTAACAATTCAATATTCATGTGCCACATAAATTTATTGTTTGTTTCCTCATAAGTTAGAAGTAGAATTTGTTTATTTAGTTTGATTCATATTTATGAAAGAAGTGGTTGTGTTTCTTGATATTTCTTAGAAATTAGAGAATCCATTATATATATAATTTTTTAATCATAAATAAAAGTGTTCCGCTAAATTTGTTATATCCTCGCAACTGTTGGACCAAGGTCGACCGCTAACAACCCGCTAATTGCTATTCATAACATATAAGACGACTAAAGGACGCTCTCGTAAGAAGATATGAAAAATTAGATTGTGAAAATATTAAAAGAAGAAGAGGATGACCACATAAGTGTTGGAAAGAAACTGTAAAGAATGATCTAGTTTATATTAAGTTAACTGCTAGCACTGCACATGATAAGGCTATGGTACGGGAAAAGGCTTAGTTGTTGTTGTAGAAGTAGTTGTTTGTATAGAGAGAGACTGAGACATACATAGAGGTAGAGAGAGACAAAAACATTAGAATTTCAAAATAAATGATATTATGAAAAAAATCACATTGTTTTGGTAAGATACCAGTCCAAAAACTACTACTTGAAAATGTGATAATCTCAAAAAGTTGCAAATACTTACCTAGAAGAAATGTTTATTTCGGACCATAAAACAGAAACTGTGGAATTAGATCGTAACATTTCAAAAGAGGCGGCCAAAGGAACTGTGTCGAAGGTTAAGTAATGGACAAAATATTATGGTTTTTGGTGTCTGGAACCTGAAGATCAAAAGATGGACACAACATAAAGGTATTCATATTCCTTTTTCTTTCATTGAAAACCAGAGCAAGTCATTGCATTCCTTTTGTTTTCTTTGAAAATGTTCCTCGAGTTAGAAAAAGGATAGAGAGCAGTGAGAAACGACATTGTACTTACATAACCCCTTCCACAGAAACTGTCAGATGTGGGAGCAGGAAGTTCTTTGTAATAATCAATAAAGAATGCAACAAAATCATAATGAGCTCTAGGCTAAAGTCAGGTGGTTGGGTTGTGGATAAGAAAATAAGACCATCTAGGTTAAAGGAAAAGGATAGATCATTAGGAGGAAAGAATATAATATTTGGATTAAAGAAGAGCAAGAGATGGAAAAATGAAATAGTAGAATAAAAGCAGCCTTAGATGAGAAAAGAAAAGATAGGACTGAGGTTACAATCTTAGAAAGGGATGAACGTCTTTTAACACGTCTGAAGGAATCAATATTCCAAGCCTCTCTGATACCATGAACATGCTCAAGATCACGTGCAAGAGAGAGTAAATGCTACACTCCAAGAGAGCAGGAATTTGCAAAAGGGGAAATTAATGCTGTTTTTATTACCCCTCTAATTTGTATACAAAAGAAATGTCCCTGCTGTTACAACTCGAGATTATGTGTTAAAAGGGTAAAACAGGTGAAAAGATACAGAATACAGAACGTCGTGCACATGGATCCGCATAGTAATATGTAACTAGATATTATAACTTAATGTCAAGAATCCTGCCCAAAGATAGATCGGCCGTTGAAGGTCCACAATGCATGTTTCAAGCAAAGCTCTCTTGATGTTCATATACAGGATACAATCACATGGGAACACCTCAAAGCTGGACTGAAGAGCACGTCCAAGCAATAGCGCAACATAGCATAAAAGCAGGATGCAAATACTAGACAGCGTTTTTATTAAGGCTCAACCAGACGTTAATCCAATGGACAAGATTGTAAAGTCAAATTTCACATTAATGCAGGGAAAAAAGGGTTACCTCCCTGTTGTTGAGCTGATGAAACACTAGAGTGGACATTGGCAAAGTCCATCTCTGTCACAGGGGAATGGGCATAGCCCGGATTTAGCAATTGTGCAGAAGGTTGGGAAGTTTCAGCATTTCTGTTAATGTCACCAGAACGGACGTCTCTGCTTGCATCAGCCAAATTTCCAGAATCTAAGTTCTGAATCCTTGCAAGAAGTGGGTAGAATACTCCAAGTGAACCACTGCTAGATCCATCAGCCACTGGGCGAGTAACAGCAGCAGGTACAGCTGCAACTACTGTCCTAATAGGCACCACATGAACCCTACCCGATTCAGTAGCAAAAGATGGAAATCCTGAAACAGGTTGGGTATTATGCACAGGATTTCCACCATTAGGGGATCGTGCTTGATCTTCCAGGCCAACTTGCTGATTTTCAATAGGATGTTCACCTTGGTGACTTGTCATAGATCCTGACGATTCAATCTGTCAAGATCAAAGAAGCCAAGCAGAACATAAACACATGACACATGACCAAGAAAGGAATAATACCTGTCTGTATTCGTACGTCGACGGTTCGAGGAACAAAACCAGTACCAAGTGCGCCATCTGCCAAAGCATGACCTGGCTGCATGATGCCAACGGGGATGTTCCCAAAACCAATTCCAGAAGCAGAAGGCAGGCTCTGCTATAAAATGAACTCTAGATAAATGAACTGAAAATCTAAAGAATGAAGAATATGCAGAGATCACGAAGAAGGCAGAAATGTGAAAAAGTAAGCAACCTGGACCATCATAGGATTTGGACCAACTGTAGATATGAAAACTGGTGGCCCAGCATTCACCACTGCATTGGACTGTTAAATAAAAACAACAGTGTCAGCTAAAGCATCAACAACCCATTGTGCAGACTAAACAATCACAAAAGAACAAAGAAGTCCTACTGCTGTCTGCCCCATGCGAAGTGTCATTGTTGCACGCCCAAGCTCAAGTAACAAAGCCCCTGAATTTTGCAACAGAATCCCTATAAGCATTGCATTTGATTGGATGCCAGCACGCGCCACTGGATCAGTCACACTGGCCTCCTCTTGTAACTGTCTTGCTAGTTGCTGGCAGAGAGGCAATCAGAACAAAAGAGTAATAGTAACAACAACGAGAATGCCGCTAATGTAGTTATGTTTTAACAATATAACTTGCAAGAGACGATTACTTGTAAATAAGAAAGATTCAACACAAAGCACCATGGGATGCACCATACATCATGATCATGATGAAATACTGGGCCTCTACAAACTCCACCTGCTCCAATATATACCAATAATAACTACTCATATGTCAAAAAGGACAAAAATACTATACCAACAAGGCAACAACTTTTCTTCAGTTTACCCAAAGGAAGGTCCACCCCCTCAAACCCTTCTAACAGAAGCACTACACAATTCTTTTGCGACATTTACAAAAATAACTTCATGGGTTCTCCCAACATTCTTCCGCAACACCTACTGCAAGCATCAACAACTATGTTTCACAAGCATTATGCGCTTACCAATATTCAAACCAATTTTTTTTCTCAAACATGTGGCTTAACTCCCTCTCTCTCTCTCTCTCCACACACACACATAGACAAGCTTCCGCACATGCAGCTGAACAGATAACGAATCAAGGGTCAAGGAAAAGGCTTGAGTGAAATCAATAGCTAAGAGCAAACCAAATCGAGATAAGAAGGAGAACATGTTACTTACAGCCAACTGATTCCCAACATCTTGAACAAGAAACTCTCTCACTGATAGTGCAACTTCAGCCAAAGTTGCCGGTGTAGGTAGACCACCTTGTGCCGAAGAAGCAGCTGATCTTGTAGTAGGATTTTGCCGTTCTGGGTTATGCACATCAATTGGCACATCCATGTCATGTTCCCGGCCTGTAGACAAGCATATGTGTTGATCGCCTCAATTTCTAATATGCAATTGTTGCTTCATAACATTGCTAAGTTAATGATATTAATAGAAAAGGCTGACCGTTGACTATAAAATCTTGCCTCAGGTTGCTCAGATATTGTGAAATAGTCGTCAAAGAGTCTGGTAAAACCTGAAAAAATTTAGTAAGGAAAATTAACAAGTTTTAGTTTTGCCATAATACTGCACAGAAAGCAGAAAGACTTCTTTGTATTTACAGATGACAGTTTACAGTTACACAAATACTACAATATTCTGTTTAATATTATCAAACACAGATTTGCAACTCACTGAGGGCAGCGAAGATCCAAAAGAAAAAGTTGTTGGAACTCGGAAAGTGCCATGCAGGGAACCAAGTTGACTTCTTGAAGTTGTTTGGTCAGGTTGAAGTGGAGTCGTGTCCACCATAACAGTAGCACCAACCATTCTTTCACGTCTTTCAGGGCCAATGATCTGCCGTGGTCACCAGAGATCAAGAATACAGTTAAAACGACTAGAATCTGGAAAGGGTTCATAACTTCATATTGTGCAATGTGTGCGTATAAAAAAACAATTGTGTCAATGACTGTTATGGTACCCCAGCACTGTTTCCTTCATTTCTTGTTCCACCGTTGACAATTCCAACAGAAGCAAGCACCGTTGAAAGAACCTGCATGCGTAAAGATAACACATGCAAAAGATAATTCCCCAAGATAGATTCAGCCATTAAAGACAAGAACATCTGAAAATTCATTTGTTTCCTGATTCTTCTTATGGATTACAAAAATGTCATTTGGAACTTACCCGATTAATATCTGACATTGCTCCACCACCTTGATCAGAAATGTTGAAGGTTCCAAGCACTACACTATTAGTTTCTATACCATTGCTTCGATCATGGATAGAGCTTGCTGTTGGATCAGGCCCTAGAGATGGTCAGACGAAATAATCAACACATTAAAAATAAGCACAAATGAAATATGACAGGAGTTAGAGTTATGATACGTCTTACAAAGCCCTCTAAATACAATAAGCTATGAAGCATGAGTAGAGCTCACACAAAATACATGAACATGCAGACGTGCACATGCACACACAAATACATACTCTGCGTTGAAGGTACAAAAGTAGAATTGACCTCGGATACATTCTAGTCTGTACATCAACTGCAAGAATGAAAGAGGTGGTATGGAATCCTATCTAATTGACTGGGAGATCAAATGCTAACCAACACAATATCCTTGTCCAGAGTTTACGGATCAGGCACGAATAGGAACACCTACGCTGCATAGCATTAAAGTCAGAATAATTTGGTTGTAATTAGAAGATCACAAATTGCAGGTTTCTAGCCTGTCAATTAAGACTCATCCAAGCACAGTTACAATTAGCAAGACAAACCATAAAGATGCAATTCAACCCAGCAAATGACAATATTTATCACAACCAACTGGGAAGTAAAAAACATTTCCCAAAGAAACTATTCTTCTGTCAACTTTTCCAGTTTCCTATGAAGAGACATGTGAAAGTAGCAAAACCCCAAAGAAACCAACATGAAGAACCTATGTGCTATGAATCAGTTATCTTAAACAGAAAACAAGGGTCTTACCTGAAAGTAATAAAAATGGATAATTATCTGCACAAAATAAGGTATGACGAAGCAGCAAACCTGATTGGCTAGACATCCTTTCAATTCCTGTGGAGCCTGCATTGGATGTTGATGACGAATGAAAAGGCTCTCGAACAACAAGATGCAATGTGTGACCATCTTCCACGTCTACATGGAGTTATGGAACAAAATGTCGAGGAAAAGGTTGCCATCAGTCTGTAAAAAACCTAGAGTACTATGTACGGAAAGACTATTGGTGCCACATCAAACCAGACACACAACAATGGTGCATCATAGTTGAGGAAAAGAAGCTATTTAATGACTTGTTCATGAAGAATTTCAGAAGAAACTTGAGTAAAATGAACCGATTCACAGGGTGGACTTATTGAAGACCTTGGCTTAAGAAGAAACACATCAAAGGAAAGTTCAACGATGGCATCTTGTTTAGTCACACAAGCCTCCTGCTAATGAACAAGCTGGAATAAGGTATGAACAACATCAAAATGAAAACCAAAAATGAGTCTTTACCCATACTACATGGGGTTAGCTACATGAGTTCTTGGTTGCCTCGTGATGTCGTCTTGGACCATTATTAACTCTAGAAGAGAAAGATCATGTTTTATTTTTACTTCCAAAACATTTTAGGCCTTTCACGAATCTTCTGTAGTGCTCATTATCCATTTTCTCACTGACACTCGTTTGACCACTCTCCACATATATCTTTAATCATGTCTCTCTTATTTTAGCTTTTACTGATGTCACACCAACCTGTTGCCGAATACTCTCATTATGAGTCTCGTCTTCTCTTATTGCACATCTAATGAATCTGATGGAAGATATCTCTTTTCCCTTTTTTACTAAGCTTCCACTCAAATCTCCTATGTTTTTGACCTTGCTTAGCAAAGTATGTTTTCCTACTTTGCCTTGCCTCGATGCTTTCACCTTTTGGAAGTAGGCACGAATATGTTCCCAAAAGTTCCACCTACAGACCGAACCTGTTGTCCACACTGTACTTAACCACTTTCTCTCCAAACAAGGTTTTTCACAACATAATGCAGATGGGTTCTGTTTGGAGTTGTACATAGTATATTTCATTGTAACAGGAAGAAACTGCTATTTTATTGAATAAACAGGAACAACCTGCCAACTGTACTCTAGGGATGCCAAATCTTTTAGAATCTTTCAGGTTTAACTTAAATTAACTTGCAGGTTCAGACAACAAAATCTCATGCATTAGAGACCTCTTGCTTCAAGTCTCAAAATAATGAATCTTGTGAATACATCTGAACGTGCTGGCAGTGTTATTGCCAGCATATCTGGTTTCGCTAAATTTAGATGAACCATGATATGTTGTGGTTAAGTCCGCTGGGTGTTTTACATTATTTGCACACAGAGGCATCTATGTCCAGAAATCAGATGATTAATGGCCCCCTATAGCTGGTCTGATCCAATAGATGTCCAAATGAACCGACTGGACTAAAAATGGACATTATGCTGGTTCATCTCGAAGAAGTTCAAGTAGCTAACCAGATATTGCTTTTGAAACCACAGTATACCAGGAATGGATACAAGATAAGTTGCACAATTCAAGGAAACAAAAAACTTTTCTGTAAATAGCTACAAATATAGATTTTTGACATATATAATATGTCAAGGAGCAGAAGCTTCATGCCAAGTCACAAGCAATAGCAGAAAAGGGATACGGTAGGCTGAGAGGAGCTGATCATCTTTCAACACTTTCCCACGACATATGAGACGCTGCTGTTCTGATAATACACCTGTTACAGTCGCTATCTGTTCTTTCAGTGCAGGCACAGGCACCTATACCATGGAAGGAAGAAAATGATGTTACATACATACATACATACATACATATATATATATATAGAGAGAGAGAGAGAGAGAAAGCAAGAGAGAGATGAGATTCAAAATCAACTATAAGACCTATAATATATCAAACTGCACATCAATCTTTTATTAGACGAGAGACCAAATTACTTTTTAAAACACTTAAAAAGAGAATCAAGCACATAAAACTTTTAGATGCTAGCAAAAGACTTGCAGACTTGAATTCAAATAGTGACTGAAAAGAAACCTGTTTAATTCAGTGATATGACACCCTTGGCAAGCTGCATTGCAATTTCAGAAAACCCCAAAACTACAACTCTAGGTTAAGAAGCTCATAATGTGTTGTGAAGGACCTATAACAATTTCACAAAATGTGCTTATAATCCTAGTCCGAGAATATAAACTTTTTTTTTATGTGCAAGTTAGAGTTAATATGGAAAATCAGCAATGGCCTGTTAAAGGCAGAAAACTCAGTAATTAAACAGTGTACATGCCTATTATGAGATGGTGCTCAGCAAGACACAGTTAAAGTACCAGAAAGCTAACCGTTCAAGAGGTCATGCTTACTCCAATTTGCACTTTTTGCTTTATGTCCTCAGATTAAAAAAAAATGGCATATGTGGCTTTCTTCAGGAAGAAGCCAAAAAGGCAAGGCAGATGGATTAGTAACATCCATGACAAATATCGCAACAGATTGCTCCTTCTCCACCGTTAGAAGTTATAGATGTCTATCAACCCATTGTTCGTCCATCTACCCTCACAGGGTCTTCAAAGTTCAAACAGTATGTAGGCCATCGGTCAAATGTTCGATGACTATTGACCACTTCATGCTGTAGCTATGATAATTGAAAATAAGGGTTTTCAGATATTCCATAAACAGCCGGTCCAAGCTTTATAGATTTTGGTTTGCAAAAGCTTGATAGATAAGTCTACTCTAACCTAGAAAACTGTACGCTATGCATGCCAGCAGTATTTATGTATGATACAAGAAGTATGACACGTGTACCCACACCACATGCAAAATGTACATATTTCCATCAAAGGTTACAAGAAAGATTGGTGATTCTAATGTATTATTTATTTTACTTTTCTCTATTGCTTGTTTCACGGTGCAGACTTACGTATCTTTTATTAATAGATTAGAAAAGAGACATTATGGTGTAACAAACTTTAAATGTAGAGTCCAGTCCAGTGTACAGATGGCACCAAAACATCAAAATAAAAGAAGAAATCAACTAGTTGAACATTTCAATTGGAAGAATCTGGCAAGAAGCAACAAAATGCACCTAAATAAATGTGTTAGAGAAAAGTATGCCTGTAACAGTGACTTTCTTCTGAAAAGTAAGGCACTATGGATGCATTGACACAAACAAACCTTTGTCTATCTGTATTTGGCCATTTTACAATGTTGTAGATATGCATGTAAACATAAATATATGTATACAAGGACATATACATCCATATGTTTTGTGTGTGTGTGTATATATGTAACTATTATTATCATCAATATATATATATATGCAACTATTTTTCGCAATTCGCATTGAGAAGATATATAAGCACAGTTGGTCATCAGGAAACTCATTTAATAACCTAAGAATGCTACTTGTATCGTCAATGCCATCAAGATATAATTAGAGTTAGCAACTAAAGAAGTTATTGACAGCAGAGAATTTTGTCAATCATGTTGGCAACAATGAGAAATATCTGTCTTACATATTTATTCACTCGTAAAGTGTATGTCTGAGAATCCAACGTTTTTATCTTTATTTCCACAGTGGTTTCTGAGCAGTCAGCCTCCTTCTCCTGGGCTATAATTGATTCTTCATTTCCATGAGAGCTCATTGTGTAACCAAGCAACTGAATACTAAAGCGAGCACAATGTTTGGGTGAAAATAAGAGCAAACCACTAAACAACTTAATAGCAAATGACAATTGTTTATTTAAGCAACATTTACACTTCAGGGATTTAAAATTGCATTCACAAGGCCGAAGGTTATAACCACCACAAAAAAGAAAAAGATAGAGCTTAATATATTCTAAACAGACAGTTTCATCCCTTTCTTACATTTTTAGGGAAGTAATGTCAACAAAAACCACAAGGAACAATGACAAAATAAATATTTCTCAAGCTTCGTTTTGCAGCAAGCAAGCCATCAATGCTTGCTGAAATCAAACCCCTTTGTCATACAAGTTGCATAAGCTGCCAAAGCACTACAAAGAAGATTCTAACCTCCCAACCCGTTCCCTGCTTGCGGCTGTGTACCCTTTTCACACTGCTCTGATATAACAAGTTCTGGTTGCTCAAGTTCTCCTGAACCGGTTCGTCCTTAATTGTCTTTACTGGTTATTGGTACCACAGTACCACTTCCTTATGCTGTTGTGCATGAAAGGTTGGTAAAAAAACTACAAAGCATCCCTAGGTAATCCTTCCATGCTTTATGGATTTGTATTGCATTTCTACTTTGTACGAAGACTATAAATGATGTAGAAAGCAAACAACTTAACTGGTCGTAGCAAGAATAAGTCCATCAAATTTTTACCTTATTACCAAGAACCAGTAATGGAAAGATAAGGACGGAAAGAATTTCAGAGGCAAGAAATGCTGCTTATCCACATTTCATGAATTGCACTATAATATCAGTTACAAAAAAGAACGGCTTCTTGAGTTGCATTATCAAACACCAATCTCATTTACTAATTGAATAATATTTGAATTATTTACTACATCAAGAGAAAAGTTTGAGTTTCAAGAAAGGAAAAGGTCATAGTAACTAGACAAACTAACAAATCACGACGGTGGGTAGATACCAGAAGTTCCGACCACGCTGAATTCCCTATGCTGAGCATCTAAACGCAAAAAGAATCCATTTCACATAATCATGATGACTAACTCAACCAACATCACATCTAAATATGAAAATACAAGTTCCCGATGCCTACAACTTGAGAGAAATTACAAAATTCCAAAAACTCATTAACCACTGAACTACAGAGATGAACAGCCATGGATTTCATCGTAGGTGTTCATGCTTCATATTTGACATGAAACCATTGGAAAAAGAATCAAAGATCTATCTCAGATATCCCCATCATCACCCGTTAGAAATACAAAAAGGGAATAACGAACACCCCGGATACCAAAGAAATTCCAGGTTGGCAGATTGGGGTTTCCAACAGGCATCAGAGAGAGACACACACACACACAGAGAGAAGGAGATAGTTGCCTCACAGAAAGGAGGTAGTGTTTCGATGATCCACTGCGTCTCCGAGAGAGAGAGAGAGAGAGAGAGAGAGAGAGAGAGAGAGAGAGAGAGAGAGAAAATCTTCTACCCCTCCGTCAAATCTCCCCTTAGCTCTCGTCTCAAACAAAGATTACACCTCACCTCCTCTACTCCCCAGAACAACCCTTCCCAGTGAATGCCCCCTGGAGAGAATCTTCTACCCCTGCGTCAAATCTCCTCTCAGCTCTCGTCTCAAACAAAGATTACACCTCACTTCCCAGAACAGCCCTTTCCTGTGAATACCTCCTTCCCAATCCCCACTCTGAGAAAGAGAGAGAGAGAGAGAGAGAGAGAGAGAGAATCTTCTACCCCTCCGTCAAATCTTCTCTCATCTCTCGTCTCAAACAAAGATTACACCTCACTTCCCAGAACAGCCCTTTCCTGTGAATACGCCCTTCCCAATCCCCACTCTGAGAGAGAGAGAGAGAGAGAGAGATTTGTCGAAAACCCTCCCAATTTATCGTTTATTTACAGAAAACCAGCCTTTATAAGAATCCTTCGACCGTTCTCTGTTTATATTCAGCAACAATAACATTTGAGTTGTTAAGATCAAAGAAAAGGACTCGAAGCTTCTGAAAACGATGCACGATGTAATTGCAACCTCTTTCTCTCTCTCTCTCTCTCTCTCTCTCTCTGAGTATATGTTTGAGTGCCAACTTAACGATAATAAGCTTTCAAAAGATTCGTTTTGCGAGGAGTTCAAACTGAACCTATTTTCTGCAAAACAAAGAGTAAATAAAGTGGATAGAAGATAAAGCAGAAACGTTAGATCAGTTCGAAACATTTCACTAAAGCTTTTCTACTCCGCAATCACGTGCTTGCTGCATATGACAGGGAGCTTGGGGATTACAGTACAGGCACTCAATGAACCTATTATCTAAAATGGTTCAACTAATCAGCCCGAACCAAATCGGTGGTTCCATTTGGTCTCGTTCGTGGTTTCGTTTGGCTTGCACAAAATGATCTGGTATGGTTTGCTTCCTACTTTGAATATTAAAACCAAATCATCAAGATCGAATGCGTCCATGTATACGCATTCGATATACTATCAACATAGTCTGTTGCATGGTGATACTTTATATGTGAAAAACTCGATGGATGGTTTACTAAGTTTAATTTTTCCAATAATATACAGTATAATTGTTATATAATGGCATGCTAAAGCTTAGTGAGCCATGGTTTGGTAACGACTAAACCAGACCCAGTGGTGAGGTTTTGTTCCATTCGATGCTTGTAATGGTTTGGTATGGTTCTCCAAAATCAAGGGTCAGATTAGATGGGTTCGGTTGGAGGCCGAGCCTAGGGTAAAAACCAAACCGGACGAACGACGAACACCTCCAAGCACATGGCTACGAACCACATCAATGGGGGGAGTTCGAATCCCGTCTTACTTACAAGCAGCTTCAATAGGAGAAAAAGGGAGGCCCCTTCTTCCTTTATTGTCTGGAAAATTATGATTCATGAAGGGCACAAAGCTGCCAAAATGAAGTGCATGTCTTGTTGAAATAGTAGTCTCTAATAAGGGATCACCCTTGCACGGCCGGTCTCAAGCCCGGATAAAAGAGGAGGGTTGTGTTAGGCTTCTGATAGCGAGAGCTTAAAACTTTGTCAAATTTTCATATCATGTATTACACAAATTATGAGCATTACGTTGGGGCATCCATTTTTAACGACGCACTGCAAAGCTCGAATGCATTGAAAAATAAACAAGGACTACTACATTTTCGCTCGAATGTAATGCATCAATTGCAAAGAGGATTCCCATATCATGGACGGGTGTGGGTATATAAGTTAGTCCCGCTACATTGCCATCCAAGTGTAGTGAATAAATTACAAAGAGGGTATCCACATTTTCAATATGGACAGATACAAGGGGTAAGGAAATTAGTTGTAGATAATAAGATTCGTATTGGTTATTGGAATATCGAAACATTGTCTGGTAAACTAATGGAGGTGGTAGATACTATGATTCGGAAAAAGATTAATATTCTATGTTTATAAGAGACAAAGTGTGTTCGAGAAAAAGCAAAGGAGTGTGAGGATACAGGTTTTAAATTATGTTACTAAGGTAAGGAAAAGTCTCGAAACGGAGTTGGTATTATTATAAATAAAGATTTAAATGATAGTGTAGTAGACATACAACAATACGGTGACCGAATCATGACGTTGAAATTAGTATTAGGAGCATAGGTTTTGAATATAGTTTGAGTTAGATAAGGTGATTCAAAGAATTACACAAAAGGAGATGATTTGTTTAGGAGGAGACTTAAATGGACATGTCGGTAAAGAGGCATTAGGATATCAAGGTATTTATAAAAACTTTGGTTTTGGAGATATAAATGAGGAAGATAAGGAGATTTTAAATTTTGCTATGGTATTTGATCTCTTTATAGTCAATGCAATCCTCAAAAAACGAGATGAACATTTAATTACTTATAAGAGTGGCTTATCACAAACACAAATTGATTATTTTATTTATAGAAAAAAGATAGAGCGTGTTGTAAAGATTGCAAGGTAATTTCAAGAGAAAGCTTAACTACTCAACATCGACTTTTAGTTATAGATTTATAAATAAAAGAATAGACAAAAAAGAAAAGAGTGTATCAAGTTATTCAGACTAAATGGTGAAACCTCAAAAGCGAGAAAGATGATATATTTAAACAGAAAGTCATTCAAGGAGATGCTTGAAATTATGTTGGTACACCTTGTGATATGTAATAATAAGGCTATACATATTAGGAAAGTGGCGAAAGATGTGTTAGGTGAATCTAAGGGAGGCGTAACAACATAAAAATAGTGTGCTTGAGCAAAGGCATTTCCCAGATTTAATTCTACATCAATATGACTCCAAATCACGATCTTAAAAGATGCTCCAAACTCTCCACATCTCAGGCTTCAGCCTATAAATTTTTTATGATTTTAGGAGGTCTGAAAGGTATTTAAAAGGATTCGGGAAACAAGTATTGAAAATAGAACATTATGTTTTTCAGAATTTGTTCATTTTGAAACTTGAATCAAGTGCACGTGTTTTCATTTTCAACACCTTTGCTTTTCACATGAATTTGGAAGTATCACTTGTTTAGTTGCAATCCTTAAGCACCTAGACTGACCCTTGAGCATCGGTTGAAGAAGGTCTAAAGCGAAAAGAGCCCGCTTAGCCACAATCGTCCGTCAGATTTAATTTTACTAGTTTTTAGAAAACTAATTGGTATGCTCGCGCATCAAGTGGAGTTAAAAATTTTATTCCAAGTTTCTACATAGGCTTGGAGTGAAAATTTCATGTCTACAAAATTGACACGCCTGGTGGGACTCCAATCTTGTGGGATTCCAAGCTTAGGTGAACTTTTCCAATTCCAATATTTCACAATCGTGATGTTAATTTCTCACTTGTGCAAAGGTTTTTACTTATCTCAAAGTATTTCAAGAATGTCTACATCGAAAGGATCATGTGAAGTATCGAGTCGAGTTTCATGCTCATCAAGTCGTATTTTAAAAAAGTTTTCAAAAATATATTATAAAAATCGAGAGGATTCACTTGTTTCTCTAAGAAAGGATTTCAAGGTCATAGGAGAGAAGATTGTTGTTAAGCCAAGAGGTCGAGGCGGTCGAATCATGCTCTTCTCATGGGAAACAAGCAAGGGCTCATAGAAGATCAAATCGATCAAAGAAGCCCAAAGAGACCTCAATAGTAGAAGGGGAACGAGAATATGAATCCTTTACTCTAAAAGATAGAAGAGCCTTACAACAATTATTGAAAGGCCAAACAAAGAAAAAGATGCCATACGCACTATCAAATTTCTTACCATTCAACTATCAAACCGATAGTGACGGTGACATACCAAACTTTCATCGATATGATGGAAGAGTGATCCTAGATCCCACCTTCAACTCTTTTCCCACATAGCTTACAAAAAGAAAAAGGATTCAACAAAATGGATTTATTGGTTTCCCCTCTCCTTCAAGAGAAATGCTTCAAAGTGGTTAGCTTCTTACAATTTAAGCTAATTTGCCACCTTCGAGGAGTTGGTAAATTGCTTTATGCAAAGTTGTTCTCACAATGTGGAAGTCACTTCCACTTTGAATACCTTAAGGGACATAAAATAAGCACCTAACGAGGATGCCCATGCATTCATCGTTAGATGGAGGTCGCTCATAGGGCAAGTAAGGAAGCTCATTTTCGAAGGATGCGCCATAATGCTCATCCTTGAAAACTTTAAAACTGATTTGAAAGCTCTTCTCTCCCTAAATGAAATCTCAATATTTTAAAAACTTATAAAAAAGGCTTCACTCTTCGAAGTTAATTTGAAAAAGAGAGTTTACGATGACTTATGGAAGGGGAGAACTTTTCAAAAGAATCAATTTGAAAAACAAGGAGCATATGGGCCACCTATGGCATACAATGGGACAAAACCCCAAAATATTGCAAATGTTCGCATGGAACCAAGCCCGAACCGACCCTTCTAAGAATTTCGAATGAAAACATGCCAAAAAGCCTCAAAGGAATTTCAAACGGAGGGAGTTCACTCAATTGGGACAACCTGTCACGGAAGTCCTAGACCTCCTTCTAGCCCAAGGATTGGTCACTCTCCTTGCTTTTCCCGAGGGGACAATACCTAAAGGGAAATTTTTGAATGAGTTTTGTAAGTATCATAGGCTCAAAGGTCATGATACAAATAAATGTTTCGCGCTTTTGAACAAAATCGAAGACTTAATTAAGCAAGGAAGGCTCTACGTCACGGAAGAACCGAAGCCCTCCCAAGTGGTTCTAAAGGAACCATTCTCAAATCATGCAAGCACCAACAAAAAGGAAAAAGAGGTACTCCTCCCACTTATGGCTCATGTAATGAAGCATGCATTGCATACGATACACACTACTTGTCACACACCACCTACTCTCGTAATAAAAAAGCTAAGCAAGTAGTGATCCGGGGAGTGCTTAGAGTCCTGCCCCCAGTTAGAGCCTTATTAGAAATTCGTGGTGCTCCGAAGCATCAAAATAAAGCCAAGATAGGAGCGAGCCTTAGGGAAGGTGTGGGTGAGGTGACTAGGTCCGGAAGGATCTATCAACCCCCACATTTAGCTAAAAATCCTAGGAAGAAAGTGGTCATTATACCCGACCCTTCAAAAACATGCATCCCTAATGCACCTCATGGCATGGACAAGGGTAAAAACATAGTGTTAACCCCTTATGATTTTGAACTTTACCTTTTAAAAATTCCTCTAAACATGTCTATCCTAGAGTTGATCCAAACCTCACCTAGACACAGTCGAGTCTTAGAAGGGATCTTAGAAAGGACCAAGGTTAACCCATCCATCACTCTCGAGTCCTTATCCTTCTTAGTCTCTCCCATATGTGCCAAGACCCCCATTGTATTTACGAAAGATGAGTTAGAAAGACCATATATGACCCATAACCAAGCCTTGCATATAGAGGTGGTTTTAAATCACCACACTCCAGACAAGTGCTTTGTCGATGGGGGAGGAGGTCTAAACATCCTTTCGTTGCACGTGGCCTTTCAAGTAGGAGTAACCATGTCTTGTTTAGAGCAAAGTTCCATCGTTATCACGGGATATGATGGTAATGCATCCCATTTAGGAGCCATAAAATTACTCATGAAAGTCAGGAATATTCGACACACGGGATTGTTTCATGTTTTAGACATAAACCCTCACTACAACCTCTTGTTAGGAAGGCCATGGATTCATAGCCTCTGGGCTGTTCCTTCCACATTTCATAAGTGTGTAAAAATCTCATATTAAAACCAAGTAGTGGTGATTCTAGGAGAAGACCATCCTCAACTTAAGGAAATCAGGAATTTCTCTTGTATTTCAAGTCATCCATCTCATGAAGAAGTCGTGGGAAAGCTTCTTCCACCCTTAATCGACCCTCACTTAGAAGTCATTCACCTTCTATGGAAGCCCAAACCGACCCAAAATGTTCAAACACTTAGGGTTGTGTGCCTCCAAGGACAACCCAAGCCATCCCCAAACCCCTTCCTCTAGGGTCTTGTGCATCCTAGGGAAACCCAAGTCATCTACCACCCATGTCTCCAAGACCCTAGTCAAGTCTAAATGGGTGTACATACATGACATGGACGACACTATGTTCTAAGTTTACCCATTATACAAAAAAATTTCAAAATTCAAGAAGCCTTGAAACATGATGTTGAATATGGGGTACATACCTTATCAAGGTCTAGGAGCCCATAGCCAAGGTAGGTTAGAACACATTCTACCTATACCTAACCCAAGTCGATATGGATTGGGCTACACCATATCTATACCCCCTGAGCCACCACCTAAGACCACTTGGGTCAAGGGTGCCCTAGAACCCACTAACACCGAGACCTATAGCTTAGACCTCCTATTCGGAGTCTAATTCATGTATTTTCTTTGTAGGTTTGACGGAAGACCCCTCCTTATCCAAAAATCCAAAAAAATTATATATTTGTAAAAGCCAAAAAAAATTAGAAAATTTCAAAAATAAAGTGGTTTATATTCATTCTTCTAGCCTTTATTTGCAAAAAGCTAAAAAAATTGAAAAATCTGAAAATTTCAAAAAGAAAGTCTTTTATATTCATCTTTCTAACTATTGCTTTTAAAAAGACAAAAAAAATGAAAAATTTAAAAATTCCAAAAATATTGGCAATGTACAAAGCCCATTTTCGAGTTAATCCAAAATTATATATATTCTTAAATCAAAATTGTGCAAAGTTGTCATTCACAACCCCACTCTCTAATCTAGCACTTCCCTAAAGATTAAAGTGCTTGAGAATGATCAAAGCAAGGGGAAGATCTCCTCATCCATGAGGAAGATCTTCTCATCAATGAAGAAGGTCAAGCCTCCGAGCTTCCAGAATTTCATAAAATCCTTTACTTGGAAAAACCTTCAAATTCCGTAGGAGGAGATTTTGTAGAAATCAACTTAGGGAGAGTATAACCCAAAGTGTGTAAAAATAGGTGCATGTCTGCATGAGCATAATAAAGCATCATTCATTGCATTTTTAAAATCCTATGTTGATGTATTTGCATGAACCTATGAAGACATGTCGGGTTTAGACCTGAGAGTCGTAGAACATCATCTACCCTTAGAACCCAATGCCAAACCCGTGAAACAAAAGCTTAGAAAAATCCATCCCGATGTTCACTCCCTAGTGAAAGAGGATTTAGAAGATCTTTTAAAATCCAGATTTATAAAATTCATTGCTTATTTCGAATGACTTTCAAACATTGTTGTGGTTTAAAAATCCAATGGGAAAATTTGAATTTGCATTGATTTTAGAAATTTGAATAAAGTCACTCCAAAAGACAATTTTCCTCTTCCAAATATTGATTTGATAGTGGATAGCACTGCAAATCATGAAATGTTTTCTTTCATGGATGGCTATTCGGGTTATAATCAAATCAAGTTAGCACCAAAAGATAACGCAAAAACTGCTTTTACTACACCTTGGGGCACATACTGTTACACGATTATGCCATTTGGTTTAAAAAATGACGGTGTCACATACCAAAGAGCCATGACTACCATTTTTCATGATCAAATCCATGAGTTCTTGGAAGTGTATGTGGATGATATTTTGGTAAAGTCAAAAACCCGATGCACACATATTGAATCTTTGCAAAAGGTTTTCGAAAGACTTAGGCTTTATAAAGTGAAGCTAAACTCTCAAAAATGTGTTTTTGGAGTGGAATCGGGAAAACTCTTAAGGTTTATGGTAAGCCAAAGGGGGATTGAAGTCGACCCCTCTAAGTGTCGAGCCATCATAGACATGCCTCCACCCTCCAACTTGACCCAAATTCAAAGCCTCCAAGGTCGACTCTAAGCTATTAGGAAATTTATCTACAACCTAGCAATAAGATGTGAACCTTTTAATAGGCTTTTGAGAAAAGGGGTGAAATTTGAGTGGGATGCCGATTGCTAAAAAGCTTTTCAAAGATTGAAAACTTATTTGGTAAATCCTCTGATTTTAAAACCTCTAAAGCAAGGAAAACCTTTATTGCTTTATATTTCCATTTATGCGAATGCATTGGGTGCTTTGCTTGCTCAATATGAGGATGATAGTCTTAAGTAGTATGCTATATTTCAAAAACTCTGTTGGCATATGAAAGAAATTATCAAGTCATAGAGAAAATTTGCTTGGCCTTGGTATGAGCTTGCCAAAAGTTCAGACATTATTTCCTAGATCATGAAATTTGGACAGTGTCTAAGCTTAATCCATTCAAGCACTTGTTTGAAAAACCTATCCTAGAGGCTAGGTAAATGGCAACTCCTCTTAATGGAGTATGATTTAAAATTTCATCATCAAACCTCCATTAAGGGACAAACCCTCGCCGATCATGTGGCCGAATTGCCTCTTGAGGATACATATCTCATACTTAATGAAATGCTCGATAAAGGCATATTTGCAAACAAATTTCAAAACCATGTTTTAGCAAATTATTTGAATGAATATCAAGTATGAAAATGTATTTTGATGAGACAAAGAATCAACGAGGGGCAGGTGTGAGAATCATCCTCATATCTTCCGAGAAAGGAAAAATCTCAATTGCCATTAACTAGATTTTGCATACTCAAATAATGTGGCTGAGTATGAAGCACTCATACAAGGCCTAAAATTTTTGAAAAATCTAGGGGCATCATGTATTGAAGTTTTTGGAGATTTCTTACTTGTTATAAATCAAGTTCCAAAAATTTGGCAAGTCAAAAATGAAAAACTCCTACCCTACCACGAGTTGGCTATTAGATTGGACGATTCTTTCAAATCATGCACACTCACTCACATAGGAAGAGAGGACAACACCATAGCGGATGCCCTCTCATCTCTAGGTTCATCTCTGAGGGTCGATCCCACCATGGGAATCCGATCCTTAGAAATTTGGTACTAACCCACTCCATCCACTCACGATTTGGAGATTTACCAAAATGACTAAAATTCAATGAAAAAACCTTGGTTTCATGACATTAAAAACTTTTTAGAAAATGGAGGATTTCCCAAATTTACTTCTTTCAAAGATAAAGCTTTAATTCAAAAAATGTCAACCCAATATGTGATTTTGGGAGGGGTCCTTTATAAAAAGAGTTTTACCGGCATCTTGTTAAGATGTGTAGACCTTGATGAGGCTAGAACTATAATGCATAAATTCCACGATGGAAAATGTGGAGGCCATGTTAATGCAAATATGATGGCCATGAAGATACTTAGGGCCAATTATTTTTGGTCCACCCTTAAACAAGATTGCCATGATTATGTTAGGAAATGTCATCAATGTCAAGTGCATGGACATGTCATTCATATCCCATCGTCCACCTTGCATTCCATTGTAAGCCCATGGCCCTTCACCATGTGGCATTTGATATCATAGGACTAATTTCTCCAATTGCATCCAATAGACATAGGTTCATATTAGCAACCACCAAATATTTTTCTAAATGGGTTGAAGCTACCTCCCTGGCTAATGTCCAAGGACAACATGTAGTGGCATTCATTAAGAAAAATATCTTGACTCGATTTGGAGTTCCAAGAGACCTAGTGTCCGATAATGGCACCCCTTTTAAGAATGAGAAGGTGAAAATGTTATGTAATACCTATGGCATAACTCAACACTTCTCATTGCCCTACTACCCTCAAGGCAACGGCCAAGCCGAAGCCACAAACAAAACTCTCATAAGCATCATTGAGAAAACCTTAGATAAGGGTAGGACATGGCATGAGAAGCTTGATGAAGCCTTATGGTCTTATAGAACTTTCATCCGAACACCCACAAATGCCACACCATTCGAGTTGGTCTATGGCACAAATGTCATACTTCCCATTCATACCAAATTGCATTCATTTCATACATCACTTGCACTCGACCTACCCCTAGAGACTTTACAACATGCTAGGATGACTGAGCTTGATTTGTTAGATGAAAAAAGGCTCCTTGCTATAGATCATGCACATGCATACCAGCAAAGGATAACCCGACATTATGAAAAACATATGAAGGCTCGCCACTTCAAAGTGAGAGACCTTGTATTGAAAATCATCCACCATTGTGACCCACATCCACTTGGAAAGTGGTGGCCCAAGTGGGATGGTCCCTATGTTGTAAAGGGAACAACCACCAACAATGCATATTGGTTGATTGATGTTGAGGGTAGAAATTTAGTAGACCCTATAAATGCTCAATACTTAAAAAAATATTATGTATAGGGTCTATGTTAAATTTCTTTCAAAAAGATTTTAAAATGGATCTCCTTTGAATTTCTTTAAAGAATGATCAAGATTGATCGTATGGTTCTGAATGAGGAAATCAATACTTTATGAAAAGTAGAGTTTTCAAAAATTATTTGGTGACATTCCAAAAATCCTTGTCTTACAAAATAGTGCCTTGTTCAATATAACAAAATATTTTCAAATAATAGATGCTATTATGAAATAGAATGATCTTGGTTAAATCGAGTAACCAAAGGGATAAGTCTCCCCATTCTACTTCTCTCCCCAAAAGGAAAATTGACAAAATTAAAAGAAAGGAGAATACAAAAATTCCTCCAAAAAGAAGTCTTCCTTCAAATAAAAAGAGAGAATACAAAAAAATTCATCCAAAAGAGGTCTTCTCTTTGAATGAAAAAAGAAAAAAGAGAGGGAATATGAAAAAAATCCTCCAGAAAGAAAAAGAAAAGGAGACCCTCCATGTTAATAGAAAATGAAAAAGCCAAAGCTTAAAAAGAGTAATTTTCCATCTCTTTGCCTTAAACCACGGGACATTCAGAAGGAACCGTGGTAATTCTTTATCAAATCCCTACAACTTATCCCAATGGAAAAGGAATTATCTATGAAAATCCTAAAGTAGGAATAGAATCTACTTATTTGGATTTCATTTTGTTTGAAAATTAGACTTTATCATGTGGGAAATGAAATTTTAAAATGTTTTCCAAAGTTTTCTACAAAACCTCTGCTAAGTAGTGGGTATTGAAACCCAAATGAAGAGAAATATGAAAAATCGGAAGTTCGTTTGATTAAAGTTAAAGGAGTTCCCTTTGAAAATGAATTTTGAAAACCCGAAGTGTCAAATGACATTGGATTATCCTTGACCTTCATAGGATCTCTCTAAGCTCATTCATCTCTTAAGTGAGTCTCTAAAAACCTCACACTTCATTTGCATCACACACTATGCATGCATCCAAAGTCATCCATGCATGATCATGTTTAGGACAAACACCCAAGGTAGGTCAAGTCCCCTTTGACTGAAATCCCCTCCTCTATAATCCAAGAAAAGGGATGTTATGAAATGAAGGATGATTTATATTGTCAAGAATAATTTGAGAAGTAAATTAAAAAGTGTGTTTTCTTTTTTGCCATTATCCAAAATTTTTTTTACATTAATGCCAAAGAGGGGCATTTGTAAACACCCTAAATCAATTTTTTTTCTAACACTCTCAGTTTTGAAAATATAAATGATTTAAAACCTTTTATTTTAAATGAAAAGTTCAAATCTTTTAAAAATATTTCAAATCAAAGGTTTTAAATTGAAGTTAAAAAGCTCAAATGATTCGAGCAAATCAGGCAAACAGGTGGGACCCAATTCAATCTCGGATCAAGCTCACAAAGGATAAAACTCGGAAGCAAGGGAATGACCACATTACAACCATATCTTCATCAACAAATCAAATCAAATGAGTTAGCTCTCAAGGCAATTCGAGTGTTTATCTTATTAAGTAAAAGTCGATCCACCATTTGCTTGAATCAAGGGCCAAGACTTACCGGTCTTTACAAGATGAAATAGATTGGATTTTGGGGGGTGCTGATTCAAAAGGTTTATCAAAGTTTTATCTATCCCATATGTCAAATTAAAATCAGGCAAAGTCAAGACAAGCTACATAAGAAGTTGATCAAGCCTAGCAGGCACTCGACTAGGACCAAGGCATGGGACTTAAGACTAAACCAGCCCACATGGGGCTAGTCCACATTTGACCACAAGGGACCACCAAGGTCACGTGAATGGAAAGGCCTTGGGGCTGGGTTTGGACCTAGGGTCACCCTCCCCAACGAATGGCCGAGAAGATCCACCCTTGGCCTATAAATTGAGGCAAAGGGTGGGAGCGTGAACCATCTTGGAGTCATCTTAAAGGGACTTAGGGGAGACCAGCAAAAGAGGTTGCACTTTGAGAGGTTTGTGAGAGATGCAAGGGAGTAGCATTAGAGAGGAAAAGAGGGTAGAATCTAGGCCATAGTTTGTGAGAGGTGAGTGTTTGATCAAAAGAGAAAAGGGTGAAGAAAGAGGTGGCCGACCATTACCTTGGAGGACATTTTCTTATGTAAGTCCGGGTAAGTGCTGTTCCATTTTATTTATTCTATATCTCTTCTTCAAATTCAATTCAAAAGGGGTTGTATTAATGGAGCTTTGCCTCCTCCCTGATGTAATAGAAGTAGATATTGTTGAAATTTCCCTTTCTTTGATTACGTACTCTATGTGTTTGATTTCTTGATTCTACCTCTCTATATTCTATAAACACTCTATATTCTCTAATCCCCTCTATACTTAAGCACTTAAGTATATTTCAATTCATTTTTCTTCAGCAATTTTAATTCATGATGTTGTATTGTTGCTTTTCAATTCGTGTAAGTTTCCATCACGTATGATTCTAAAAACCTGAAAACTGGATTTAATCATTTCTACATACGTGAATTGCTTGATTTTAGTTCTCGAACCTCTACTCCAATTGTTCTGAAACTTTGCACACTTATTCTATACACAGAGGCCACTTCTAATAAAATTTGCAAGAATTTTAGGGCCGTCTAATATCATAATTAAAATTGTACAAAATCAGAAAAGTTTTTATAAACTTTCTGTCCAACCAGTTTTCCTGCAATAAAGTCTGGGTATTCCTCCTATAACTCTATCTGTGAAAATCCAAAATCGATAAATTTTGATTCATTGGAAAGCTGATATCTATAGCTTTCCATCAATATCAAATTCATTAAATTTGGAACTATGAGCACTAAGATACAGACTCATCTTTGAGTCTTTGTATTTGTGTGATAGAAGAGTTCTAGGTGACTGAGCAGAGACACTTCCCAGATTTAATTTTGCAGTAATATGACTTCGAATCATGATCTTAAAAGATGCTCTAAACTCTCCACATCTCAGGCTTCAGCCTGTAAATTTTTGATGATTTTAGGAGGTCTGAAAGGCATTCAAAAGGATTCGGGAAACAAGTATTGAAAACAGAACTTTTTATTTTTGAGAACTTGTTCATTTTGAAACTTAAATCAAGTGCACATGTTTTCATTTTCAACACCTTTGCTTTTCACGTGAATTTGGAAGTCTCACTTGTTTTGTTGGAATCTCTAAGCGCTTAGACTGACCCTTGAGCATCAATTGAAGACGGTCTAAAGTAAAAAGAGCCCGCTTAGCCACAATCGCCCGTCAGATTCAATTTTGCTAGTTTTTAAAAAACTAGCTGGCATGCTCGTGCATCAAGTGGAGTTGAAAATTTTATTCCAAGTCTCTACATAGTCTTGGAGAGAAAATTTTACGTCTACACTAGTGAAACTTTATACGCTTATAAGAAATCAAAGTAGAAAGCGAAAAAAACCATCAGAAAAGTAAAAACTAAAATTTGAAAGGATTTATATAAAAAAACTGAACTTAAAAGGGGGTGAAAGAGATATTTTTAAGATAGCTAGAGCTAGAGATAAGAAAACTAAAGATCTTAATTCTGTTAGATACATCAAAGACGAGGATGAAAAAATTCTAGTGTTAAATGATGATATAAGAAATAGATAAAAACTATTTTATAAGTTTTTTCATGAAAATAAAGATGTTAATATTAGCTTAGGAGAGTTAGTTAAATCAGAAAAGTATATAAACCATAATTTCTATCGATGTATTCAAAAGAATGAAGTCAAAGAGACTCTTGAACTTATGAAGGGTGGTAAATTGGTAGGATCATACAGTATTCCTATACAAGTTTGGAAACTCCTAAGAGAAACCAGAATCACCTAGCTCACAAGACTATTTAATGAAATATGGAGAAACCAAAACATGCCCGAGGAATGGAGAGCGAATACACTTATACCCATATATAAGAACAAGGGAGACATTCAGAATTGTGCGAATTATTGATGTATCAAGTTAATAAGTCATACTATGAAATTATGAGAAAGAATTATCGAATGTAGGTTAAGACAATTATCGAGTACAACAGAGAACCAATTTGGATTCATGTCAGGCAGATCTACTGTTGAAGTGATTCACCATTTGAGATGTCTAATGGAACATTTTAGAATAAAAAAAAACCTTCACATGATATTTATTGATCTAGAAAAAACTTATGATAAGATACCAAAGGAGGTTCTTTGGAGAACCTTAAAAAAAATAGACATCACATTGACATACATAAATCTTATAAAAGATATATACACAACACACACACACATTGAGCCTTTCCGCTCTTAAGATATAGATATATTTCCCTTCCATAATTTCTCTTCAGCTATGTCTTTCAATTTCGGGTTTTAAGGTTGAGTTGTGTGAGTTGCATTGCATATCCGCCATACTCGAGATAGTGCGCATACTTACATCAAACAAACCCCGAACAAACCGTGCAAACACGCCAAGACTTAGGCACTTGATGCACACACCTCACGTCTAGGTAAATAAAACTCAAAGACATAAATACGTGCAACTCTACGTACATAAAATCTGCAAATAGGCATACAATCGATCAAATACTTTCATACTCTTTTCAAAAGTCCATGCTTGTTCAAAATCGATATTTTCTAAAGCGTACAAACTGACCCTTGAGCATCTGTTAAAGAAGATTTGTGACGAAAAGAACCCACTTGTCCACAGTTACCCCATAAGTCAGATATTTCAAAACATACTTCGCTAGTTTGAGTAAGCTAGCTGACACACCCTTTTAAAGCGACTTAGACACGAAAAAGGTTCACCTCAGGCCTAAGAACCTAGAGTTAAAATTTTTGCATGTCTACAGATTTTTGGCATGCTTGGTGGGACGTGGGTCTTAAGAAAAGTCAAGCAAAAACAAGCAAAGCTCTTGAATTTTTTTTTCAGAAAAGTATTTAACTCTTTGCCTTTTTGTGCATTTCATAGTTGGTTTTTGAAAAGCGTCGGAGTCATGTCGAGTTCAGACTCTAATGAGGTGACCAGCCAGGTCTCGCACACATCAAGTTCTCACTCTAAGAGATTTTCAAAAAATAGAAATAGGAGAGATGACATTGAGGATTTGCGAAAAGACTTCGAAGCCAAGATCGTTGCACTTAGCCAAGAGGCCAAGGCAGCTGATTCGTGTTCGTCTCACGGCGAACCAACAAAGGCTAAGAAGAAATTTGAAAAAACTCGCAAACCCAAGAAAACCTCCACTATGGAGGGAAACCAATATCATGAGTCCTTCACTCACAAGGACCGTAAAGCCCTACAGTAGTTGTTGAAAGGGCAGAATAAAGAGAAAAGAACGTACGCCCTGTCTGATTTCCTTCTCTTGGATTAGGAAACAGACAGTAATGACGAAATACCGAATTTCCATCGGTATGATGGCACGGGAGATCCTAGATCTCACTTGCAACTCTTTTCTCGTCGAGCCCACAAGAAAAAGAAGGACTCGATGAAGTGGATTTATTGGTTTCCCCTTTCCCTCAAAGGCCCAACTTCGAAATGGCTAGCTTCCTACGATCTAAGTCAGTTCGTAACTTTTGAAGAGTTAGCGAACTGCTTTATGCAAAGATTTTTGCATAACGTAGAAGTCACGCCCACTTTAAATACTTTGAGGGATACTAAACAAGGATCGAACGAGGATGTACATGTTCATTTCTGTTACAGACATTTTTTGTACATGTCGATGATTAACTGCCCAACACTCAGAACCATAAAACATGGCAGGTATAATTGTTGCTCTATAATATTTACCTTTTAACTTTAATGGTATCTTCTTATCACAAAGAATGTATGATGCTCTCTTCCATTTTAATCAACCAACATTAATTCTATGCATAACATAATTGACCCTAGGTATTTAAAACTTTCCTTTTGGGGATGCAATGTATGATAATTTTAATTTCTATGTCATCTGAAGTAACCAAATGATCAAACTTATATTCCATATATTATGTCTTTGTTCAACTAAGTCAGAAGCATTTACTTTCTAATGTTTCTCTCCATAGTTCCAATTTTCTATTAACTTTTTCTTTAGACTCCTCCACTAACACAATGTCATCTACAAATAACATACACCAAGGTACTTCATCTTGAATATGTTTTGTTAACTCATCAATTACCATTATAAATAAGTATGGATCTCTTACATTAACTTGCTTTACATTCAATTCAATTCGGATACGAGGTTGTATTAACGGAGCGTTGTCTCCTCCCGGGATGTAATATTGATGCTTGATACACGAGACACACATGAACACTTGAGCTTTAGCTCTTATCTCGTACACCAAGCACCCACATACACAATTGAGCCTTCGCTCTTACTCCAAAGACTCTAGTAAGAGCTACGTGAGTTGTCTTTAAATTTACACACTACACCCACGCGTGCATTGAGCCTTCGCTCTTATCATATATATGTATTTCCATTCAGCTGGGTTGTTACCTTAAGTCGTGTGAGTTGTCATTTAAAATTCCACACTCACACCCAAAGACACTCGAGCTCTTGCTTAAGCACCTTCACGCACATTTTGGCCTCGGTAGCCACTAAGATATAGCCATATCTATATATTTTCAGCTGCGTGAGTTTTCCCGGTTCAATTGTGTATGTCTTTAAATTCCGGGTTGTTAATTTTCAGTCATGTGAGTTGTCTTTACATTTATACACAACACACACGCACACGTTGACGACCTTCGGGCTCATATATATATATATATATATACGTATTTCCCTTCCGCAATTTACATTTAAGTCGAGCGGGGTTTTACATTCCAAGCTACGTGAGTTGTCATACAAGAAAAGACCGTATATATAATGAGATTATTAGAAACAAATTAGGAGTGACACCAATAGAGGATAAAATGAGAGAATATCATTTAAGATGGATTGAACATATAGAAAGAAGATCAAAAGAAGAACCTTTAAGAAGCTATGAAAAACTAGATTTTAAAAGTATTAAAAGAGGTAGAGGATGACTACAAAAGTGTTAGAAAGAAACAACAAAAAATGATCTAGCTTATCATGAGTTAACTGCTAACATGACACATGATAGGGCTACGTGGAAACAAAGAATCCATGTAACGGACCTCGTCTAGTATGGAAAAAGGTTTAGTTGTTGTTGTAATAAGAGAGAACATATAATATGCTCAAGCAAACAAGTCGCCAAAGAATTAGTAGCAAGAACACCAACGAATGGCCTATTTCAGGCTCAACTCAATCACTTACCTGAATAGAAAGACAGCTCTAAAGGTCTTCGCAGCCAGTTGAACTTAGACTGGACTAGAACTGAGCCAATTGCAAGTGACATCTCCACCTTGGAGGGAGACCATGCAAGCCTACTTGAGCTTCTGAAAGGTTATGTAGTCACTGGGATGATGCTGGAAATGCGTAGTATGATTATCCTCTCTTAATAAATTAAATAAAACAATTTAGGCTCGTGTCTTACTCAAGCATAGATTATTCTTCTCCTTCGAGTGGAAGCCTTGGATTCGATAATGATTTGCAAAAAGAAGGAACAGTTAAGAAATTTTAACTTACTAGTACACGGGTAAAAGTATTTATACTTGTTTCGTGGTTTAATCATTCAAGGGAAAGATTTCAAAAGACTGCGAACAAGCTTGATTTGTTAGAGGTGGTGTATTATCTGCAGATATAATTGGCAGATCCAAATGGAGAATACATGCATTGTCTAATACGAGCAAGAAGACGGTTGATTGCTCCTTCCAATTAAAGCTGCCCTGGAACATGCATAGTGCTCATGCATTCACATGAACAGTGTGCAGAGAGTTGCATGAAAGAGGGATCGACATGAACAACACTGGTCGGCCTCCTTCTAAAGTGGGCCACAGTACACAAAGTCTACACTCAGATTGCTACGGCTTGTCTTGAGCAGGCAAGCAACCGCACAGTAACGGCCCTACACAATGTTGGCCTTCGATGATGATATGAAAGGGGCAGGTGCAGCAGCTATTTAAGCTGTCCATCTACCAACGTGTGTGCGTGGATGTGTGCACATATAGACATAAATACACATACGCACACATAGACATAAATACACATACATAATATACTTATGTGTGATACGTATGTATATATATAATCAAATAAGTTCCACAAAATATCATGTTGGAATCGCTGATCGACATATATAAGATCCATCTACATTCATAAAAAACGGTTCAGATCGTCACACACTGAAAGAAACAATAAAGAATGATCTAGCTCATTATGAGTTAACTGCTAATATGGCACAAGGGCTCTCTAGAAACAAAGAATACATGCAGCCCATCCCGTCTAGTATGAGAAAAGGTTTAGTTATTATTGTTGTAGAAAAAGAAGAAAGAAGGAGGGCACGAAGTTCAGTTACAAAGACAGGAGTAATGCGACCCTTGGGCCATCACAGAATCCGACTAGCCTCAGAATTGTTACAGCAGATTCCCACCTTCTATTGACTGTTACTCGCAACAACTGCCCTTTTTTTCACGCCAATCCAGAAGACCCGCAAAAAGCATCCCTTAGTTTGAAGCTCGTCCCAGGAATCAGAAGATGGGTTGGAACCATAGCCAATGGTCTTGGTCACCCTCTCATATCGCCAAACGATCATTGGGGTACATGGACGGTGTTTTTCGCTTCTGGGGCCTTTGGCATTTGGTCAGAGAAGACAAAAATTGGGAATACGTTAAGTGGAGCCCTCGTTAGCACTTTGGTGGCGCTGGCTGCGAGTAATTTAGGGATATTATCTTCTGAAGCTCCAGCATATGCTGTGGTTCTGGACTATTTACTTCGATGGAATACAGATGGGACACAATCTTCACCAACCATAACAAGATAGCTTGCATTCAATTTTTCTGTTGCTTGATCTACTGCTCACACATTTTATGAATCTGGTATCAAGGATGGTAAATGAACCCAGCTGCTGGTGGTTTTGATGATGTTTGCTTGGCGATCTAAATGATCCAATCAAATGCGAACTCATTAACCTTCATATACATGTGCATGTTTCTTATGTACATACCCGAGAAAACCAAGTTAATCAAACTAATTCGGTGGGCATCGTGTAATCGAATCGATACATCTTTAGATTCTATAAAAATAAAAAAAATTGTGTTCAAGTCTGAATAGAAAATTAAATTTGTTGCATACTGGCACACATACCCAGTTTTACTTGTATCATAAATACATCTTATTTCATGAGATTTTGAGCATAGGAAGAGAATATGATGTGAGGAGAGGAGGCTCCTAGTTCGTCTTTGGGTGTTGTATCTTATTAAACGAGAGAGAGAGAGAGAGAGAGACTTTGTGGGGAGTAGGGAGGTGCGGGGCTGGCCCACTATGTTTGCATGTCCACAAGAGGGCCAGCAGACCTTGTGAAGCAGTTCGCGGCCCCGCAGACGTGATGCCGACGTGGGAGCGACCTACCGGACCTACCCTATGGCCATCAAGTTTTTGTCTTCTTCCCAACTTAAATTCACCAAATTGTCCTTGAAATGCTATGAGCCGTTTATGGGCACTCGTCTCGGCTCGAGGCTCAAGTTTGTGTTACTGGCATCCGATCTGTGCTTCGAACTTTTCTTTCTTGATCGTTTTGAAAGTTCAACTGGGTTTAGGCAGACCCATACACCATGCAGGTATTGAACTCCCGACGGTTCGTCAGAGAGCCCACCTCCTAACCGGTGGTGAGCTATGCCCCGAAGCTCGAGTTTTATTACAGTAGAGACGTAGTGTAACCCGGGTTGGTTGTGCCGTTACTTCACCTTCACAAAATATCGAAACACCTCGCTGAACAGATCTAAGCCATCTCTGAAGCCGGCGTAAACCTGTCTTTTCAGGACCGCAATCTATTATGGGGAAGCCAGGACGAGAGGAGACAGTCGTCTAGAACTTTTGTCGTCTCTCTCTCTCTCTCAAGTTTGGTTACGCATATTTAATGAGTCAGGACACTTACTCCACCCCTGAGAACCTTGCACTGCAATACCTTAGGGAAAAATATCACAACTTTCTGTCTGAAGCAAAGGCCGTTGGTGGTGGATCCTTTCCCATAAAAAGGTTTAGGAGAAAAGAGAAAGGAAGAGAGATTCAATTAGATTCTTTCGGATGAATCCCACCAACTCAGTCACCCTTATACTGCTGCTGTTCTTCGTAACAGTTCAAGGTACAGATACAACAATCCTTCAGAAAAGCGTGTTTGCACCCTTTCTAAACATTAAGCATATCCATTGACATCATCGTTTATTGTTTATACAGGAATACGTCTCAACCATGAGTTGATAGGAGAATCGTCAGTGTCAATCCATGTGAGTATCCAAGAGCTTCATGATCAGTTTCTTTTCTTGTTATTTTTTCTGATTTTTCGTTATAAACTTCAGGTTTATTGTATTATGTTGATGTACTTTTGGTGAATTTATTTATTCTCTCATCCAATTGTTGGATTACAGGATTGGAAGGAAGAAAATTTACAGAAGAAGATCGGCCATGATAGACATGTCCTTCTATGTGAAGGTTCATCATGTTCAGGTGCCAACTCTAGACCTACTAAGAAACTTCATACAAGATCCTTACCAAGCTTGTTTGTTACATAGCGTAGTGCATGATTGATTTTCTCGTTTCAATGCACACTCCACCCAAAAGTTTGTGACAGAGAGAGATGTCCCAATAGTCCCAATATATTAACATATATATATATATATATATATATATATATATATATATATATATATATATATATATATATATATATATATATTTATGTGTGTGTGAGTCTGTTTATATATATAGACATACACGCACAGAGAGAGAGAGAGACCAATTAAGTTGTTTCAGTTCTTATCGCAGGAAGAAGTAGAAAATTACATTCGAACAAAGAGACTCCCAGCCTGCAGGTTGGTGATCTAATCATAATCAATTTAGTGTATGCGATCTCATTTGGAAGTCCAAAGTTCAGTATCTATACTTGGCGTCAGGTTGTTTCTTCTTTCTGAAATTTTCTTCACCGTGTTATTCAACAGCATAGGGGCGTCAGAGGCGTTGAAGATAAGATGAATAAAGAAAGCCACGAAATGAAAACTTCGGGGCGAACGCCTGACGTCTTGGATATTGCAGGCATGGATTATTCTTTCGCAAGGAAGAGCATTCCAAACCACAACTGACTCAACGAAGCAATAGACACACAATTAGTTACAGAAAGCCCGACAACATTGATGAAAACACGCCGAGATCGAAAGACGCTGTTGTACCATACATTTACTTTAGTTTAGTCTATTCAATGAAGCTCGACTACAATTTTCTCTCGTTATATCTGCTTGGAGAGAGAGAGGGGGGAGGAAGCAGAAGATATTAACGGTGTTGTACACAACTTGTTTCTATAATTCGATCACGTCGGGAAGTTAGATCCATCCATATAGATCAAGTTGGCATATGATCGGCTTGTTCATTCCTTTAATAGCTGAATAAGTTAGCACTCCACTACTTGCAAATATAATACAGGTATTTAAACATTTAAAATGTGTTCAATCAATAAAAATATCATGTTCAAACAACGAGAATAGCAAGTCAAACATAACAAGCTAAATTTCAAGTTTTACGAATACATAGCCATTTAGACACTAGAAATTAAGACGCTTAGGCAAACTGGTGCTGGCCCTGCCGGTGGTAGGGAGAGTGGTGGTTGGAGGAAGAAGATGGCGATTTTAGTGATGTGGGCTCTAAGGTTCCCTGTGGAGCCTACATGTGTGCTGCGGATTATGTGGTGTACGTTGCCCGAAAGGAGCGGTTGGACTGCGTAAGAATAAGTAAGGCAAATGGGATCCACTTCATTCTCACTTGAGCTCATCCTCCCAATTCATTGCAGTGGGTTCTTTGCCTCCTAAATGTTGGAAGAATGGGTGATAATTTCAGACAAACAGGGAACCCCATGTTAACACGACGTGTCATGTTCGTGTTGTAAACGAGAACCAAAATATAGATCGTGTCGTGAACACAACTTGGTAACCTAGAATTTGAATTAGACGCAAGTACGCAAGATGTTGGCAAAAGCAGTATAACAGCCGCAAATTCAAAGAAACCTAGTGAAGGAAATAAATAAAGCAAAAATAAAGAAAATCAATAGATTAATTTGATCGAGTTGTTGCCTAAGAGAAAAATACATAGAGTATAGAGAATAATTGTTATTACGTACAATTCATTTGATACAATTTTTCATACAAAAAGATAGACCGAAGAAAATTCATAAACCTAACTCAGTCCGACGCACGCGTGTATGATCGATCATTCATATCCTTCCCAAACTTTTTAAACTAAAGTTCATAAGTTACCATCTATATAAAAGAACATATGAGGTTCTTTCACTCATCAATGATACTAAACTTTGTCTCTTAGTATTTTCATTTACAAGTTCCTTACTTACATGTGACTTATATTTTAAAAGACTTTTACATTTATTAAAGATGTATCAAATAAATATTTTGAGATACTTAACATGAACTAAATATAATTAATATACATTAACTTAATTTACCCAACCATCATTAATTCCAACATATGTAACTTGTAGACTTAAAGCCTCTCTGAGGCGGAGATAGATAAGAGGGGTAATCAAGCTTCTTCGAGCCGAGTGCTTTACTCAACTCGTTAAGAAGCTCAACTCAAACTCGAACTTGAACGAGCTACGATCTTCAGGCTTGAAATCCAGCTAGAGTTATAAACAACACTTATTTGTATTCATACAACGCTTCAATTAATTTAGATCGAAAAGCAAAAGCAACAGAGATTTCATTCTTGATACCAAACGTACGTTTATAAACAACAGGTAGGGTCTGCCTAACCCCATCTTGCATATCCAAGAAAAATGGCTATGCCTACGGTTTCTATTGAGAACCAACCGTGGGCAGAAAGGCGGTCCAGGAAAAAAAACAGTCCGCTCAACTTATTGCAGTCATGTACATAAAAGCTAGTGAATTTGTTCATAGGACAACTTTCGAGATAACTCCTTTCCCTATATAAAAGTTTGAACTGGTGGAGAGAGAACGAATATTCCATTCCACCTCCGTCCAATATCAATTTCATGCAATTCATGATGTGATCGTCTAAAAATGAGGCCGTCCAGTGCCCACTAGCTTGCTCCCTTGAGTTTCTTAGGTTGATACATCTCTTCTTGGAGGTCAATCTCCCTCTTTTTATTCTTTCATTTTTGGATTCTATAGATAAGTTTAATTGTCATCAATAGGAAAACCAGATCCTATCTACTTTGACATGCTCACTCTTGTTCACTCATTGATTTTCAGTAATATAAATATAATTTGAAAAAAAAATAAGAATTTTAAAAGAAAACAAAGAACAATGCTATTATACTCATAATTCTAAAAAATAACAACCAAAGATGATTGAACAATGTTAGTTGTTGACAAAATCCAATCATATAATATAATACAAATAAAACCGTTCATAACTTGTGAACAAATATTACAGTCAGATTTGAGTTCCCCGAAGGAATTGAAGTTGGAATGGCATCCCAAGGAACTCAAGTTGGAATGGCATCAGATGATGTGATTATACTCATCCTTTAAGGATTTGAGTTCTCTGGGAAAATGTAAGAATCTTCTTTTAAGAAATTTTAAAAGAAAATAAAGAACAATCTTATCATACTCATACTTCCAAAACGTAACAATCGAACATGAGTAGTGAATAGAATTCAATCACTGTTATGTTATACACATGCTCACACACACATATATATGAAAATCTTGGGTACTATATTTGAGAATAATTATTATTTGATTATAGCTTTCGTCTCTAAACCAAACCAACAGCTCAGGTTAAGAAGAACCCGACCCTATTTCCTCCGTTGAGCGGATTTGAGGACACAAAATTGAGGTTCAGGTGTGAGGCTGGCTGGATGTAGGTATGCAGTCCCCGAACCGCCCATTCCTATACCTACCAACAGTTTTTGTTCATTCAATTCGGAGCCTGGAATGTTAACTGTGCTCTTAAAACTTAAATCTTGGAATTTTCCATTGAGCTGCTTTTTCTTAGGCTGGCTGGCTATTTGCTGTCATTGCCGCAAGGGTGTGCACACGCCTTCATGTGTTCATTCAGATCATGAGGCGCAAGATCTTCTTTAGATGAGTGATCTTGCTTTCCTTAAAATACTGAAACTCAGTCAGCATCACGTGAATTTTTAGCTGTTTACGACGCATTTTTGCTGTCAAAAGACGGGTCAAACCGTACTCATAAACGGACTTTTGTAATAACTATACTTATTGCACTTGAAAAAGTATTAAAATACTTTTTTTACTTTTCAAAATTAAATATCAATGGTCGATCTCATAGAAACCATTGAGATCTTTTAGCACGTTTAAGCATAAATGTGGTGTGTACAACTACCACCTCTCTCAAAATAAAGTACATTTTTGTCTTTAAAATTTGAATTTCAATTGTGGATATTGTTAATCGAACGGTTGAGATCAGATGTTTAAGCATATTTATTATGTTTACTTTCTCTCTATATGTATATACTTGGATCTTATCCATGTTGATGTTGCTTGCTCACATCCGATCATGGTTTTCGGTAGGATAAATGTAATTTTGAAGATTTTAAAAAATAATAACAAACAATCTTATTATATTCATGTCACAAAAAAACACATAAATAGGCGGTGATGGGATCCAATTACTCGGGAATGAAATCGGTATCCATACAAGGAAATGGGTGCAACGAACTTGATTCAAATGCTTGCAACTTTGGTGCCTTGAAGCACATTTCCAAGCAGCAAGGTTGAAGGCATATATTCTCACAATTGGGAGAGTAAAATCAAATTCTCAAGCTGGGGGCAATCACGAGAATTTGAATTTTGCGATATCTTCAATTGAGAAATGGAATTTAGTGAACCATTCCTTTATGAGAATCGCATTTTCAGTTCGCAAATGCAATGACTCTCGCTTTCTTGTTTGCCTCACATAGAAATGAAACTTTTTCAATTAAGGATGTGAGAGTGGGGTTCAAATCTGATAATCCTTACCCATTTAGTCTGGTTGGTGACCCAACCAGGATCTGATTAACAATCAGATTTAGATTCAGTATTCAATATTTGCATTCCTACCCAATACTCGTATCGTTGCAACATTTAGATACAAAATACAACCTCATTATTTACTTCAGGTAGATTCAGTATGACAGAACAGACAATAACCAATAGCTTAGCTAGGGGCATGACTCTCACAAATTGAAGGTTGTGACTTCGATACCTGGGGCGTGCATCTAGCTTGGGCCTCCCCGCTCTACCGAAGATAAATATGATGACAGAACCTGAACCATTTAAGAAACTTATTAGCTCATATTTAGGGATTTGACTACTCGGCTGCCTATGACATAGAGTTGTTTTAATTAAACTCCAGCTCCTATTAGAAGCCAAATTGTGATTAAATGAACATAATATGCAAAAGGGTGGCCCAACTCAACAAGACAAACACATTTTGCAGAATAACGTAAACCTAACAAATAATCAAAGCGTGACCACTCAGCTGGGCCAGGTTTTAGATTTACCTCTTGAAGAATTTTGCTACCTGTTCAGCTCACGGTGGTGGTTGGCCGGCAAAACGTCTAAGCCGAATCATGTAAGAATTGGATGCCAGCCAGAATTGGGCCTACTTCCAGATAAGGTTTGCGTCTTCCTTTGATTATAAGTTCTCCAAACCAATTGACCTTCTCTTTGACATCTAGCTGTCTCTCATGGCTGTTGCATTCAGCACCAGCCTACATGAACAGATTTAAGAATGCCGAGAATTCGGGTGTCAACCTGATCCAACCCAAAACCAGAGCCGGTGAAATGGGTGTCTAGTTACAAACCAGAGCTGGTACAAACAGAAGTGTAAGCAAGCGAGTCCCTAGGTTCGACACGCTCCCATGGGCAGGTTGGTATGTAGAACACTGAGTGCGCGGTAATTGTGTCTCCACTTGGGTTTTGCCTTGAATCGGGTTGCACATCATAAAATCGAAAATCAATATGATTTAGGACCAAAGTTTCAGATGTAATAAATGGTTATTTGATGGATTTGTTACATTTGTAGGTCCATTTAAGTTATGTTAGGTCTTCCTTTCGGTTCACCCCAATTCTAACTTCGATCAACGTTTTCTGAATTACAAGTATTTTGGATCAAAATTAAGGGATATGTGAATTTAATCTAGATAATTAAATTTTTTAGGATACGATGACTAGGTATTGAAAGATTCAATCGCTTAATACATGTGTGTTTACATCAGATTTGAGAGTGGATGTCTAACTGGCCCGTACTTGGTTAAAGTTGAGACAAAACCCAGACCAGTCAAACCCTCTTGCTTCCACGTATGACAGGGTCGGGTCTTAGTGGTAATGCGTGTGAAATGCCATATTCTTGGTTAACTTCGTCCTACCCACGTGCCTGTTAGTTGTCAAGCGCAAGCGCAATCCACAACGTATCTAATGGTGCCTAACGCCGGGGAAATGGCTCGGATCCCTGGCAAAAATCACATGGACTTGGCGCGCATAGGCTGGCACAGTACTAAGGCACGTGAAGCGATTGAATAAGAACGATAGAGAGATGAAGGAAATTAAAATAATGCATCATCCCACAAACACCGGCAGGCAATTAAAATAATGCATCCATCGCACGTCCATGAAAACGATTAACAGAAGGAAAAAAGAATTGACTCTTCTTCTTTATTAAAGGAAATGGATATAAGAAAACGAGAAGGGGCCTGTCACAAACGACTGTTAATATACAGGAAGAACAAAAGAAGGAACGAAGGAAAGAACTCCACTAAAAATCACTCTTTCCGGTCATCTCTGTACAGTTTCACAGTCCAAAGTCTCTCTCTCTGGTCGTCTGTAAGAAAAAAACACTCACAAACAAAAAAAAAACAGTGGGGGAAAGAATGCGAACAAAAAGAAGAAAGATAAGTGGTTCGTCTATAACGAAGAAGACGAAGAGTTATCAGGGTGAACACAAAGCTCTTTGCGAAGCTTTTGAGAGAAAAGCCTGCAAGCGTCCATACTAAGATCGATGGCTGCGGATAGAGCGATGAAGACGGCAGCGTCCTCCATGCAGGCGACGTGCTGAACGCCGATCTGAGCCACTGGCTTACTGCATTTGCCTTCTCCCTCGACGGTCGAACCCATCACGAACCCGCGGAAGGCACAGAACGGCCATAGTCCGTTTCCGAAATCGCCGCTACTCCTGGGGCTGCATGCTGGAGATGACGAACTCCCCGGCGTCGACCGCCCGTTCGCGCTCATGTCAATCGTGAACCTGCCGCCCTTTGACATGCTAATGGTTGACTCGGCGAGGAGGACGCCAGTGCCCATCCCATCTGCGATGAGCTCGAAGCGATAACCGAGCGCGTCGGAACTTCCGCGCTCGCGCCACGCCTCCAAGCGGCCCCATGGCTTCCATGTCCCGTCGGCCGGCCGAAGAATGAGCCACGCGCCCGGGTTCGAGCGACTCACTCTGTCCGAGCCAGGCGACGCGACGAAGGGAGTTACCATGGAAGCCGCTGCTACCGGTGAGCCAGAGAGGTCGTGGATCGTGATCGACCATCCCTTCCTCTCTTTTAGCGGCCGCTCTCTGTCGCTTCCAAACGATGCCAGCCAGCTTATGGACGAACTGTTGGTGTCCAGTGGAAGAGATCTGAAACAACGTACACAATGCGGATCAGAAACCACGGTTCGCATTTCTCAAGGAGTAACAATTAAGGAACTATGAAAATATCAAAAACAAAGAAAGACTAACAAATATCACGAACCATAAAAATCCGCAAATGAAGACTTTCAGAAACAGGAGAAAGAGGAATACAATTAGATCTAAAAAATTTCTCTCGTTTCAGAAAGAACACGAACTCAAAATCGTGATAAAAGCTACAAAGGTTTTCGTGGTTACATAACAACGTTCTTGGCCCTATTCGAAAGCTAAGTGCTCACCCGGACTTGGAAAATCACAAAATGGAAGGACCGTTCCTAAAGAAGAAAGAAGCCTCTAAAATGAGAAGGGATAGAGACGGCGAACCTCGTTCTCAAATTGCGGTCGGAGCCCGATTTGCAATTAAACTTGCAGGAAAAGACGGGCTGCCTAATATTTCCATGGATCTGAAGCACCTGTGGGCTACACTCCGGCTCTCCGTCGAACTCGAACACGAACCGCGGGTCAGGCTCCGCCTTGACGCTAACGTACAGCTGCGCAGACGGTTTTGACGCCGACGACGAGCCAACAGCGAGCCAGCCATTCTGCAAGACGCACGCCCTTGACTCAGCGCCCTGGAGCTCCAGCGGCACCGATACCTTCCCAAGCAACTTCCCGGAGCTCACGCCGCACGTCGTCCCCCTCCTTCCCGTGTAAATCGCAAGCGTCAATTTCGTCTTCCCAGAAAAGATCGATTTCCCGGCAAGCCGCCGCAGCTCCTCCCGGCTGAGGTGAAAGCTGGCAGAAATGCCGTGGAAGTCCGGTACAGACGTCTCCGGAGGGACGAGCGGGAGCATAACAGTGTGAACGGGGAAATTCCGGATTCGGATTTCGCAGAAGCAAGGAGATGTGGATGGATGAACAGCGGAGCGGGCCGGCCGCGACGCAGAGGCGATCTTGAGGGCGAGATTCCCTACCAGCACCCTCACGAAAGGGCACGGATCCATTTTTCACTCTTCGTCTTCCTCCGTCTCGTTCGTTGTTGAAAATGTGGATTTGCTTGGCCTGGTTTCTGGTTTTAATGGCAGAGGTTTTGGGTTTCGTGCATGGAGAGAGAGTGGTTGTGAAACGGGGTGTCTTTGATTGGTATTTGGGTGTTTAATAATAAAGGAAGATGGATGCGATGAGTCGGGTCCAGCCAGCCAGGCAGTCGGCCATTGTTTATTACTGCAGTTTTTGTTAGTGAGGACGATGGATACATACGTTACAGGCTGGAACGGATCCAGTCTCGGGCCCCCAAAGGGAATCCTCTCCTGAACCCATACTCAAAGCGTGCGACGATGAGCTGTCGCACGCACGGCGACCCTTCCCTACCCCACCCCCTAGTTCTTTCCTTTTCTCATTAGAATGAAGGCTTTCTTTCGTCACAGGGACACAAGTTTTTATCTCTTACCAAACCAAGTTATTCTATTCAATCTTTTTGAATTGAAGACTCTTTAAGACTTTGGTTTGTTTCTCAAATCAAAGCCCAAATGATAGTTTCAAGAATGATTAGGTATCATGTAAGTAGAAACCAGAAAGTAAGCTTATTGAGGATGTAACACTGGATGATCGTGACAACAATGGCATCGCAGCAGCACTCAAGATGAGAAGGCCGTTGTCATGAACAAAACACCCAATTAATGAGAAAGAAGCTTTTGGCATCCATCCCACTGTTGAAAAGGGCACCCACTTATTTCTATTTTGAACGTCATGCCCATGATCGAACTAAATTGAAATCACCCACTTTTTTCTGTTGAGGAGGCATCGTTTAGCTGAATCTAAAGTGACTCTTAACTCAAAACGTTCCAAGCAAACAACACCTAATTTGAAGTAGCAATAGACTAATTTTACGTTACTGTAAATATGGTATACGTTGTTGTTAAAGCAAGTGTACATTTATACAGTGAATAGTATCACTGTGTCGTGTTCACGAGTCCGTTCAAGTCAAGAGAGAGAGAGTGTGTGTGTTAGCTGAGCTGTAGTGTAGGTTGTTGGGCTGGGACGACCCACCACACCCAAACTTCTGATCTTTCTCCCTTTTCTCTATTCGCAAGCGTCATCCGCAAAAGGCTGGAGACAGGCTGGAGGAGGGTCGCCAGCTGTTGCTGACCAAGACGGCCGATGTTGATGAATATATATTTCCTCTTTTCTTTTCTTTTTTAAAAGAATGTTCCTTTTCGGATTTATCTATTATGGGTCGGGTAGGTGAAGCGGGGAAAACTCATAATGATAGCGATGGGGCCAGTGGGAACCACTCCAACACGAGTGGTAGTGTCAGGAATCTTCTCTTGCATCGACGGTGGAGATTAGGAGAGGCCTCTGGAAACGCGCTTTCTGCCGTCGGATTCGAAAGCAACGAGAGCTCTTTTGAGTTTCATTCTTGCTGTGAAAGTAAATAAATGCAAGTGGACTGTATCCTGATAAGCAAAGCAGTAAACCACTCGCTCGTCATCTTCGGACTGGCATTAACTTAGAGGCTTTGTACAAAAATACCCCTACTTTATCAACCAAATGACACAAATTTCTCACGTCTGCTCCTTTATTTTGAACTATTTTCCAAAATATTGCGATTTTACACTACCAATCGCCAAAGACCACCTTTTCTTATCAGTATTGACAAAAGCGCGCCTACAATTTTCCTTAAGTTGAATATAGCCACATGGAAGGATTCGGGTTGATGTAAAGGTAAGATAGTGAACTCCTCCTCAACCGAAGAAGGGTGAACCTCTCGATTTGAAGCCATTTAAAAACCATTTAACATGAATACAAACTTCATTGTTAGAAATTCTTGCAGTGCCGATTGTAGGGCCTTCAAATTGATGAATTTCTTCGGCTGCCACCACTTGGAGCTGGTAGAAGGCAGACCTTGTGATCCATCCATGGTGCGGTCAGTTAAGCGACTCTTTATGTCATTGCTGGTAGAAGGCCGACCTTGCTGGTTTGCACAATTTATATCTCGATGCTGGGGAAATTTGGCTTCCTCGTTGGTCCACATTGGTAAAAACTGCATTCTTTTCTTACTCCATTACACAATTTCATTGTTTGGAAACCCTTTTTCAGCAAAAGAAATGTGTTTGGGTCGGTCAAGTAAGAAACGAAAATGTGGACAAAAAATATATTGAAAATGCATAAGAAAGTGAACCCGCTACTTTCTTTGTAATCATTCTTGGAAGAAAACCTTACTGTAATAACACAGTTTTTTTTTTGTAAAAAAAAAATCCTAGTCTAAATCACGTATTTGAAATTTTGAAAATCAACTTAAAGTCTATAACTCAGGATTGGATACTCCACCTTAAACCATTTGGAGAACTATTTGCCCCATCCAAAAAGAATGTTAGATCTACCACGGAGTATCCCGAAGCCTGCAAGATCCCCAAATAATCCAGTTCGAGTCGGGTAGGCCTACTTTGGAGTAAGGCTTTTCTGTGTTGGTCTCCTCCATTCATAATCTTTCAATTTATATGATGGTGGCCAAATAAGAGTTTAAGCATTTAACCATCGATTGGCTGAAGCCCCAACTTCGATAGATAGAAATTAATAATACATCATAAAAACACATAAGAAACTAGTTGTCTTGGAAGTCATCGCGAGCGATTATTCATATTACCTCTTATATACATTCCCTGAAATTTTGCTCATTTTTCTATTCTTCTGTCTTACCTTTCTTGAAGGTAATTCTCCAACCGGCTTCCGAGTGCCAAGAGTCTATCTTGAATTTTTGAAAATTTCCGGCGAGCTGTTGAGCTTCTTTCGTCCGAATGACACTGATATTTTGATCAAAGTGTCCTTCATTTACTCAATACCGGTATTCGAAGTCCTAGTTTCAGCTTTTACATAGAATTTGATCTCAACCAAAGCTCTAATCCTTCAGTAATATATTGGATTTAGTTTAAGATTGGCTTGCTTTACTGGAGGATAGTGGGTCAATGGTCACACATTCCCAGAGTGTGAATTGGGTTGCTCAAGCGCTGGGTCAATCGGGTTGAACTTGGTTGGTTAGGACATCACACATATCCTTTTCTTGTCTCGAATAAAATATAAAAGAAACTCATGTATGACATTACCTTTTCTATATAAGCCACAATAATTATTCATACATGCTTAGAGGTGGCTGGTTTGGACTGGACCTGATCCGGTTGGTTGAAGTGGACCTTAACCACCCCGAGAACCATTGAAACAAGAACCGAACAAAAACCACAGGCCCCCCAGTTCGGCTCCAGTTGCTCCTATTAGGGTATTGAACCGGGTTGGAACTGCAACTGGTAGTCCCGAATTGTATTTTCATTCCGGTTCAGGAATCCAGCCACTCTTTCATGGATTTTTCAAATGAACCAGGAAATATAACCATCGTGAAATCAGAACCGGAACCGGAACCAAAGAGGGTAGTTTAAGCAGGGTTATCCTCTTCAATATACAATGGGGAGACTCCCTCGTCGAACTCGTGACCATTATCTTATGAGTCAAGCACTTAGCCGATTGAGCTATTGGTAGTCGTGGATCCTCCAGCACATCTCTTATAGGTGGCAAGGTGCAATTTTTTACATAATTAAGGTTAATAAATACTTTATCCCTGACGTCAAATTAGGCTCTAAAATGCTGAAAACTTGGCTTGAAAACCTTTTAGTTTTATCAAAACTGAATTTGCGTTCATTAAGCATGTAAAATCCCAACGGTAATCGACCACTGACGTCTTCAACTGTATATGACTCATCACCTTGGTGCACGGCTCATCTCTTGGTGTCAATGGCCACTCCATCACAATCAGTGGCGGATCCACATTGAGCCGAAATGGACTTGAATTTTCAAAAATTAATTTAAAGTCTATAGCTGATGATGAGATTTATGAGCTCTAATACAAAGTTGGCGGCACCCGAAACCATTTTCAAGAGGCTGCTTACAGAGTTTGTAGATCCGTCACTGGTCACAATGATGGGGTAGGAGTGGCACCGCAGCGACAAGTAATCTACATCATTTGTCACAACTGTTATCTATATTTGCATCAAAGATGATAGCGGTTTGTCAATTCGAAGCACCAATCGCATCCGAGTCTTCAATCAGAAGTGGAGTTTTCAAGGAAGAGTAGATAGTCCATTCTTGTAATACAAAGAGATGGTTTAACCAAACTTAACAATAGAAACATAATCTTTGAGCAAATGTAACATTAAGGATCTTAACAAAATAATTTTTAAGTTGCACAATGGTTAGAGGGTCAATTCACAAGTTGAATGTCATGAGATCGATACTTGGGAACGTGCATCTGGCTTCGACCTCCCTAAAAAAAGGAAAATAGTTTCTCGGTAAAAAATTTATGAGCACAAATTAATTGCTTTTTAAACTAATGTATTAAAGAAATGAGGAGGGTACCAATATATATATATATATATATATATATATATATATATATATATATATATATATATATATATATATATATATATATATATATATATATATATGTCACAACCAAACCGACGTCAGGCGCATCGACGGGCTTGAGTTGAACCGGCGCTTAGCCTCGGGGCCAAGTAGGCCTTAACGGATTTCACCAAAGTGTTGTAGTCGGCCATTGTCTCCCAAAACGAAATGTGAGAATCCCTCCTCGAGTGTCAAGCTTGCCGAAGACGTTGGCACTCGGAGACTCACACACCCAAACGACAAAGGCAAGAGGCAAAGAGATAGCAAGTTCACGAAAACTTAAGGCAATGTGATTCTTTATAGCAGACAGGAGTACGTGGCTTAACACGCAACAAGATTTTCTTCATGACTCTTCCCTAAAAAACGAGAGTTTTTACAAGGGACCAAAGGCTATTTACAATTCACAGTTTGAAGGGTCACATTCTCCCCCACTCGAATCGTTGCTGGCCTCAACAACGTCTTCGCCATCTCCTGTTCTAGTGGTTGTTTGATCGTGTCTGTTCCACTTCAGGGCCTGTCGTTTCGCATAAATGATCGTGGTAACTTTGCACCTTTGGTGGGGCTTGGGTTGATGTCATGCTTTAGGGAGTTCCCTTCGTGCAATTTGATGGGGCTACCACAGTGAACGTTGTTCTTTTTGTGCCTTTGAGGATCATGAGGGGTCAGATCAACCTTAAAACAAAGAGTCATCTTTCTTTTGACTTGTCTAACGATGAAGAGGTGGTGCTATGCCAATCACTGCCATCTTCAAAGTAGAGTCATTGTTCCGCAAGGTTGGGGCGAGCATCTTCCGTATGGAGGAATGCCCAAAACCATGGGGTGATCAACGTCTGCCACATTGAAATTTGCCCATGTGTGCCGATCTCCGATCAAGAGTATGACATTTTTTGCACCACTGCTCACTTGATTCATCTTACCTAGCGCATCTTTGATATATGCATCGGTCCCAGAAATGTGAAGTCCTAGCCGACGTGCTTCTGTTAGGGAAAGGAATTTATATGTAGCTCCTGAGTCATTCATGGTTTGGGCCTTCGTCCCTTTTAGCTGCACCCTAATATATAATAATTCATCTCATTCTCTCAGCATAGGTAACCAATGGCATTGGCAGTGTACCTTAAGTACTTTGAGTGCACCGTAATAATGCATAGGTTTCTCACCCTCATTTCCCACCTTCGGAGGCTCTGCAGTGGTCATTGCATTCACCTATTGGGTAGATGGTCCCATGGGACAATCCTACGAATAATGGTTCCCTTGGCAATGATAGCATTTGAGGACGACCTTTCCTTTGTCTTGATGTAGTCGACATCCAACATGTTCATTTTGGGGTGGCCAATGATCATCCCCCCTTTCTTTGTATTGTCCCTTCACGCAAAATTGAATGACGTCGTGTCACCATTATTGTTCACAGGTTTTCTTAGACTCGAGGATTGATAGGGCCAGTCTTCCTTCCGCGGTTCATCATTAACCAGATGTTCAGCAACACTAATGGCCAAAGTGAAATCGTTAACCTACATCTGTCGAAGCTCACGCTCCACTTCACGTTGTAATCAAAGAAGAAGAAATGATCCACTTCTGCCGTGCTCATAATGTTTAGCATTAGGGAGGTGAACCGATTGATGTACTCATGGATGGATCACTCTTGTTTTAGCTATATACATTCTTTTCGAGGTAAGTACTCCGGGTCCTCTCGAAGGAACTACTTCTGTATCTCTTGTTTGAAGTCGATAAAAGTGCCGATGGTAAAGAGTCAACGATCGACATCTTTTGAGAGCCGTCTCCACTAAAGAAGGGCATCACCCTTGATGAACGATGTTGTCGTACCGATCTTCCTATCCTCCTGTCTAATTTTTCAGGCCTTAATGTACTCACTCACTTATCATAGAATTTTTTTTAAGTCCTTTACACTCTGATTCCCTGAGTAGGTATCTGGTTTCGGGATACTCTCATCTCGAAAGGGGGTGAATATGATCCTGCTAACGATAGCTCGGTCGAGTGTCCCGCAATATGCATCGAGGGCTTCCAGCCTTTCTTGAACGATCGTGTTGTTCCCATCATTGTTGGCACAACGGACAGTCAGGTCCTCGACCCATTCTTCCATATTCGTTAAAGTTTCGCCCTAATTTTCCTTAAAGATGTTGATGACACCATGCATTAGTTCAAACTCTTGTGTTATAAAATTCCTTATGTGGTAAATATCATCTCTTAAGGTCTCGAGACTAGCTTCACAGTTGACTACATCTGCTTCTATTTTACATAGCCAACTTTCGATCGTAGTCTTTTCGGCTAAATGGTCCGTCCTACGTCTCTTGTCCATTTTAGGGAGTATAAGTTCCAATGATGGAGGGAGTATAAGTTCTAATAATGGAGCGGGGTTTTTAGAAGACTTTGGATCTATCGCAACTAAGCTTGATGACTTTGAGGTAAGTTCGAACTTACTCGGATACTACTTTTGTCACTATCAAACCAACGTTAGGCAAAGGTGAAAAAGAATGTGAGAGTCTCTTCCCCGAGTGCTAAGCTTACAAAAGACGTTAACATACGAAGACTAAAATATCCAAACCACAAAGGTAATATGCAAAGAGCCTGCAAATGCACGGAAACTTGAAGGCAACGTAATTCTTTATAGCATACACAAGCACGTGTTCACAACACGTAAAATGATTTTCTTCGGAACACTTTCTTAAAAAACGGGAGTTTTTAAAAAGAAGAAAAAACTATTTACAATTTACGGTTTGAAGGGTGATAATGAAAAGTTGGATCCCTAAGAGGATGTTGCACGGGTGTTCGCCACTGTTCATTAAATATATATTGAATATTTTTGTACGATAGTTAACTCGACAGCTGTTCACGAATCAAACCCCATGTAGAGGGTCGATGACAAGCATCTGTGTCACGCTTTTGGCCTCATCCAGTTGACGTGATCTTTAGAGTTACCCACCTTTCCCTTCCCTGTTTGAAGCCAGGTAGGTATTCAAAATGAATGTCCATGCATACATGACATGACATGACATGAATACGCTTGTACATCTGTGTAACATAATTTGTTTCGGTCGTGGCGATCCCTTTAATAAGTTTTATTGGGACATGGGCCACCATCTTTGAGGGCTTTGCCCTTCCTTCTTCTTGTTCGTCTCTCTCTCCATTTGAATGCACAATTGCTTATTATTCATTGGGCCCATTCTATGATGCTCTCTTGTTGTGCTATATAGGAATGGTAAACTAGCCTCGACGAGCTAGCTCGCGTTCATACGATCGTTTCTCTTCAACAATGGCTCATAGTAGGGTCATGTCCTGAGCTGCAGGGCGGTCCAAAAGCAAGGAAGGACTATTTATGGCGCCAACTTCATAATGCTGGCGTTTGGCGTAGCACAGTCATGCCACTCTTGCTGAGATGCAAAGATTGTGTCTTCTTGACAGATCTACACTACGCCATTATAAGCTTGGCCCACTTCACCCACACATCTTTGCTTTTTCTCTTTTTCCCCCTTTGTTCAGAAGCTTTACTGAGGTTTTAACTTAAAAAGTATTCGAACGTAGGCTCCCAGCAGCTACACATAGTCGAGATAATTCACCTAATAGTTAATCGTATATTCGTAATGATAAATGCTCAAATCTTATTTATACTGAAATCTATTCAAACATTTTCACTGTTTGATTAGCATGCTTATCAGTAAAGATTTGAATTAAAAGTATCGTTTTAATTTTTTATATTTACTGTATCTTATTATCTTGTTTATCTCGAAGATCAAATGATTAAAATGATAAAGTAGATTTGAGCACCGATTAGAATTGAATATTTACAACTACCTCTTTGTACTTATATTGATGAAATATGAAAATTTTACCTAAGCTTGACCCAGCTTAATATGATCATAGTTTTCAGTCTATAAGGTTAGTATGAAATCATAACTGAAGTACCTCATAGTAATAGAGAAAATCGATATTGCCTTTCCCTTGGAATGCAAAATGTCCATAGAAGCTCTAAAAAATGCTATGTTGAGATTTCCACGATATAGCTTTATAGGAAACTTTGAAAGCTCCCCGATAGCAAGAGTTATTTGCATATGGAGAAATGGTACGTAGATCCTGAGAATTAAAAGCAGATCAGATAGCTCCCCCCTCCTCTGGGAAGAACTCTCACATTTTAAACTTCCGTGTCCTTGGATACTGATGGGTGGTTAGAATGTAGTTTGATTCGCTTGGGAAAGGAGGGTAAGAAATTTTCATCGCTGTCCTTGGAGGAGTTAAATACATTCATAGATAGTTGCTCTCTAATGGATATTCCCACCCATGAAAGTCATTTTACATGGTTCAACAAGCAAAAAGGAAGTGCATCATATCGCGAGCAGACTAGATAGGGAGCTTGGGAATCTAGAATGGCTTCTAGCTTTCCCTAACTCATGGATTAAGACAACTGCAAGAAGCTTCAATGATCATAGTGGCTTGCCTGTGCATCTAGAAAGCCATATAACATCTGACCTCTCTTCCGGTTTTAAAGTGTTGGACCAAAATCCTAAGGTGTGTGGAACCAATCTAGAAAGCCTGGAACACAAAAATTGATGGATACGCGATGTTCAGAGTTGTGAGAAAACTTTAGGTGATTAAGGCCTAACTCAAAGTAGTTGCTCTGCAACAACTTTTGTAAACTCAACTCCATATTCGTGCAGGAGAGTTGCACCTACAGGAACATGAGCAACTCTAAAGAAGAAAACTTAAGGAGGTGAGAGAACTAGAAGAATCCCTTTGGAGGCAAAAGGCTAAACGAGAGTGACCGTAATTCTAGTTATTTTCACACTCAGTTCAAGAGAAACATTGGCAGGAAAAATATTCATATCCTATACCGTGTGCACCACTACTAACGAGATGTTGGATGATATACTCAGTTGGAGGGTGCTCTTCTCCCACAAGTCTCGACTCGAGGAAATGACAAATTGCTAAAACCGATTAATGGGGATGAAATCAGGGAAGATGTCTTTGAACTACTCACAAACCAAATCCTCCACTAAAAATCTAGGAACGGTCAAGCTTCTTAGATTAGCATATTTATTGTTCCACTTATCTACATAAATGCTGGTAATATTAGTCATAGCAAATGATCAATATCATTAAATGTCATATTTGATACAGGGTAATCCTAAAACATAAATATATGTATAAAATTGCAACAGCAGACTAGCATAGATATGACGATTGAACTAATGGATTTATGGTCCACATGGTTGTGGTTATAGTTTCATACTTTGTTAATGCTATCAGGAGCCCTTTTTTTGGTATGTGTGTACGTTATGAATCAGACTGTAACAAGTAGGGTTTCTTAGAAGGTCACCCGTCCTAGTATTATTCATGTTGTGCTTCCTTCAAGTTACTACAAGTATCTCACCCCTGGTAAAAGATCCAACAAAGTTGTATAAATCTATTTCACTGGTAGAAGGTCCAAGCACGCTATCAACAGTTTTAAGTTGTAAAGCCTATGCAAGTCACTATTATATACAGCACAGAAAATTGAACACAAAATGAAGGTAACTCCAAAGTTGGTCATCCGTATCAGTTGAATGAAAGAGAAAGGGTGATCAATAAAATGATGCACAAGCAAAGGTGCTACGGAACCCACCATGTTAACCAAACAAAACCCTTTCTCACACTAAATGAAGGCCGTTTTCATAGCCATGCTCGTGCTTAATCTTGTGCCTTGAACACATTATCTCTCTCTTTCTCTCTATGCACATATATAGACAGGCACTAACATAGAGAGAGAGAGAGAGAGAGAGAGAGAGAGAGAGAGCTTGTACAGTCTCTTCATATTGATATTGTTTGAATAGTTAACTCTACACAGTGAGCAAGCGAAAGCTTTGGAAGGTTTCAGTAGTCCCAAGATAATCATTTGTTGCCAGCGCTCTCAAGCCTCGAACTCAGTGCTCAGTCCAATTCCACCAACATCCAACTTTCCAGCTAACGCTTCCTCTGTTTTCTGCGTTTTACTTTCATCCCTCTTTCCATATAGGATCCCTAGAATGAATCCCCTCTCTTCAACATGAATATCCTCTCCTTTCCACAAATCCCGTTATATTCAACTCAAAATTATGTCACAAAACCATTACACCTAACTGGTTACGCACTAAAAGGAAAAAAAGTGGCGCAGAAAGGAGCATGGAGAAGTATGGGCCAGTTAGGGCATCTGTAGACCCAACATAGTTCCCGGTCCTTTATGACGGTACTCATCTTCCAAATCCTCAGTATGGACATGCTCCTTGCAAACCACCTTACGTCATCTAGCCATGTCTGATTGGGAATTCGACCGCTGGTTCCAAACCAGAAATCCAAACGAAGCGGAAACTAGCCAGAAACGGGACATGAAACTAGAACCAAATGAGGGACCCTCCAGTTTGGTTCTAGTTCCACGTTTCATAAAACCGGAACCAGTGATTCAAACCGCTGGTTTGGTCGCTTCTTTGTAGAAATTCTCAAAACTTCTAACATTTTTTTTACGGTTTAACACTCAAGGCAGAACCTAAATCTGAACTGCTGGTTTCAAACCAGAACCGAAATCAGATTGATTCTGGTTCAGTTCATAGTTCTAGGAGAAGCAGACATGTTCAAATCCATCTCTCATTTTATCTATTTCTGTTCCTAACGTCTTCGTTGTGACACCATAATACATTACTTATATGTATGGCATCCTCACAGTTTTGGTTATTAGTGGCTCGTTCTTAGGTGAGATGGTTAATGATTAATTAACGATGGTTGGACTTAATTTGAGATATCAATTAGATTGAATTCATGATAAGTACTTTCAAATGCTTACTATGATATAGTTTTGATAAAGGTGAAAGTTTAAAAGTGTTAAACTTATGTGTACGTGAGGGGGGGGTTGTATCTGAATACCATTAGTCATTCATTAGTACCGATGGTTGAAAGAATTCTACACTACCAGCTTGGGTAGGTCATGACCATATGTGTGTACATGCGGGCTGGACCGGACTCAAGAATTATCTTCGGTATTGCTTGTGTGAAAGAGTTTTGATCTAACAGAAGTAGACTCGAGAAAACATCACTCTCGGAGAAGATCCGAGATCCACTATTTTATTATTATAAAACCTTATTAGGGTTCCTTAATGAACGGTTATTAAAAAGTTGTGTACTTTCTCTCTTTCCCGTTTATCTATACTTTTAGGTTTGCACGCTTCTACGCTTTTGCTACTTCATAGCCAGCTCTCTAGAGTAAGTTCATGAGGACGACTCAAATAAGTTTGTTCAGTGATTTTATCATGCTTTGTTTGGTCTCTTTGTTGGATTTTGGTTGAATGTCATTTTGTATCGTTTATGCATATCATGTTACCGTTAGGCTGGCATGTTAACGATCACTTGAGAGAGCTCGTCGTTGAATGGCGATGATAGGAGCAATATGGTGATTCTACCGACAACGATCTTCAACAACATTCCTATCATCTATCTGTTATTTTGAGAGCAACATATCTATAAAGATGCACACAAAACAGCACAAACACAAAGGTAAAGCTGAAATTGAATTAAGAACAGCATGAAACTGTTCGTTACATTAATGAGTTCGTGAACAGAAATGTAATACAACAAAAACTAGAGAACACGAATCGGTCAACAATAGTGTCAAATATTAGTGAAGCGAGCGAGAGGTGTCTCTAGGATCCCTCAGGTTGAGATCATCTGTTTCCTGATCCTGCTGGAACGCCTAACAGGAGTTACAATGCCTTCCTCAACTTGACCCTGCAACACAACCAAGAGTTTAATTTCCGGAGTGTAAATTATTCCTATCTGTAAAAGAAAAAATGATACACGATGTACGATAATCCTAAAGAACTTGCCTGTTTGGTTGGCAATATCTCATATGTGGTAAAGCTTCCATAAGAAGGAGAACCTTCAGAATCCCAGCCAGAGGAACCAGCTACAGATGGCTTTCTTGTTTCATAGCTATAGCTAATCTCACCGCTTTCTCTTCTCAAGTGACGGTTATATCGCGCACTCTTCTCCGACGTGCTGCTCATATCCACAGGATATGATTCTCCAGTCATTTCCGGTTCAGAAACAGAGTGGCTGCCACTACTAACATGTGCACTATCAGCTGGCTTCACAGTATACGAGTTTTTCATGTCATTGTTGCTTGTTTCCTTGTAAGATCGGAGGAACAAAATCGCACCAAGAATGGCTGAAATAGCAAAGAAGATTCCTATCATGGCTTGAGTCGCCATTGTATCCTGTGATATTGCTAATACTTTTGATCCTTCGGGTGTAGCAAAAGGTTCCCAGAATCCCTGAACATCAGAATCAGTTACCGAATTGAGGTCATCTGTGATCGAAACCGGTGCTCTAGAGTCCTCAGAAATCCTTGATAGTTCACGGTGCTCCAACTTGGTGGATCCTGGAAGGGTAATTTCAATGTTGGTGTCAGATGCAGTGCTCTCTGTAATCGGAACAATGTGTCTCAAATGTAATGGTTCAGCTGCGCTGTGTTTGGTTTCATCACCAACCAAGATCAACTCTGGTTGAGGAACTTCATAGTCTGCGGGTGAATCACTACCAGCAGAAACTGAAATCTCACCACCGGAATCAGGTGATGCCGACGCTAAGGCCTCTTCAGCTCCGATGGCATTGACCTCCATTTCCATTTCTTTGTGTTCAGAATGGCCACTACCTTCAAGTTCAGACTGTGGTAGCTCAGTTTCAGCAACCAGGACCAACTCTGCTTGAGGAATTTCAGATTCTGCGGATGAATCACCACCACCTGAAACTGAAATCCCATCACCGAAATCTAATGGTGACGATGCTAAAGCCTCTTCAAGGTTGGTGGCGTTGACTTTGATTTCCATTTCTTTTTCAGACTGGTCATTTTCTGCATCTGCAATGAAGAACAGCTCCCGCTGTGCTACCTCTTCCTTCAAGGTACAGAAACTCGGGCTTGACATATTACGATAGGACGTTACTGATGAGAAAATCAGGGGAGTGTCCGTCATGGGCAATGACAAGGAAGCAATTGCAAGAACAAGAACAAGATGTATACATGTTGGTTTCACGAAAGAGTACGAATAAGATTGTTTGCGGCCACCAAACTCTCTTTCCACCACATCTTCTTGAGGCTCTACTTCGGTTTCTATTTCAGCAGATGCAGGGCAGATTGCTTGGTGTTCGCATGTGGTTTCGGGATGAAGATAAGGAAGCTCGCCATCGGTTTTGAGTTCAGATGAAGAGTCAGATTCAGAATTGCCTTCAATATACTCGTCGGCTTTGGGTCCAGACGGAGGCCCAACTTCGGAGGCATTGGTTTCTTCGTTTTCCTCGCTATTGGAGTTGCTTTCAAAAGTGAAGCTGAACTTCAACTGTCTCTTAGTCGATGATTGACCTTTGTTTGCATCCTTGAGATAAATTTCGAGACGCGGGTTTGGTTTGTAATGAAGAAATTCAGGTCTGGGAGAGAGATAGTTCACATGGGGATCGTAGGGAGGCAGAGAATCATCGACTGAAGAAACGCCATCAAAGATTTTCGGGCTCTTCATGGACTCTTTCGAATCATTTTCCAAGTTCACCTTCCTTGAGGGATTCTCTATGATAGCTTTCTCAAGATTCTCTGGTTCTTGGATTTGATTTGGACCGGCCGAAGAGTGCGGGGGTGTACCGCAATCAATTGCGTTCCTCTCGGCTAGCACCTTCTTTTTCAGCGGGAGTGATGTTTTCGAAGCGGCGGAGATAGTTGGCGCCATGAAATTCTTCACCCCTTTGTTAAGAGATGTCGAACGCTGATTCTCGTCCTTATCGTTCTCTTTGTGCTCGAAGGAGGCTCTGGGAGAGACGCTTCTCTCTTTAAACAGAGAGTTTTTCTGGTGAAAATCTACTGGAAGATCACAAAAATATCAAAACAATGCAACGAGAAAAAGAATCGATCTGAAAGAAAAAAAGCGGTCTATCGTTTACCGGAAGGCCCGCCGTTTTTCATCCGGAAATTGGCATTCGGAGACCTTGGGGTGATGTTTCGGCCCTCTGGACTACGAAAACTAGCAGTTTCTCTCTCAGGTGTCTGGGAGGAATGCTTCGGAGAGAAGGCCGCCATGGATTCTCCTCTCTTTCTTCTGCTTTGGTAATGTTAATGATTGTCGACCGTTGTGAGGAAAGATCAATAACTCAAAAGAAGACGATGCGGAGGATGATCGCGCCCGGGTGATCCTTGCTTTATACTTTTGCAACGGATAGTTTTTTTAAAGTGAACCCTATTGGTTTGTTTAAAAGTGGAAATGTGACCGTTGGTTAATTCCTGAACAACAAAGGAGAAGTTTTCCAGTATTACGTTCACAGTGGATCTGTGTGTGTGTGTAAGCCGGCGTGCGCACTGGGTTTCAACATTAGGCAAGTCTGATTCAGTTAGCTTTTCCTTTGGTACAACGGGAGGGAGGCCGAAGCTACATAGATATCTCAAGTATTGAACTCATGGACTTCCACTTGTGAATGGACCCCCTAGCCAAGTGAAGTACCTCTCCTTGCGTTGATTCACTTGGCTTTATGCTTAAAAGTAAAAGATGCGAACTCCCAATTCCATATTTTGGGTGTTAATTGGTTAGATTTGGTTTGGATCCGAGTGTAGGGACAGTTCTCTCGTTTTGATGCTAGTCTTCCGACCCGCGACCAAGTAAATATACTGATGACACCTTTTCCCAAGGGAAGAGCTCAGCTTCCATGAGCTGAAACATTTTCCTTAGATTTGCCTCCGAGTACTCTTCTGAGTGTCTTTGCTATATTGTACGATCTGTGATGACTCTACAAACGTCCTTCTGTAATACACTTCAACTTTACCAAGGACTGGTGTCAGGCTTGCCTCCAGGTTCGCTACCCTGCTGCACTCAATAAAGTACTGAACCCAAGTTACGAGGAAGAAATTTGGCTTCTAAATAGAAGCATTTACGCCTTTTAATACCAGAGAAGGGAACTCGGTTGTTCAAGAAACACTTGGAAACAAGCACTGAACGAGCTACAGCGCAACTGAAACATCAAGCCTCAGAGAACTCACCCTCTTCCATCCCCTCACCAACATACCAGTGTACAAATGCCCTCTTGGCATACATAAGGTCAAATTTGTGGTCAATGCGTGAAAACCTCAGCCACACTAGTGGAGTTTGAGATCATGCGGGCAGCCCTCTGCACCTTGGCAAGATCACCGCCTGGAACAACAGTAGGTGGTTGGTAGTTAATACCACACTTGAAACCAGTAGGGCACCAATCAAAACTGAATGGTGCGCTTGGTCTTGATGGTGGCAACAGCAGCATTCACATCTTTGGGCACAACATCACCACGGTACATCAGACAACATGCCATGTACTTCCCATGGCGAGGATCACACTTGGCCATCATAGAGGATGGCTCAAATGCACTGTTGGTGATTTCAGCCACTGAAAGTTGTTCATGGTAAGCCTTCTCAGCAGAGATAGCACTGGTGCATAGGAGGAAAGCATAAAGTGGATTCTAGGATAGGGGACCAAGTTGGTCTGGAATTCAGTCACATCCACATTGAGGGCACCATCAAACCTAAGGGAAGCAGTCAAGGGAAGAAATCACCTGAACTCCAAAAGAAGAAAAACATTAATTCAAGATAGCGTACATCAAATTGATAGATTAAAACTTAAAATAAGATTTGAATCGATCCCCCCCTCCCTGCAAACATAAAATCTAACATCTAAAATCTCCAAAATATGTAATAATCACAAGAAATCAAAACCAACATGAGAAACATCAATATGCACAATCAGGATTATGAAAATCAGGTACTCATTTGATTATGCTTACCTGAGAAACAAGTCGGTTCAGGTTGGTGTAGGTGGGTCGCTCAATGTCAAGGGAGCGCCTGCAGATGTCATATATAGCTTCATTGTCCAGTAGAACAGCCACATCAGTGTGCTCCAAGAGTGTGTAGAGAGGACACTGTTGTATGGCTCAACAACAGAGGTGGACACCTGAGGAGAGGGATAGACAGTGAACCAAGCTTTGATTTCTTGCCATAATTCTACGGACAGACGCTCCAACAGAAGCTCCAAGAACCAAGCCCGGAACCAGTTCCTCCACCAACAGCATTGAAGACCAAGAACCCTTGGAGACCAGTGCAGTTGTCAGCAAGCTTTCTAATGCGGTCCAAGCAAAGATCGACGATCTCTTTCCCAACTAAAAATGGCAGAAAACAACAGAAGCATATCAGATTACACAGCCTAAATATATAAAGACAAATGAGAACTAGAGAACTTTTAAGGCATTGTGACTTACTGGTATAGTGACCACGGGCGAAGTTGTTGGCAGCATCTTCTTTGCCGCTGATGAGCTGCTCTGGGTGGAAAAGCTGACGGTAAGTTCCAGTCCTCACCTCATCAATAACGGTGGGCTCAAGATCTACAAAGACAGACAGCACGTGGGACATGCTTTCCAGCACCAGTCTCGCTAAAGAATGTGTTGAAAGCATCATCCCCACCACCAACGGTCTTATCACTGGGCATTTGTCCATCAGGCTGCAAACAAGAACATTGAACGAAAAAATTTCAGTCTCAATGACAAAAAAGAATAACAAATATACAAACATGAAATACATTCAAAAGCATGTGTACAAAAGGAAAGGCCGAGAAGCGAAATGATTATAAGAAATATGAAGAGGATAAGCACAATGCATCCATTAGGTTGTGGAAGAGAACACATCATAGGCTAGCGTTTAGCAACGAAGATATAGTTAAATTCCTTGTGCATTTAAGGTGCACCTAGTTTCCACGTGAATCATTATGCAAGATATAGTTAAATTCCTTCATGCAAATGACTTCCACTCCACTTAAGAGGATGAAGTAGATTCTCTATAGTTGAAAACAAAATTTTCCCAAGGATTGCTGAAGCTAATGTGGGAAATGCAAATTGATTCTACGCTTTGCTTCAGCTTTCCGAATGGCCAGAATTTCATTTGAATTCAAAGTTCAAAATCCATAGCAAAGGTGAACTAAACACATGATAAATGCATGGGGGAGGAGATGACTCGAGAATTTTTAGCATTATGAACATAAGGACTTACCAAAAAGAATATTGATTAGTTAACCATAAGGACCACAAAAGGACCTTTTGCTTGTTGAACATAGAAAGGGTCAAATGACGTCAAGATTGGGAAATCATCAACTGATATGATTCAAAGGCAAAGAGGATATGGGATAAAATGATTCAATATAAACATATAAACTATGAATAAATTACGAAGATAATAAATCAGAAAACCTAAACTCAAGAGGAAATGTCCCACAATGTACAAACAGAGTAACATATAATACAAAGAGGCAAACATTTTACCAAATGATCGGTCTATAAGTATGTGAGTGAAATCTGATTTCCTCGGAAGAAGATAAAACTATCAAAATTTCATTAGATCCATTCAGTGTCTCAGAAAAATTGAACTCTTAGCCATGAGAAAGCTCAGGTTTCACCCTAGATCTGACAGAAGAAAGACTTCCCATGGAAATAAAACATCATTTCGGACCATGATTAACACAAATCCCACCAGATCGGATGAAATGAACATAGATCTATCTCTAAACATCACATAACACGTTTAAATCATGAGAAAACTAACAGATCAGATAGAAACAAAGCCGCTTACATGATGAAACACATACTGCAACAGATCTGACGAAAAACGCACCTAACTTTCAGATCTAGAAAGCAAAAGGAGAACAAATCTATCAAAGAAGAGACAAGGAGAGAGGCGGGGAGAGGCCTTCACCTGGATGCCATGCTCGAGACAATAAAGCTCCCAGCACGCATTTCCGACCTGGATGCCGGCCTGACCGATGTGAATGGAGATGCACTCCCTCATCTTGGTTTGAAGGATGAAAAAGAAACCGACCCGACAAGAAGACGAGAGGAAAAGAATGGCGTTTATGAAGACGCCTTCAATCGCTCGCGTTGCTATGGCCGAAGCAATTCACCGCTACACTTCTTTATAGAGGAGGAAGGAAGGGAAGATGGTGCTAACCGCGGTTAACTAACCACGGTTTACCCTTGGTAGCCAGCTATGATGATTCGACTGACGCCCTAACTAACTATGGTAACCACACTCCATCCCGCGCTCTTTCGAATTGTCCGTTTCGACCCTCCAGCAACAATCGAATTTTTGAATTCCTTTCCCGTAATACCCAAATTACCCCTATCTTTTCTCTTCTTCAGACACAGAAGAATGCCTCCGTATTCGGATCCGGTCCACGTACCAAGAGTCCGGTCCCGAAGCTTAGAATCCATAGTATCTAATTTTTCACATTTTTACGAGAGCTTCATTATTGAATGTAGCTGAGTCAAACCAAGTTGAAGCACAGGAAATGATGAGGGCTACCAGAAGAAATGAACGAGCTGATTGGAGTCCAGTTGAAGCACAGGAAATAATGAGTTTGCTTTATATACATAAAACTTAGAGGCCTGTTCGAATGTGATTATGTTTATCCTAAGTTTACATTTGCATGACAATATGGAATAAGAGCATGAAAACAGCACAAGTTCCCCACCCTGGTCAATATCTGCGTCATGGTTGGGTCCGTCCTTGTGGCGTTTCAGCACCGTTTCAATGGTTTGCCGTGCACCCATACTTAGGGTCCAACTTTAGTTGAACTTTTAGACATTTCTATTTGAAAACTGGTTTGGATTGATTGCGTACCAACATGGCATGAACTGGATGTGTGTCATCACCTTCATATATGATTGATGATCGACTATGGTTGAACTTTGTCTTGATGGCCATGGAGTAGGAGACGAGAAATAGCTCCTTTTTCAATCATGCAAATCTTGTCTCTTCCTAATTTTCCTCTTCATTTCCCCAGAAAAAAGTCCATGTATCGTTTTTCTTTTTTAATTCAATAACTTGAAATGGACATGCCTCTTGATAGATACAACCAACCAACCCTAACTTGTTTCCTTCATTAAATTGTTAAGACTTTGGCTTAGCATAACACCATCAAGCGAATATAGTGACGATTTCCACAGCGACACTGTTGACTTTCAGGTCTTCATTAAAGTAACAAGATGCTATACTTCCAACAACAACAAAAAAAAGTTGTTAACCTCATCCATGTTCTAAGTCCAAGTCCATGTCACACTAATTAATAAGGAATTCACCGACAACTGTTTTTATTAACTTCATACAAATTCCCCAAGTTAGTCTAATAAGAAACTAATCAAGTTGTACTGGGTTATATCTTCAAAGTTGGCATATTGTGATTTTATTTTGTGTGGTCACATGGCTCTCTTATATTAAAGATACAGAATTTTTTTTAGGTTAACTCTGTGTGATCTGTGTGTGTGTGTGAGAGAGAGAGAGAGAGAGAGAGAGAAATGCATGAGGTCTTGGTCAAAGAAGAAAAGAATGGGGCTGAACTGCGCCAAATAGAGCAAGGCATCTTAAAATCATCCATAAAAATGGCATAATTGATTTTCATTGCCTTGTCTTGAGAACTCTTTTCCCTCAAGGCCCTGGCACCCTGGCCGCAGACCACGTATGCGACTGTGAGTCCCTCACTAAGTCTGCAACTATTGCCTTCACAAGCACGCATTGTTCCGGCGCGAAACTCCGGGAATGCATGTCGGTTCATTGGCCTTCAAACTAGCAGCAGAGGGAAGATGACGGCGAGGTAGACGTATAGAACATATCGTTTGTAGCTTGGAAGCACGCCTGCAGGTTTATACGAATGGAGTGCAGACAAGAACAGTCGACTACTGAATGAAGTAACATTCTCTCTCTCTCTCTCTCTCATTGAAGCTTAGCGGCTGCAGCAGATGCAGAAAGTAAATGCGACTTCGAGTCAATGGCACTGCAGCGCAGTCCACCACCATAGCAACTTCCGACATTTGTGTTCGTTTGTGTGTGAGTGTGTACGAGAGAGAAAGAGAGAGAGAGCCGGGAAGAACCGAATCCTCCACACTAATATTGAGCCGCCGACCAATCAATCAAAACGATGAGAAATTAGAAACGTTAACCTCTCTTTATAACTTGTACTGAAGAATGGATTCGAAAAAGGAATCCGCGTCTATATGCACGTCTCTAGTTGCTCAGCAAATCCGGCGGTAAAGACCGAACTTCTTGGCTATCCGCTGCAGCTGTTGATGTCGACTCGCCAGCCGGGAGCGTACTGACGGCTTCCAAGGAATTGGGAGTTGCTTTAGGGACGTCGTTGAGCATCTGCACCACTTCTCTCATCGTCGGCCTCTCTACGCTTCGTTCTTCCACGCACAGCATTGCTACGTAGAAAACGTGCATGGCTTCATGAAGGGGAACGCTCGGTAGACTCTCGTCTATAATCTTCAATACCGCTTCTTTATCGGAATTCGTCATATGTCTCACCCACTGAACGATGTCGACGCCATCGCCGAACTCTCCCACCGGTTTCCGGCCGCTCACCAACTCCAGCAGCACCACCCCGAAGCTGTACACGTCGCTCTTCTCGTCCACCCTCAGCGTATACGCGTATTCTGATCATAAACAAAAGACGCCAACAACCACCAAACAGAAAGGAATCAATACCAAAGAAAGAAAAACGAGAGAGGAATTAGTCAGACGGGAGTGGTTGGGTTGGTTGATGGGTGTTAACCGGGGGCGATGTAGCCGTAGGATCCGGCGACGGCGGACATGCACTCCGATGTGCCGGAATCTTGAAGAAACTTTGCAAGACCGAAATCGGCAACGTGTGCTTCAAAATTGGAATCAAGGAGGATGTTATTGGATTTGACGTCGCGATGAACGATCAAAGGAGAGCAATCGTGATGAAGGTAACAGAGTCCTTTAGCGGCTTCGATGGCGATTTTGAATCTAGTGTCCCAATGGAGATGGCTACCCTTTTTGCGGTGAAGCATTTCCCCGAGGCTGCCATTGGGCATGTATTCGTATACGAGAAGATTAGTTTCCTGGTTCGAGCAAAATCCGAGCAAACGAACAATGTGGCGATGCCGGATGCGACCGAGAGTTTGGATCTCGGCGTTGAAACCGTGGTCATGGGAAGAATTCCAGCTCATCACTGGAAGCCGCTTCACGGCGACTTCTTCACCATTCGGCATTACACCTTTGTACACGACGCCCGCACCTCCTTTACCAATGATGTTCTCCTCTTTCAGACATCCAAGAACGCCGTCGGGGGTGAAATCCAGCCTCTGGAATGCAGTGAGCTTCCATGATCGAGTGGCTGAGAGTTTCCGGACGGATTGTACTTTAAAAATCGCGATAATAGCGAAGACGATGGAGCAAACGAGGAGACCGATGACCAGGATGAGTTTTGCGGTGGCAGAAAGAGGGCCCTTGACGTGGAGAAGAGCATTCGGAACGTCACCGGATTTGCAGCGATTTAAAAAAGGCCCACAGAGACCAGGATTTCCTACAAAGGAGCTCGCGTTGAAATAGCTGAACTGGCCGGTGCTCGGAACTAGGCCGGAAAAATTGTTGTATGAAAAATCTACAGACGTCAAGCTCTGCATCGACGAGATGGAGGCTGGGATGTCGCCTGAGAGGCGGTTTCTCGATAGGTTGAGGTAATTCAGGATGTGCATGTCGGTGATCTCGACAGGAATCCGGCCTGTGAGCTCGTTCTGGCTGAGGTCAACGAAGGTGAGAAGCTTACATCGGCTGATCTCCGGTGCGATTTCCCCGGACAGCTTATTATCGCTAAGGTCGAGCTTGGAAAGTTGCTGAAGCCGACCGATAGTCACCGGGATCGTACCGGAGAAAGAGTTGCCATCGAGAAGGAGCTTCTGTACGCCGGAGAGGTTGCCGATGGAAGGAGAGAGGGGGCCGGACATGCGATTGTTGGAAAGCGATAGCAGACTGAGATTTTCCGAAATCACTGGTATCTCCGGCAAGGTTCCAGTGAAATAATTGTGCTGAAGCTCCATCTGAACCAAATTGGGCAGGCGGAGAAAGCCCGGCGGAATCGATCCATTCAGGTAGTTTTCTCCCATTCGGATTCGGTTCAGAGATTGGCATTTTCCGAGCGAGTCCGGTATAGGGCCGAAGAGGTTATTTTCGAGAGTGATGAGCGTCTGCAGCTTCCCGCCGGCACAGAGATCTGGTGGAATGTTTCCGGCTAGTCGATTGGAGGAGATATCAAGAAGGATGAGGCTCCCTGTTTTTCCCAGTTGCAGAGGGATGCTTCCCGTGAAGTTGTTTTCCCACAGTTGCAGTACTTCCAGCTTCGGCATATCACCGATAAAGCTCGGGATGGAGTCGTGGAGCCTGTTTCTGAACAGATTGAGAAGAGTCAGGTTGCGCAAATCGCCAAACTCTGCTGGAATCTTCCCGGAGAGCATGTTGTTGGAGAGATCCACATATTTCAGATTGTGGAGCTTCCCTAACTCGGCTGGTATTGGACCGGCGAGGGCGTTGACCTGGAGGTAGAGTGTGTCGAGCAGCCGGAGATTGCCGAGCTCAGGCGGGATTGGCCCGGAGAGGTTGCAGCTGGCCATGTCGAGCCGGAGGAGCTCGGTCAGGTTGCCTATCTCCGGCGGGATGCCGCCTTGGAAGCTATTGTAATAGCCGAGGTAGAGGTGATGCAGCCGGCCTAAGTTTCCGATCTCCGGAGGAATCGGCCCGCTGAGCTCATTGCCAGAGATTGCTAAGTACTCCAGAAACTCCCACCCGCCATACTCTGGCGGGATGTTGCCGAAGAAGAAGTTCCCTCCGAGATGCAAATGCCTCAGATTCGGCATCGCCGTCACTTCCATTGGCAACATTCCGGTGAGATTGTTGTTATACAAATCGAGCACCTGGAGGCGACGGAGCCGCGAAAAGTTTGCCGGAAAACTGCCATTGAAAACGTTGTTCGAGAGGTTGAGATATCGTAGCCCGGGAATATGCGAGATCTCAGATGGGATTGGCCCGGAGAACTGGTTGGCGGCAACAGAGAGGTTGAGGAGGAAACGGAGGCCACCGATCTCCGGGGGAAGCATGCCGGATAGGTTCATGCCGGAGATATCAAGGGAGACGACGCGGCTGCGGAAGCCGCAGCCGATACCCGGCCAAGCACAGTAGCTGGCGGAAGCATTCCATGAGTCCAGGCAGCCAGCGGGGTCGGAAATGCCGGCCTTCACGGCAAGAAGGTGGCCCTCCTCCGTCCATCGACCGCATTCCACAGTCACAATCTGCCGGGCAACGCAGCAAACCCATGAGAGAAGGAAGAGACGAACCCACCCCTTCACCTCCATCGTCAGGCGAACAAAACGAGAGAGAGAGAGAGAGAGAGAGAGAGAGAGAGAGCCTTTTGGCGGGCACTCAAGGTGAGAAAATCATTCTCTTTCAGAGGAAAAAGAAAACCATCAACGAAATACACAATAAAAACAAACAGAAAAGGAATGCCAACGTTTGTTTGGTAGGTTCGAGCGGTTCGGCAAATCGTATACCCGTGGTTAGAAAAAGGAGCACCAAAAGCAATAGCTGACCAAACTAGGGGGTCGGTCATGAGTTCAATACCCGGGGCGTACATTGGCTTCTCCATTCTTAAAAAAAAAGAGAGACAAAATTATTGCCCGCAGTGTTCATCTATCTGATTGTAGAAAAAAACAGAAAATAGAAAATTAAAATGTATAATTAAGAAAGATTAGTTTAGACTCCTCACAAAGACTAAAATTATCGATCCCCTCGTACTTCGGCTTGATTTGATTTGTTTCTTATTTAGGTTTGTTGAAACCATTTGAATTGATCATGCGCATGACATCTTCAGCTCGACTTTGCTTCTCTAATGGCTACTTTTTAAAAGTTTAGCTAAATAATACCTCTCAAGGTAATTAATTATACAGACTGTTTTCTTTAAAACTTCCTAACATATATTCGCTGACACAAGGATTGAGAGGCCTAATCTGCCTAGGGTATTCAACTCACGGCTTCATCTTGTGAGTCGCGTTTCTTCCAGGTGGGCTAACGCCCACAGTGGGAAGAGGACACTTGTATGGGAACAAAATCTTTGGTTTAAGTATTTATTCAAGAAAGAGCTCTCGGTTTGTCACGACTTCTTTGTTCTTATTATGCTGAAACATTGTTGTTATCAGGATACCTGTGGTGTCCTTTATATTGGATAGTAAAGATGTAATAGCGCTTCTGCTTCTTTTTCACTTGTATATATATATAAAGGACAAGGCAAATTTGACTGAATTACATCAAAACTGTCGCAAATTTTGCTTGGGCCTACTTCTCTCTTCTCACTTTCTTCTTCAAGTGGGAAACCTCCTAATCTCCTCCTCACTTGTTTCCTACTAGCGGCATTAACTGAAAACTATTGGCCTGCATTCACCCCGTAACTGGTTTATATTTTATTAGTCAATCCCGAGAGATGGAACCCAACTCAAATGGTTTGGTTTAGGTTGATGTTGAGATTCTCAGTTTGAGAGGAGGGATGGCTTTACATTTTACCGTAGTGGTGGAACGAACTCCCTTTGCAGTGGCAGACAACCAACCTCATGTTTACACCAATCCCGTTGTCTTAGCTGCAATGCACGACTTACCACCTTATTCAATTGAACAGACACTAGATGATTACAAAGTCATATACCAGCAAGTGTCTTGACTGGGGCCAGCAAACATGGAGTCACCTTTTCTGTGACTCATTGAGATGAATGCGCAGCAGCGAGGAGTGCGGCTCCAATCCCGGAGCCATCGTTCGAGTGCTCGATGATCACATTGTTGGGATACTTGCTCCCTGTTATCTCCTTGACACTGCTCTCCAAGTAACTTCGAAAGAGTAGGTAATGCTCATACAGTCCACCATCCACAGCCACTACCGTCCTTTCCTCGCTTTGATCTCTTCCAAGCTTCTTCAAGATGCCCACGATCCCAGAGGCAGCCAACCGCGCACCGCGCCGTGCTACAATGTCACAGATCTTGACAATTGTTTTGCGCATCGGTAAAGTCGAATCAGTAACCTGTGTTGTAAAGACACAAGCATAATTATTTCAAGAAAAATTGGATGATACTGTAAAACTCTCATGCTCCTCTAGCCCATAGTCAATCCTCAGATTGAAAATACAGATCATCTTTGCCGTCAAAAAGTACCAAGCTTGTTTTGTTTGGATCACGCAGCACATGTCTGTCCAAAAATTTGTAAGCCAATAAAACTATAGAACAAAGCATATAAATAGTTCCCGGGAACGATGGAAGTAATTTATCAATTTCATTGAATACTCACCAGTATGTCGTCTCAACAACACAGGGTGCTCCATGGGACAAATTCACTTCATATCAATGAAGAGAGGAGGTGTTCCAGTTTCAGGCAACACAACCATGCCGGGGAAAAGGTTATATACCATAGTGAATCCATGGCTATAAGACATAGTCCGCCCCATCTAAAAGACCTTGCGGGCTATTCCCTAAAAATTTCTAGGTCCCAATTACCATGAAAATATAAAACCAACTGATCAAAGAATCCTGGTACACAGATCGCATGAAAGGTTCTCGTGACAGAGTGTTACCTCAAGTACATCTTTCAGTTTCTGACAAACGACTGTGAGACCTGATGATGTATCATGATGCATCGCAGCCATGTCGGGTGTCCTGCATGGAAAGCAGAGGTAGATATCTCCAATGTGATTATTGAACTCCGAATAATTATTGTAGTCGAGATCAAATTAATCAAACAAGTGCAAACCAGATAAACAGAAATGCGAATCACAGATCCCGTTTCCTTTTGATTGATTCCTACAAATATCTTTTCACATTAATAAACAGAGAATGTATCTGTAAAACCTTAATGCGAACTGCGCTCTTAGCCTAGGTGGAACAATCTTCCCGAAAAAGGCCGCATCCTCCGCTAGTTTCAGCAATACTCTTCGGACTATGTCGCCGAGGTACATACCTGAAATGAGCTTCTCAAAGATCTGCAGATGTTGAAATGTTTCTCATGTTATTAAGATGCAGGCATTACATTGAATTAAACCATACCACAACAAAGGAACACAAGTAATTGGTCATACCTGCTCGCCCGGATTTAAACTCTCAGCATCCAGGGCAGCATCAAATTCTGTAATAGGAAGATGAGTGCAACGAAAGCTTCCCCATTCCATGTTAATTACCTGCAAGTTGCACTGCATTTCTGAATCATATTTATAATTAAACAACAGGCTTAGGAATGACACAATAAAAACAAGTAATTTGAATGCATTAGACAGCTAATCACCATCTCCCCTGATTCAGGTAGAGGGCCTCGCCATTTAGGAATGGCGCGTGCAAGTTCCACATATGCAGCGTTCGTCCCAGTTCCGAGAATAACAGCAGCAACAACATCATCGCTGAAGTATCTTCCTCCAGCTAATGTTCCTACTGTATCGTTTACCTGTTTTAGGTACCACCATGAGTTATTCATCGAAATATTAGCACAAGCAGAAAACCAACATTAACGTACACCGGATGACAGCATAAAAAGTCCAATTCAAGCCTGCCGTAGCCCTGAATACAAAGCATATTGGATTCATAAGGGCCTACCAATGCTGATACACGCATATCAAGACCACGCCTCGTCATGGCATCATTGAATTCCGCTACGATATCCTTCCCTAGCTGCAACCAGTGGCAAACATTCCAAGGAAAATCCATTGTTTCAAAAGATATAAGTTTGAAAAGGAAAAGAGAATACTGCAAACAGACCGATCCAAGGTTGTTAAAACCAGAATTTGAGGTAAGATATGGTTCAACAGTTATTTATGCTCGGCCATCAGATTTTGAGTTCCCATTGTTTCAAAGGATATAAGTTTGTTATGTTAAAAAGAGTAACACATAATACGTGCAGTAAACTACATAGCTTGTCTCCAATTAGAATCCAATTCTAGAAAAACAAGGTCCGACATTTCCGAGGTCTCTCTCTCTCTCTCTCTCTCTCTCTCTCTCTCTCTCTCTCTCTCTCTCTCTCTCTCTCTCTCTCTCTCTCTCTCTCTCTCTCTCTCTCTCTCTCTCTCTCTCTCTCTCAAAGAAAGTGCATTTTATCAGAAAAAGCAGACTGCCCGTAAGATGCAGATTGCAGAGGATGCGAATAGCGGCTATTTTTAAGACGTGGAGAGCAAGAGAGTCGGGCTACACACTAAACTGCATCACTGATGGAGAATCCCTTTGTCCACTTGATAAGGGAGCCAGACGCAACTGACTTTTGGTCGACAGGAAAAGAGAATGTAAAGCCAATCTCCCGTTGCTTTGCAACAGCAACGTTTAAACTTTCACCATCTTTTGAGACGAACTTCGATAACTCCGTCGCTATGTAGTCGAATAATTCCTGTAATAGAATTAAACAGATCCACACAACAATCACTAGCTCGAGTGGAGTTCAATAAAAATGATTGATGGGATTTGATTTTGTGTGATAATCTCTCACCTTAGAGGATCCAACCATGAGCTTACGATGAATGGGGACCTCCACGAATTCCCTTCCAGTGATACCATCATCCTTTCCTCCTAATTGTATCCGTAAAACACGAAAGTTGGAGCCCCCAAGATCCAACCCATAGTAAACTCCTTTCTCTTCCCTATGACCAAGACTCATCGAACAAAGCCAAATATTCCGCTCTTAGTACTGACAGAAACTAAGAGCAAATCAAACAGGAAAGTGTACATTAACAGTTCAGCATAAATCTCTTCAGTACACAGATTGTTTTGGCGAAATGTGAGGACTGCATGGAGTAATGGCTGAAATTATGACATAAGATGATAACCTCGACATAATAGTAATCTATTACAGTAAAACACCAGAAGAACTTCTTTACTGTCCCATGGTTGACGGAAATTGTTCCCCACCTACACAAAAGAGTTCCGGTTTGCTTTCTGGACTTTTTAAATACAAAGAAACCAACAGTGGTATTTGAACTATCGACGAGAAAAGCGGAGACACCGATGACTTTACAGTGTTAAAAAAAAAGTCCCTCCTCTTGGTTACAAAGAGAGGCTGAAGGATAGAGATGTCAATATGGACCGAACTGAGTTGGACCACATATTATATACATATATATACGTACATACATACAAACAAAAACAAGATAAAACACCGTCAAAATACTCGACACATACATGGTGATCTCATGCGGCAGAATTTAAGCATGTCAACAAAGAAAAACGAGACGCAGAGAATTAATTGTATGCGAGAGCGGAAGCGGATGCAGGAAGCTGTGTATTGCTTTGATTACCCTTTAGGTAACGAGTCAACATAGGTAATGAGCATCTTGAGCTGGCTGCCACCATGAGATGCAAGACCTGCGTGCATCTCCACGGCCATGGCGTCGGCCACCATCTTTAGTTTTTGCAGAGGAGTTCTGCACGTCTCCTCAAACGCATCGACGACAGCCATCGCTCTCTTCCACCTCAACGCCCTCGTCAATCGTCGCTTCAACTCTATGGCGGTAGCAGCTACGCTGCAGACCAATGCGACGGTGGCCATCACCATCGTTGCTGTTTTACTACCAAACGCCATCTTTTTCGCTCATTTCTTCTCAATAACGAAGCGACGAAGGCTTCATAAAGGAAAACGGAGGAGGAAGAATGGGTGGTGATTTTGACTGAACATGGCGCTTTGTTTTGTTTAGGATCACGATTGGCGACCGTATTATCTGGTGGGGAACACCTTCCTTTACGCTTCCCAAGGTTCGCATTTCCCCGTGTAATCCATGAAACAATAATGCAAATGAGGATTGTTTTAACTGATCAAGAGACTAAATTTGGTGACGCTGCTCCTCTTCCTTTCCCTTTTTGTATTGTTTATTTGTCGCTTCGGTCGGTTAAAACTTTGAGTGCGCATCTGATAAAGGAAGAGTCATTATTGGTGTGAGTTTACAGAAGCAGCTTTGTGTTAAACAGAAAGTGATACTAATAAGCATGCTTTTATTTCGTGCGTGGATATCTTCCCTTTGTTGGGCTAAGGCTGCGAATATCAAAGAAAATTTGCATTTCCCAAGGAGTTTGAATTATAAAATCTACCTTCAACCGTTTGGCAAGTCTAAGAGGAGGTGGGAAACGAATTCAGGTGAACTAGATCTCTAATACGGACAAAATGCTAGAATTATGACACAAGGAGCAATTGCTAACATGGCTGGGGGATCGACTCACAAGTTGAAAGTAACGAATTCAACGCCTGGGAAGCGCATCTGGCTTCGGCCTCCCATCGTACTCAGAAAAAATTTTGTGCTCACAGACTGTTTGTGGATCTCCGGATTGATATCTTACAGCCCGGATCTCTATTTGGAGTTTTTCATGAAGTCCACACAGTATGGAATATGATGTTGACGAAGTAATTAGATATAGGGGCACCAACGATTTGAATTCACTTGATATCTAGAGCTAATTACATGACCTTAATGTAAAATTGCTCGATTTAAAACAGGGATTCACTGGATTAATAAAACAAATCAAAATCAGAACTAGCTTTTCACTGTATGAGTTGGAACTGACTAATCAACGTCTTAACAATTTGATTCAGTAAAACGTCAATCAGTGCAAATTGGAGCTGTTTACAGCCGCAGGTGTTTCAAAAGCAAATTGTTATTTTCAAGGAGCTGTTTTTTTGTTGATCAGGCAATAATCAAATACCTGACTTACAACTGAGAAAAGTGAAAAGAGAAACCTTAGACTTTGTTGAATTAATAGTGCAGTCGTAGGATGGTACTCCAAGATGAAAGTTTTCTTCTTTTTACTTTATAACGGGAGGCCAAAGCGGGGTATACACGCCCGGGATAAAAGTCACAAACTCGTCAAACTTGATAAACTGATCATGAATGATAATCAACAGAGGGTTCAGTTAAATCATATCACATACAAACTGAACGTCTAGAAGGATTAGCTCATAATGAGAAAATCATACAATTTTGATCTTTTATAACACTGAATCAATTCCCCCCCCCCCACCCCCCGTAGGCATGTTGAGTTGAGCTATAAGCTCCGTTAGAGTCCAAACAACAACCTTCATGTATTTCGTGGCTAATGTTAACGAGCTTGTGAAACTCGCCTCGGCTCGGTTGATTTGTTTACGAGGCCAAACCACAACATTCCATGTTTTTCGTCAAGAAGCCAAAATAAAACAATGATTTGCTCATGTTGAACTTTCGAATAATAATCCAGTTTCGTTTATTATGTTTGAATAAATTACTGTACAATTGACGTTTGACCAATAAACCAAACAAAATATTGTCAAACCACCGTCCTTCGATTCTTTGTACAGCACGAAGGGTATAAGAAAGAAATTCAAACCTTGCGAGGAGTTGCATCACAAGGTGAAAGGCGACGGAGGGAACATCGGCAACAACTCTGCCCTCGTCGGCCTCGTCTGGTTCTCAAACAATTCCGATTGCGAGGCTGAATCCGCAAGAACGTAAGGGAATACTTGCTTCAGCATTTCCGCCTTTAGCTCGTCACCGTCCAGATTCGTCACCACCTCGAAGTGCAACCTTGACACCTCCGGCTTCGTCCGCCAAGCCGGAAACCCTTCCCACGCGGCCTCGTCCAGATTGTCCAGTTTCCTCTCAACGCCGAATTCCATCTTCACCAACGTCTGTACGGATGTCTCTGCATGCGTTAATCTCACCGACGGTGACGGAGAGTCACCGGATTTTTCGGCAGCAGCAGCAACGGCGTTCGCAAGAATCTGCTGGAAAACGGCTAACTTGGGGTCGGAGGCGTTGAGGGAGGAGAGTGGCCACGCTCCAATTGGCACCATCGCCGTTTCCGAAGAGGAGCTCTTTGGTGTCTCCGTGATCACCGGTGACAGCGAAGAGAGTTGAAGCTGGCCGGGACCGAGGCGCTTGACTTTGAGGCGGTTTATTGGCGCCGGAGAAGTGTTACCGTCAGGACGGTTGACGGTGCTGGTGTTGACCGGAGAGACGGCGAGGGATGAAGGGCCAACGATGCGGAGGGAGATGAGTGGTTGGTTAGCATGAGAGAGGGAGGCGTGACGGAGCTGGTGGGCGAGGGAGGATAGGGTAGCGTTGGAAGAGAAAGGGAGTTCTATTGGATGCCGGAGAACGACAGCTTTCGCTCCCCGGACGGTCACAGTCGCCCCGTCCGATAAGATCACTTTCTTCACCTCCCCAGCGTCCACGTCGTGCTGCAAAATAAGGAATCTTTCAGTCAAAAACAGGAAACAAAAAAGGTTCTCGTAAAAATGGTTTCAACCCGCGAAACCTTTCGTTTAATTTTCCGACTCCTATCCTCCAAGCACGTTAATCGAATAGTAAGGAATGAAGAAACGGCGGAGAAACTCACCGGAAGGGAAAGGCGCATGTCCTGGCCGTCCTGAATCCAGAGCTCCATGGGACCCGACAAATCAAAGGATCCGAGAACGGGCTCTATTGAAGAAACAATTGACGAATCCACCGATCTCCAATTCTTCACGTCCTCCAGAATCTTCAAAGGCAAAACCTTCCTATCCACCTCCAAGCCGAAATCGTATGCTGCCGATTGCCCGATGAGCGAATCCGAAAATTCGAAATCGACGATCGTCAAATCCTCCGACTTCGCCCCCAATTTTCTCGCTATTACCTCCTTCAAATCCTGAAGAAGCCAGTGAACAGTTAAAATCCTCCGAATTCGGAACTCCAGACACCCTACAAATCAAGATGAAGTTGCAAATTTGGAAAAGACGCCTTACAGAGATAATTTTTGACGCTGAACCATGAAACCTATCTGCCGGCGAGAATGCAGCCGCCGTTCCGGTCATCAAAAACAGCAAGATCACGATACTCGTGTCCAACAAACGGGATCGACACTCCATCTTGATCGTCTAGAGAGAGAGAGAGAGAGACAACTCGAATTTCAGTGTTCTCTGCAATTCTTTCTTCTTCTTGGTTCGTGGTCTCTGGGTCTTTTGCCCTAATAAACGGCGGGAGGCGAAGATGACGACGGGTCCAGAAACGTCGTGTCCGTTTTATGGATGGTTCTGGAATTGAAAGGTGGATGATGACGTGGATGGTTTCGTCCAATGGGAGACGAGTTAGTGATGCTTGCGAAATTCTGATTGGAGGAAACAACGTCAGTCAGAAGATGAAGACGTGGCATAAGGAGACCAGATGTATCCGAAGACGGCAAAATCTCCTACTCAATCTTTTCTGTCACTATGGATTTACGAAGGAAACGACAAAGATGAACGTGAACTGGCCTGGGCGGTAGTACCAAGCCCATTTCTGAGCCCCGCTTAGGTAACCGGGCTGCTCATGGTTCGGCTGGTACTCGAGCCCAGATTAGGTAACCGGGCTGCTCATGGTTCGGCTGGTACTCGAGCCCAGATTAGGTAACCGGGCTGCTCATGGTTCGGTTGGTACTCGAGCCCATTCCTTTTGAAGGACCGGGCACGTCCGAGCTGAGCATGAACTGTGGTACTTGATTTTGAATCAGAATCCGACTAATAGATGCGCTAGGGCATGACAATGTTGTTGGCTGGCTGTTTGAATTGAATTCACTCTTGTCAAAATCTAATCGAACCAGGTCCTTATATTGATTAGCGGGTTCGACAAGCGGAATTTGGGCAGGCTTACAATTCGGTTCTATATGCAAGCCACTGGCATCTTGACTACATTGGGTAAAATAAACAGAACAAAAGAAACAAGTGACCAACTTGAAATGCTAATTTATGTTGAGCTTGATATCGCCATTGAACTGACTTGTGCTCTCTTCTGACCTACGTTGTAGTTCTCATAGCCTTAATACTTCACAGAACTCGATCATGCAACTGTCTCTTTTACCTATTGCAGCACACACAAACTACTACAATCAGCACTTAATACGCCTCTTTGATAAACACAAGCTTCATTCATCATTCGCCAGACGTTGGTTTTCGGCATACACTTGACATTCTAGGATGATGGTTTGCAAATTTTAGTATATTCCACACCTCACTTCCATTCCATCAATCAACAAAGGAGACCGTGTTAAATAGCAGGAAGAGATGAGAAAACAGAGAACGATGGCACCCCCTCAGACCTCCTATCCTTTTAGAAGAGTCAACCCACCAAGTACCAAAAGTGATACTTCCATTGATGGGGATGTTTTTACGACAAAGAAGCGAGTGTAAGGACCCATCTGTTCCTACAAAAGAATGAAGTGCCTTCAGATCATTCCTTCGCACCACTAGAACAGAGAGAGAGAGAGAGAGAGAGTGCTTGGTGAAATTATTGGAAAGAATTGGAATTCATCACTCAAAACACAGCCATCTTCTAGAGAAAAGCAGAATTTGACCAAAAGTCTAGTGAGTCATGGGATTTACTTAGGACCCAACTATTTCTAGTAGAAGACTCCAAAACTCCTAAAAACCAGCCTGATTAAATGAGAACCTACAAGAGAACGATAAGAAGCACAAGAAAAGCACCTGACCAGTAGCATCAGCAATAACTAGTTGCTCCTCGAGAGTGCACTTGGAGCCAAAAAAATTGTGAAACCTAATCAAACTGTTACTCTCCAATTCGGTCTCAAAGTTCATAACCAATCAAACTCGGTGCGCACCCATGCGTGTGTTTGTGTGTGTGTCTGTCTGTCTGTATGCGTGACATTACCTTGCTACTGTTTCATTCATTTACCGACCAAAAGCGCTACATCAGTGATTTATAACTGATGTTCTCTGAAAATGAAAGTGACGAAATGAATCAGGTGAAAGCAACTTAACAAGTGAAAATAATGGTTATGTTCAATTGTAAAGCTATGATAAAGCCCATCTTCAATTTCAAGAGCATCACTTGTAGATTGCAAAAGCTGATGGTTTGCCGAATGATCTGATTGAATATGAAACTGCCAGTTGACTAGAAAGCACGATAGACAAAAATAACTCAGCCTTACAAGGATGTTTTAGTCCTTTTCTTGAAACCAGGTCTTCACCGTACAATCATTACCAAGAGCACCAGATGCCATCATGTTCTCTGTAGGATGGCAAGATACAGAGATGACAACATCAGTGTGACCCTCCAGTTTCTGGACAATCTTTCTTGTCTGGAGCTCCCACATATAAATGCAGTTGTCCTCTGATCCACTAACAATGTACTTACCATTGGTCACAGAAAATGTTGAAGATACGCAAAATTTGGAATTTACATGACCTGTATAAGTCTTCAAAAATTTCCCAGTTGAGAAGTTCCACAATCTCTGCAAACATTACCGTCTCGTCACATAAGAGTATTTCTCAACAATCAATTCTAGAACACTGCTTGAAAACTTAAACCCAGAAAGACGTTTAGCTTTAAAAGTATTTTGGTAGTGCTTGGCATTTTCTCATTGACTTCTATTTGTTTTGCCCGTGAACAAGCAAAGAATGACAACTCCATTTATGAATTTTAATGAAATACCCAAACAACTCAAGTGTTTGAGCACTGCTTAATCGAAATTAGCAAAACAAACATTAAAAATAAAGTAAAATATATGATAACTGACAATAACTTCTAAAAAGAAACGCCCAACAGTAAGTGAAACAAATGGAGTGCCCACAACCACATTATAGTCATTCAATCCGAATTTAAGAAGTTTTATAGTGCAGTTTCATAGCAAAAGTAAATATCATTAGAATAATTACACCAGAATTAAAATGTATGAAAATCACAATCCATGAAAAATAGCGTTTTACTTTATATCAAATTACATGCTTGAATCAACCTCCAAACATAATATAAAACAAAACCTTTTCCAGATTTTAGAGATTTTAAGTGATATCATGCTTTAATATACTTTTTGAAATTACAAAGCCAAATAATACACTAAATTTATGAACAAGCAAGTTGTTAATTCATCTTAAGTAAATAGGGAATAAAATAGACATCTAGTTAAAAATAAGAATCATACTATAGTACGAGGATTTTGACTGATAGAGCGCCTTAGTACCCAAGGGAGCTTAGAGTGCTGAAGTGGGCCTTTAAGCATACTATTGACAACCAGAGTGAGACATGCTATATATGGCTCATTGGGTTCAACAGTTTGGATATGCACAAGATAGAGCATAGGGAAACTAGACTTGATCATTTCAAACGGAAGCCAGTGAAGACCTCTAAGGCTTTGGAGGGAAAGCATAACACATGATCTTAGTTTGTTTTGGAGTTAAAATGTGGATATGCACAAGATAGAGCATGATGAAAACTAAAAAACCATACAGCAGACCCCACTTGGTGCCGGAAAATGCTTTTGGAACAAAGGAAAAATGTTGGTCATATGTCCCATGTCATAGCACCACCAATCTAAGACTAACATACACAGGATTCATTTTACTTATCTGACCTTACCAGTGCATTGGAAATCAATTTAGAAAGAAAGAGATGGTGGACCATTCAATTTTAAGACTCCAAAAAACTAGTTGCGCCTTACAATTGGATAACTTGAGACAGTTTACAAAAATGACCATATCCCCATGGTTAATATCCAAAAAGGATAAATACTAAAACGCATAACTTAAATGCTAGCTATTACGAAGTCGTGCCACCCCTGGCAAGTATGTACACACGCACACGCACACATATATATGGTCAATTGATGCCTGATCCTTGAGACTATTATATTTCTTTTTCAAAGTTTTCTTCTTAGCTTTTGGTAAAACGTGTAATGTGCATATAGGCTCTGAAGAGTAAGAGAGGGGTTAAGCTTGACAACATCATATTCACCATACTTTAGCACATAAATAATTATATAATTGTTTTTTTAATTCCTTTGCTTAATGTTTAGAATAACTTTGTTACATTTATGTTTTTGTTTTGTAATTTAAGGTTAACAATTCAATATGCATGTGCCAAATGAAATTTATTGTTTGTTTCTTTAAAAGTTAGAAGTAGAATTTGTTTATTTAGTTTGATTCATATTTATCAAGAAGTGGTTGTGTTTCTTGATATTTCTTAGAAATTAGAGAATCCATTATATATATATATATATATATATATATATATATATATATAATTTTTTAATCGAAAATAAAAGTGTACAACTAAATCCGATATATCCCCGCTACCACTATATCAGGGTCGACAACTAACAACCCGCTAACCACTATTGATAACATAGATTGTAATCTTGCGTTCTAAACATACTTTTGGTCATCACAATAGATACTAGTTCAGATTTTGTGAATCTTGACAGGATCTTGGGATCTTGATTACAGACACCTATCTTAATCCTGTGACCGAACATTTTTTTCTCCAAGAGGGGACAAGAGATATAGAGACAGCAGAATAAAATAATCCAGCAATTTTGAGGAGGAGAATTTAGTTAAGAGAGGAGGAAATTGACAAGAGGGGAGAAAAAGTTAATCAAGTGGGTCAGTTAAGCAGGTCAATTTGGTGCCTTAAGCAGACCCTTAGGCCTAAGAAGCCTAAAACCAGCTTGATTCATGCTACAGTTCTAGGTGGTGAATTTTCAAAGACTGAACCATAAAAATATACTCATAATATCAAGGACTAGGGATTGTCTGCTTAGAAATTTATTGTGATTTGTGAATATATAGTTCATTATTTAAGAACTTTTTTTATTTTCAACGCCTTTGAGCATCTAACCTACTAACCAAAATAAAGGGTAATAATCAATTGTTAGCTTTCAAAAAACAAAATGAACATTTAATTACTTATAAGAGTAGCTTATCACAAACACAAATTGATTACTTTATTTGTAGAAAAAAAGATAGAGCGTATTGTAAAGATTGTAAGGTAATTCCAGGAGAAAGCTTAACCACCCAACATCGACTTTTAGTTATGGATTTACAAATAAAAAAATAGACAAAGAAGAAAAGAGTGCATCGAGCTATTTGGACTAACTGGTGGAATGGAACCTCAAAAGCGAGAAAGAAGATATATTTAAAGAGAATGTCCTTAAGGAGATGCTTGGAATTATGTTGGTACACCTTGTGATATGTGGAACAATATGGCTATACATATTAGGAAAGTGGAAAAAGATGTGTTAGGTGAATCTAAGGGAGGTGTATCAGCACAAAAAGAAGCTTTGTGGTGGAGTGAAGTAGTGCAAAATAAAATCAAGGCAAAGATGGCATGTTACAAATTACATTATGCTAAGAAAACTAGTGAAACTTTAGAGGCTTATAAGAAAGCAAAGAAGGAAGCGAAAAAGGCCGTCAGTGAAGCAAAAACTAAAATTTGAAAGGATTTATATAAAAAACTCAACTCAAAAAAGGGTGAAAGAGATATTTTTAGGATAGTTAGGGCTAGATATAAGAAAATTAAAGATCTTAATTCTGTTAGATGCATCAAAGACGAGGATGAAAAAATTCTAGTGACAAATGATGATATAAGAAATAGATGAAAAAACTATTTTTATAAGTTTTTTAATGAAAATAAAGATATTAGTATTAGCTTAGGAGAGTTAATCAAATCAAAAAAGTATATAAACCACAATTTCTACCGACGTATTCAAAAGAATGAAGTCAAAGAGGCTCTTAAATATATGAAGGGTGGTAAATCGGTAGGACCAGACAATATTCTTATAGAAGTTTGAAAAATCCTATGAGAAACAGGAATCACTTGGATCACAAGACTATTTAATGAAATATGGAGAAACCAAAAGATGCAAGGAATGGAGAGTGAGTACACTTATACCCATATATAAGAACAAGAGAGACATTCAGACTTGTGTGAATTATCGAGGTATCAAGTTAATGAGCCATACTATGAAATTATAGGAAAGAATTATCAAACGTAGGTTAAGACAAGTATCAAGTACAACGGAGAACCAATTTAGATTCATGCCAGGCATATCTACTGATGAAGCGATTCACCTTTTGAAACGTCTTAAGGAATATTTTAGAGCAAAAAAGAAAGACCTTCACATGATATTCATAGATCTAGAAAAAGCTTACAATAGGGTACCGAGGGAGGTTCTTTGGAAAACCTTGGAAAAAAGAGGTATTCTATTGACATACATAAACCTTATAAGAGACATGTATGATGGTGCAAAAACATGTGTGAGGTCTCATAAAGGAATGACAGACTTCTTTGAAGTTAATATTGGGTTACATCAAGGATCAACTTTAAGTCCATACTTATTTATAATGATGATTGATGAGTTAACAAAACATATTCAAGATGAAGTACCTTGGTGTATGTTATTTGGAGATGACTTTGTGTTAGTGGAAGAGTCTAAAGAAAAAGTTAATAGAAAAGTGGAACTATAGAGAGAAGCATTAGAAAGCAAAGGCCTCCGACTTAGTAGAACAAAGACAAAATATATGGAATGTAAGTTTGATCATTTGGTTACTTGAGAAGACATAAATTAAAATTGACACACATTACATCCCCCAAAAGGAAAGTTTTAAATACATAGGGTCAATGCTTCAGAGTGATGAAAGAATTGATGGAGATGTTACGCATAGAATTAATGTCAGTCGGTTAAAATGGAGAGGAGCATCAAGTATTCTTTGTGATAAGAAGATACCATTAAAGTTAAAAGGTAAATATTATAAAGCAGCAATTTGGCCTGCCATGTTTTATGGTTATGAGTGTTGGGTTGTTAATCATGAACATGTACAAAAGATGTCTGTGACAGAAATGAAGATGTTGAGATGGATGAGTGGTCATACAAGAAAAGACCGTATACATAATGAGGTTATTAGAAACAAATTAGGAGTGGCACCAATAGAGGATAAAATGAGAGAATATCGTTTAAGATGGTTTGGACATATAGAAAGAAGATCAAAAGAAGAACCTCTAAGAAGGTATGAAAAGCTAGATTTTGAAAGTATTAAAAGAGGTAGAGGACAACCACAAAAGTGTTGGAAAGAAACCATAAAGAATGATCTAGCTTATTGTGAGTTAACTGCTAGCCATGATAGGGCTCCGTGGAAACAAAGAATCCATGTAGCCAACCCTGTATAGTATGGGAAAAGGCTTAGTTGTTGTTGTTGTAATCAATTGTTAGCTTCATGAGGTATGGAGATCATATATGTATTTTGGCAAGACCAAAACAAACTAAGTTTTATCACTAGAGTCCAGTGCACCCAGTTGCCAGAGTCACTCCACAAAAATAAATAAATATAAATATGGGAAAATATGGACCATAGTATAAAACAAACTCCCCTATAAGTTCTATCACATTTTTATCATTATTTTCAGGAAGATTTCATCGATTAGTATAACAGTGTTGCTAATTCTGCGAATTTTTGGAGCTTTACTGAGATGAGGCATCTACAGATGTCAAGTATTGGAGATTTTACTTTGATAGAAAACAGTGGAGCGTGATACCCTCCCTTGGAGGGCATGGAACAGATAGGGAAGGTCACCGACATTGTAGTGATTAACATAGAACCAACTAAACCCATTGATATGTCCGAACTACCTTAAAAAATGGAGCATTCTCTGAAAAAATGTGGTTCCTTTGTTTATTAGGTCAAAGAGATGCTATTGCTTTGGAAGGAAAGGAAACTCAACATCGCTTTACAAATTGTCCATCAGAAACTTGACATTGCAAGAAAAAATAAGGTAAAATATTTCATTCTTGAAAGATAACTTTGTACTCAAATAGCGCTACCACTCGTAAGGGTGTTTTAGTACATTTAATAAGTTTAATGCATCAAATGTTAAATGCAATGCTTTAATGTTGTATAAGCCTATGTCTGATTTGTTCCCCTTGAGATATGGTGTAACGCAAGAGCATTGGATCCCCAGACCTGCGGTCAAGTGTTTAACTTTGAATCATGAGGGCCATTGAGGAAACTAGGAAGTTCAACTTGCTTTATCTAGAACAGCCATTATCTCCACCCAACTTGCAGTTAATTCAATTCTTATACTAGAAGAACCATATTTCCACACGAACAATTCTCTAAAGCTAAAAGCAATCAAACGGATGCGGCTGAATATTGGCAAAAGGAGTTGAGGGGAACTAAAAATCCTAAAGGGGAAGGATCAAAAGAGAGAGCGAAAATACCAATGTGTTGTCAAGGGTTCCGGCGAGGATGAACTTGCCATTTGGCGAGAAGTTAGCGAAGGACACCGGCGGATTCTCATCGTCGATGAGCGTTTTCATACAGTGCCCATTCGACGCATCCCAAATCCGGCACAAACCGTCGTAGCTGCTAGACACGATAAGCGAACCGTCGCGATTGAAATGAACGGCCGTCACGGGATCAGAATGCGCAGGCAAGACCTTGAGGCACTTCCCGGACTTCACGTCCCAAAGCCGGACGGTCTCATCAAACGATCCCGACACAATCATGTTGGATTGAGGGTTGTAGTTGACGCAGAAGACGTAGTTGGTGTGTCCAAGTAGGGTTTTCACTGGGCTTCCCGTCTCGACGTCCCAGATTCGCACTGACCGGTCGTCCGAGGCGGTGCAAACGTAGCGGGAGTCGGAGGACCACGCGAAATCGGAGATTCCCTCGGAGTGCCCAGCGAGTTCCTGGCGTAACGAGCCATCCGACGGCGACCAGATTCGAACAGTCTTGTCGGCGGACGAGCTGCCCAGGAGAGCGCCATCCGCGGAGAACTTGACGCTCGATACCGCACGCTTGTGTCCAACCATCGTTTGCTTCATGGTGTAGGGCTTCATCGTCTCTCCTCCCACGGGCTCCGTCGCCATGGCTTCCCTCTCAAACGCACCCGCCCTCGCCACTCTCAGGATTCAAGGAAAATAACCCGCGGGTCGGCGTATCGTCATGTTGGTTAGCACCGCATTATATACGCAGATGGTACCGGGTCCTGCATAGCCATATCCAATTAATGTGGGTCTGGTATTCTTGTGGATCTGGGTAAATAGTAGGACGGAATCTGGATCCATTCAGAGTCATTGAGAGATCGATCCAACAAAATCTTGAATCCGATTAGCTGCACATCTCTTGGTTTGGTTTCGGTTTCACATCCAACACTGGAGGATCTTTTACTTTTAATGCCCTTGGTGCTACAAGTTGGATAGTGATGGTTCCGGGTCTAACATATCCCTATCCGGTTCATGTGCATGTGGGTACATCCAAAGCCAATTTCTGGCTTATAATTGGAGATCTAGCATATCTAAGACCAATTTCCGAACAATAATAGTAGGAGGGGATTTGGATTCAGAGTTTTTGGGAGATAAAGCTAGATTTTTGCTCTATACAATATGATGTTGACTGAAGCCAATGAATCCACATTACCCACTAAAAAACAATGGCGATCTTACTTTTAATTAGGAAAGTATGATATAACCTGGAAACAAGATACCAAGAGCTCATTAAAAAAAACTTTGTTCTAAACCCTGCACATCTCCTGCAATTTGAAAGAAGAGCCTAATTTTTCTAGAAAATATATAAGAACAAGACATCCAAAAACTGGTAAATTGTACACTGATGATACTTGAAAGAAAATTATAGTAAATATAAAAACAGGACATACAAATAAAAATAAGTGAACCGAATGGATTTTCGAAATACCAGATATTCTAGTGCTTCAGCTTGCATCATGTACCACACATACCACCATCACCATCTTCAATAGTTCATGAATTAGTTTACATCCAAAAAATAATTTTCTTTCCAAACATAAAAGAATCATGATTATAACAAAGTAGAAAATAAATTCCTCAAGATTAAGGGATCTAAGCCTATCTGAACAAGGAAAAGGTAAAGCATGGAAGCACTAAAATGAAAAGAGACAAAATTTATAGAGTTGGACGTGATAAGGGGTACACACCTAATGTTGGTTCTTCTGTCAAAAAGGTAAGGAAATTCTGGCAAAATCCACTAAGCAAATTAAATGCCAAACAACCAACAAAGAAAAGCAAGTACCTGCAAATTTAAAAGGAAAGAATTATATTAATTGCACAAGGGCACTCTCCCTTCGCCAAAAAGTTAGAACAGTTCAAGTCTAATGGGATGTTAGGACTGAACAAAACAACACACCAAAAACAAACAGATCGAAAAGGAGAGAGAGACGTGTGAGTATCAGGTTCCCAAGTTTCAAAAAGGGATTACTATTGCACACCTATACACACTCTTTTTCCATAATTTCTAAAAATACCCCTCATTTATGAATCTATTACCCAACCTCACTTGTTTCTCTTTCTTTTGCTGTGAGCTCCGTTCCTCATTTGTTTTCATTGATGTCAATGCCTTGTTCTACAGTTAGACAATACATAATTCAAAAGAAGAATAGAAAGAAAAGAAGATGTTTGAGCGCTTAAGTTGATGAGGTATTTTGTATTTTTGAAGTATTTTGACCGGTAACTAGTAGAGTAGGACAGTATTATTCCAGTAGAAAGGATCAGTGGCCCAATTCAGTTGATAATCTCCGGTAACACAACTCAACTATAAGTGTAGAAAGTTCAGTCCCGCCTTCCCTCATATTTGAGTGGAATATACGTGAGGCAGGGTCGAGGTTTTAAAATTACAATCCGCGTTCTTTTGCTTCCAAATCGGTCAACATAATTTTTGAAAAATTATAAATGACGACTGCATGTTAAACGATTTCAAGTGAGGAGAACGTTCGAACGTGTGTGGCTGCACAAGTTTCAGTCTGCCCTTACGAAGACCGAGGCCAAACACCTCACGTTCACCTTAATCTACTCTAGCGATGCAAGTGAAACGAGTTGCACGAGAATCAATGAGTGAGAAATAGAATGAAGGGGTTTGATGAGCAGCAGAAGCTTCGTCGCGGTACAGACTTTTGGCCTAACGGATCACTCTTTGTCGTTGGCAAAGTATCCTACGTAGGGACTCCTAAGGGCCACAAGTATTTAACGTACGGCCACAGATTGTCTGTCTCTTTTACCATGCATCAAGCAAGAAAAGGGAGTGACATAGAGTCATCCAGGCTGGAGCCTTTACAATATAGCTAGGACTGTAAAGATGAAAACGCAACTACCATTCACCAATCGATATCTTCACAACCATTACAGCGTGTGATTGTTTGTCTAAGTTTATAACAATCGTTCATGGAAGGCATGAACATTACTCTACAGCAAAGGCATGTGGACCGCATGGACAGTGAACAAATTTATAGCACCATACCAATAAGAATCCACTTGCAAGAAATGAGAAGGAACCGTCGGATGTCCAATGAATTATGGCTCTTCTCAGGACAAATCCCAATGGTGGCAAACAGAGCAGATACCAAATCATAGGTTAAAGCAAAATAATGCCATCAGCATCGGACATTTATCTTGCATTCTGTTGTAAAGGCAGCCAAGCAATTTCTGTCTTCGGTGTGCCCATAAATGAGGAAATCCGAGCAGTTCTTCCTAATCCCATCGTTATAAGGATTGGGAAACCGTTCATCTGGACCACGAAGATACCCATACCGAGAAGCATTGGCCAATTCGTTGGTGGTAACATTTCGAGCGATCTGCATTGCACAGGAACGATCACAAAAAAGGAAAATTGTTTCAAGCAATCTCCATTACAGCAGAAGTACAAAGGTATTGATGGATATTGATGAACAAAATTAATCACGTACATGGTTTGTGCAAAGATATAGACAGGGTATCCCTAGAAAGGGTAAATAGGGACATAAGACCAGAAAAGCCGACCCCATCTAATCAGGGTAAGGTCTGAGGAGATGATTATTGCACATAAAAGATTAAGGTACAGAAGCTTTTTCCTCAAAAAATATTTTAAACAGCTTCAGCTTATCATTTCAAAGGAGGTAATTAGAATCATTACCTGTGAAGCCTGGGAAACCGTCAACACCGTACAAAAAATCAGCAACACAACATCCAAAAAGAGAAATGCAACAGCCCCAGGATGGTGAACAATTTTACGTAATAAGCCCAAGAACTAGCTGGTGGAGGTGCTAGTCTTTCAGTCCAAATCCTTGCAAAAATCGCCGAGTAAGCCTGCTAGTGCATCAATTGATCAACATTGACTGAAAAGATGAATAACACAAAGTACTATCGGTTTTCATTTGTCTGTTCAAACTTTGAATTGCTATAGCAGCAGCAATATATGTTGTGCAGGTGCCCACGGAAATAAACACAAAGAAGTCCCACTTATTCCTCTGATTAGTTACAAGAAACAAAAGGTTAAGATGTGACAGTCTGGAACCAGAAACATTGATAATGCAAAAGAAAATTGTGGCACAAAAACATGAAAAGAACACGGACAAAATGAAATATAATAAACCATCTTACCCTTAGTTGTTTAAGTCAGAAGCACGAGATCCAAAAACTTAATGGGAAACAAGAACACTGACATCCATTAAGAATCTAAACTGGTCCTGAATCTGGATTCAGTTATTCGATTTGAATTTTAATTTGGTTTCTAATAGTTTATTTGGAACCCTCGTTTTGAATATTTCAAGTTCAAAATTCAATTGAGTGCTCAAGTTAATGAATTTTGATCGGTCTGGTATGGCTGAGTTGGTTCATGTTTCATGGACTTTAGCAAACATGTCCAAGGCATCACAGATGGGTCCGTTGCCAGGAAGTGGAATGTGATATATGGTGCTAGAGTAATTGGGATCTTTGGGACGCATGGAGAGAGTTGGATCTTGGATTATAAATTTAATACATTTCGCATTGGGGGTCATCAGTCATTGGACAGAGGGTAACGTTTGACTTCGATATCGAAAAACACAGTGAATTAGATTGTGATCTTGAAGGACTTAAAAGTAATTCATTTTATAAGAATTCAAATTCAAGATAGAAATGGATTTCGAATTTGAATTGATATTTAGATATATAACACTAGTGTCCTACACCTTCAATTATGAGTTGGAACAAAAAGATTCAGTTTTTCCATATGAAATCAAATCTAAACCTTGAGATTACGAGCTTATATTTTGGTACGTGGAAATGAATCTGGACTCCTGGATCTGATTGAATTGAATACTTTAAAGTATGGAATATAAACTTCGATCAGACATGCAGTGAGTCACAAATTAGGCTACTTTTGAGTTGAAAGCTAAAGTAGAATTTTCAGAATTTAAAAGATTCTTAACATTTGAATTTGAAATACATCAATCTTAACTGACACTGCAACCTTACCTGTATGAACAAATTATTTAAAACCGGTTCTGTCTTGCAAGCTGAATTTTGAGGATGAAATTCTTTTAAAGGGGGAGAGATTGTAACATTTATCGCTCAATCTGAAATGATCTTGATTTTTCCAATTTTGGATTTTGTTAGTTTTCTTTGAACAACTCCGCCTATGCAAGGGATCACCAAGATCCCAAGCCCAGATAAAAGAGGAGGGTTGTGTTAGGCTTCCGACAACCAGCATAAAACTTTGTTGGACTTATTTACCATGAATTCCACAAATTATGATAGGGATATGTGAAAACAAAGAAAAATGTAGCCGACCCCATCTAGTATAGGAAAAGACTTAGTTGTTGTTGTTATTGTTAGTTTCCTTTGAACCTTTGATGAGAACAATCTAAGTTTGAATTCCAACTGAAAGCTTAATGAGATTTTGATTGGTTTGCTATGAATGTGGTCCCCACTTCGTGGATTTGGACAAGCATGCCATCTTTTTGGAGAGGGACATCACATGAAAAAAGCAAAACAAAGTATATAACTTCAAACTCGCCATACTTTCCCCATGAACACTTGAGTGTAGATTTTTTTGTGGAGGGGACGATGGGGAGAAGCTTACCTTTTTTTAGTTGAAATATTTCATAATATTTTAGATTGTTGTATGACATATATACATAGTTCAGAATGTATGGACCAACTTACACAGCTCTACTGTGCCAACCATTATCGGCTTCAATTCATCACTTTCCTATCATTTATGCATATATTTGATTGTAGAGACCAAGTTACACGGCTACATTATGCGAGAAATTATTCATTTTGATTCATGTAGTACATGGACTCTTATTGAGAAGGTTTTTCCCCCTACTTTGGTCAGGCAAAGCTTGATGGAACCAGGGTTGGTCCCAGACAAATGCTATGCACTAGAACGATCATAGCTGGCAGATTTTATATCGTGAGCTTTAAATGCTCTTTAATTCGAGAGTTTTGACACTAACATGATATTTTCCAGAATCACTTTAGTAAATATCCGAATCCTTAGTGTGTATCTGAATGTTTGGCGTCTATTTTATTTTGAATTTTCAGGAGTATGCTGTAAAGGTGATTAAGGAGACGAATGAGTCGTGGGGTAAACTGATGAAAAGATCAATTCCTGCAGGAGAGCTGTCACTGGTATAGTAGCCATTTGAAACGGTATTCACAATTTTACGGCGAGGAACCGCCATTTTTTGTCATTGCAGCCATTCATGAGTATGGTAGTCATCTCAAATATAGAGTCCAAGATGTCGTGGTTGTCCCTGCTATTTTCTGTTTGTCTTGATTATCATGTAATTGTCGCTTCACATTCTTCATCCTCTTCTTTTAGGATGGGACAAACTGTGTAGTATAGGCTAAGGCACGCACACGGGCATATACACAAACACACACAGATATATACACACACATATATTCGTATGTATGTATGTATATAAACCGTTCCAGATTTTAGGTAGATCCTGAATTAAGGATAATTAAATTATCGCTGAAACATACACTTCACTACTATCTCATCTAGTAAGGGCCAACTTTTTTAAGGGGTGGAGATTTAAAAGATATGGTGGTAAAGAACACAATCACCTATTGCAGATAATGACCAAAGAAAAGAAACTACCAAAATTATAGGCGTCTCTTTTAAGCATAATAATATTCAGTTAGATGATCGGCTTAAAATCATCCCAGTTAAAGTTGAAGTTTTAAATTAGTCACAAAGAACACGTACAAATTTCTGATCAAGGTTCGATTTCTATTAAATTAATCGCACTGAAAACATCCTCAGTGTCCAATTTGAGCCAGAGATTAACAAGATGTTAAAATGAAAAGGGGTTCACCCGAGGATTCATAAAGGGTTCCAGGAGATTTCTGCTGCCAACCTCGGCAGGATCTTGTTGCCCTCAGAAAAGGCTGCTTCCAACTCCCAGCAAGGGAGGCCATGCGCGTGCATGCTCGCAGCGAACTGGAAACCTTATCAAAATTGAAATCTTATTCACATAACATCATTATGTTTACCCGTGCTAAGCTAATTTCGCTGAAATTCTGGAAACGGATTCTTCAACAAGTGAGATACTTGTTCCCAGTTGATTGAGAGTTCCATGGCACTTGTCAAATTGAAAGTCTTATTCATCAAGTGGAATACTTGTTCCTCTGGCATTTTCCCTTCCGCTTTACTCTTATAGTCATCCCGTACATTTTAGAGGGTAAGGTTACTTCCTGCACTTCATTTCTGTCTTTAATCGAGAGCTTCTTGATTTTGCAAGGCCATCAGAGTGTTGCTAGAACAATCGTTCCTTTTATGGAGAGCCTTCTCTAGATTCCTGTGGTCTTCCATTACCTCTCCTTTCTAAACTGTGAATCATGTCCGTTCTGCCACAGCGGTTGGGCTCTAAAGAGTTTCAAGTTTTCGCACTTTTTAGCCAAAGCCAAAGTTATAGGACAACATAACTTCTTTAACATCCCGAATCACCTTCGCACTTTCACGCCTAGCAAAGAGATGAACGCTCATATTCATGGGAAAGTTCCTCCAGTTCCGGTTCCAGCTGGTTTCGAAGGGGGTCCAGTTCGAACGGTCGGACCAGCTCCAAACCAGCCTAACATAATCATTCACGTGTTCCATGTACGACTTTACTTTTTCTTTGAAGCTGATATTTATGTTAAACAAACTTTTAAAAGATCAGAAGCACACTAGGATCTTAAGCTCCCGATATTCTGGGTCCTCGTGACGTGGGAATGGGATCTGCGATCTTGACATCGCTGCTTGAAAGATTAACGGGAAGGGAACTCTTCAGATTCGGCTTCCTCCCTATTTTCTTTACTTCAGTTCATCGACTCCAAACAGGGAAAAAGAAAAGAAAAACGACTTTGGAAATATTTGTTCCATGAAACCTAGCAATTCGATACCGTCCAGCTTCGAAAAGTCGCTTCAAATCCTTCCCATAAAGCTCCCCAAATGTAAAGACAAGGATACCATCTTTTGTAATAAGCATCAGCCCTCATGAGGCATTTACAGATGGAAGAAAACAAGTCCAAAAGAAACCGAACTATTTGTACACAAGAAGATGGCAGAAATTATATACTCTAGGCGAGCCAAGGCCGCCGGGAAAATGAAAACCCGAGGGTTGGTGGTGTTCGGTTTGCTTCCGTTAGCACGAAAAGACATCAGAGTGCCCAGCAACTCAGCTCGACGGCTCTTTGGAATCGCTCGCCGAGGGAGATAGTCTCCAGCTGCCGGTCGTTCACTTTGAGGAGAAACCCAACCCAGTTTCCGGCCAAGCTAGGCTGCGGCTGAGCGACTTCTTGGTTGGTTGTTGTGGCGACTGACTCGGTCTGAGTCGGGCGCTTCAAGTCGGTCCAGAGGCTGAAGACAGATGATGTTGTGGTCGATGGCGCCATTAACGAAGCTTAGCCTCACAGAACTTTGCAACGAGAAAGAAGATGGTCGATCGGAAGAGGCAGACAGAGAACGAGGGAGAGAGAGCTGGAGCGCTACAAATAAGGGAGGGCTTGAGATACTTTAATTGCGGATTTCTTGGGGATAAAGTTTCTGGTTTTTCTTTTTTCTTTTCCTCAACGAAATTTCCAGCGGATAAAGGTTGGCAACCCGCGGCACAATCTGAAAACCATGGGCTTCGTGAGGGACATGGGTCAGACATGCTCGGTTCCGTTCGTTCGGAACTTTAAATCGGAACCGAACCGTAGTCAGGCCGGTTCGGTTTTGAGTCGAAAACCGATTTGAAAACGTGAAAACTATAAAATATTTCATAATTAAAAAAAAGTAACTACAAAAGGACAAAATAGCTGTTTGAACTGTTTCTTTGAGTTCTGGTTCTTGGTTTGGTTTTGGTTCTAGTTCGAACTACACGTCAGGTTTCGAACCAAACGTGTCTTGATACCATATTTTATTTTTATGACTTAATAGATTACATACGCGTCAGACATAGTAAGTATTAATACAAATTTGCTGATTTTTTTGTTTTAACGTATGTATTGTGTTGATAAAATTGAAAGTAAATATTATAAAACTGCAGCAAACTAGTCATCTTATATCTTTTATGCTGCAAGTGTTGGAAGTTGTCATGACCATCTTAATGACAATATTAAAAGATAAAACTAGAAAAAGCATGATTAAAATGGTTTGAATATCTATAAAAACAGCTTACTTTTGCTCCTATGGACGCGTGGAAAATATCTTTCCTACTTATTTCTTCTTGGACTTATATATGACTTAACAAACGGGAAGTTTCTTGTTCATATCCAGTTTCTTTCATGAAACTACCCTTATCATTTTGCGCACGAATTAATTCATCGATGACACATTGTAAGGCATATATATTAGCCAAAGTGTGGTTCTTCTTCGCTCTCGAGGGTCACACAAGTTTATCTCCTAAAGATAAGATCATTTTTAGGGCATGTTTGTTAGACATATCCGGTTTCAGTTGGCCCACACCATGGAATCTTAACGGAACCGGTCCGGTGCCGAACCTGGTTCGAGTCTGAAAATGCCAGAAACCAGTAATTTTATTAAAAATTATAAAAAGAAGACCAGAACCAACAGTGTGGAACCGTATGAATCGTGAACTTGCGACCTTCATTTCTTTGAGTCAACATTTCGAAGGATCCGTGGTTCCTTCTACATGCAAGTTGTTGAGATGTAAGTAATCGTTCACGAAGAACAGTAGCAGATGTGGCTAGGGGGTCACTTCACAAGTTGGCGGTCATGAGTTCGATAGCTAAGGAATGCCTCCCTTGTACGCGAAATAAAAAGTAATTGAATACCATGATGGACATGATCTATTGGTACATGAAAAAGATTGACTGAAATTAGTCGGTCTTGAGATTCACTCCTTGCAACGCTAAATTTGCGAAATGCAGCTTCCCTCAACCTCTGGTTTCTTTCTCTCATTTAAAACATTGGAACCCCTTTGAGGACGGTCGTGGGTGAAGAAGATGATGAATATCTTCTTTGCTATCTCTAACCCTTCGCCTGAACACCTCTATCAGGGATAGATGATCTACATTGATATGAGGTTGCGCGTTCGCAGATCCAAAAATTGGAAAACCAAGGTAGAAGTCTAGATCGTGGACTTGGCCTGAATATCGGTTTTGTTCCAGGATGTGGGGTTGGCTGGAACAATGACTCAATCTGTAAAGAAGGGTCAAATGACTGGCAAATTGAATTTATCTCGTATTCTTACACGAGCGTACGTAGAGGTGGCCGTTTGGGCCCAGCCCGGTGGTTCCAGCCGCCTTCGGAACTGACAAGGACCGTGACTGGGAGAACCAAACTGGAGCCAAGTCCGGTGGTCGCGATTCCACCTTATGGGAAATCTAACCCAGAACTACCATTTTCAAAATCGTAAACTCTTCTCTTTGGTTACAATGAGAGGCGAAAGCCTGACCCACACTCATACACCCCTTTAAGAATTGAACTTGCCACCACCGGTGTGTGGATCTGTCGGTTCAGTTCAATAACCATACCGAACTGAAATAAACGAAGCCGAATAGCTTTTAAACTTCAAAATCGAACTCGAACCTAAATGTATAGCTAACCGAACCATTTGGTTTATCCTCTATGGCTGAATTCTATATATATACATATATATAAATATTATATGCATATGTATATATGTACACATATGTATGGACATATACAAATTATACACCATATACATATATTATATAGTGTATATGTTTATACATGTATATGTAATATATATATATATGCATGTACATACATACATATACACCATATTCACACACATATATATAAAGTATGATATATATATATATATATATATATATATATATATATATATATATATATATATATATATTTATATTTATATTTGGTTTTTTGGTTTATTCGGTTTTCAAACCAAACTGAATGAAACCAGAACCGAAATGAAAATGTTGAATAATTGAACTCAAAACTGGGTCAAACACCGGTAGAAACAGAACCGAAGGTGGGCTAGTTCGGGATCGAGATTCAGGGTTTTACATCGAATTGGCTCGTCTAAGTCTACCAGCACCAATACCTACTAGTGCCAACTTGAACACCAACATCAAGCAACGATAGCTGCTTTTTATTCTTTATTACAACCGGCAATCAAAGCCTAACATGCATGAAGCTAATTCTATAACGCCAACGAATCTACTCTTCTGTCTTTTTCTCTCTACATAAGCATGTTACTTATTAACATTTATTAATTTCCGGTAATATGAGTGTTATATAAAAAAAATTTAAGGTTTAAAAAAATAAAAGATAATGCTATTATACTTATATCTTTTAAAAATCATTATTAAATATAAATGAACAGCATCGTAGGTGGGATTCCAATACTCGTGCGGAGAAAGAAGGGAAGGGAGTTCGGTGTATGTTTAGCAACATTAATATATCAAAATAGGTTTCCATCACTCAATTTAAAAGATGTAAGATTGATTCAAGTAATTTAAAAACAAAAGTCTACTTGTACTTTATTAAAATAATTTTTCAAAGGATTGAGAACACATAGCATGTAATCATAATATATATGTATATATTATACTGTACAGGATCTAGTATGGTGCTTTGTCGCGGTATATACCTTGCCAGGACTTACCCCGGACACTAAGAGGGTCCATTCTTTCAGAAGCCGAACTTTCCTAGACGTACCCGCGGACCAGGTTAAGGTCATACTCGACCCATCAGCACCCCTCCAGCCGTAAGCGTCCTTTTGAGTAGCGCTTAGAAACCCTAGATTTTTCGGAGAGAGAGAGAGAGAGAGAGAGAGAGAGACGTGCTCCGTGAGAAACCACCGCTGCAGCCATGGCGACGGCGAGGACGGTGAAAGATGTGTCTCCCCACGACTTTGTTAAGGCCTATGCTTCTCACCTCAAACGCTCCGGGAAGGTGTGTTTTGTGTGTGTGACATAAATTCCGAGATGATCTAGTGTTATTCTTAAGGCTGCTTAGATTCGACGATCTTAATCACCGCAAACTGTTTCATTTTTACAAGGAAAATGCTTTTGTTAGATAAAACAGGCAATAATTTCGTACATATGGATTTTGATATTTCTCGCAGATTTGCCATTATATTTTGCTTCTTGACTCATAGCTTTTACGTGCTCGTCTCAACTTTAGTTTGGTCTGTTGGTCTCGATCTCAAAATTGTTTACAAATGGTAATGCCGTTGTTTGTTTTTCTCCTGATGCTAAGTTAGTTTTGTCAAAGTTGTTTAGTTAACCAGAGAAAGTTGTACAAATTTTCATCAAATTGATTGGGGATATTGAGGTTTTGTTGGAGACTCATGCGTTGTTGCGAAGTTTCCTCACGCCATTATTCCTCTCGTGACTCTCAAATTAGTCCGTTTGAAAGCCATTAACTTTCCATGATTGCTTCAATACTTGCTGCGATGAGCCCTTCTGCATCCTGAATATAGAAGCATATTGTCAACTAGTATTTCTTAGGGTAGTTTGCTAGTGTCTATAGTATTCCCTCTAGCATGTATCTGCATGCTTTACCAGTTGCGGAATGTGATTTTGTTTTCCTATCCAAAGAAACCAAGTTTCTAATCTGAACTCAGTCTTCCTCTAAAAGTGGGCCTGAAATGTGTTCAGGTGCATGAGAAATGGGTGTTCTTGGCCACAGCCACTCATGTTTGGAGTATATTCGTTTTACACGGAAATTCAGCCTTCCAATATGCAACATATCCACTTTGTCATGGATTTGGTAAACATGCCAAATGAGAGGCTTTGGTAAATGAGGAAAAAGATCTCATTAACCAATAATTTAGGATGAAAGTTTGAAGTGGTACATGCACTAGATTTAGAGAAACCACCCATTGCGTTCTTGTATCTCATGTCAAGTAGCTGCCAGCATAGCCACTTGTAGTGACTCGTGAGGTTATACAAAAGAGGATTTTTGTTAATGTGAACAATGTTTCTATGTCATGTAAAAACTCTGCAGTCTAAAATTTGTCGAAATGAAGATATTATTTTGTGCCGCGTAAAAGCTTTTCCTTGTGAAAAGTGTCCTCGTATGAAACCTCTCTTTTCTCACGGAGCAAGCATGTCCCTCAACTCGTCAGAGAAGGTGCTAATATGAAAAGCCTTGCTTGGAATCTAAAGAGACAGATGAAGAGCTATTATATCATTGTTTTCTATTAATATGCTATATAATATTCTTGTTCCTGCGTTGTTGTTGGGTTTGACCAGGTTGAACTGCCACACTGGACTGATATTGTGAAGACGGCAACTTTCAAGGAGCTTGCTCCCTATGATCCTGATTGGTACTACGTTAGAGCTGGTATTCTCTTTCTCTCTGTTTCTCCTTCTCATTAATTCCCTTCCTTTGGGACTAAATCACCGGCTATTACTATTTTGTAGCTTCTATGGCGAGGAAGATCTATCTAAGACAAGGGATCGGTGTTGGTGGCTTCCAGAAGATCTATGGTGGGCGGAAAAGGAATGGGTGCCGCCCACCTCACTTCTGCAAGAGCAGTGGGTCTATTGCTCGTCACATTCTCCAGCAGTTGGAGAAGATGAACATCGTCGAGCTTGATCCTAAAGGGTTAGTACGTTTTACTCCCAAGTATTTTGTCATTAGATGAATATAGTTTATCTAGTTTAATGCATCTATTCCTAGTGGAACTTTCCTATACTAAAATGCTAAATTATCAAAACTTTGTTTTACCTTAATAGTTACCTGTGTTTACAATAGATGGGGTGTTTCATGACCTATGGAGTCTATTTTCCTTCTTGACCTGCAATCAATAGAGCACAGAGGGGGATTACTAGTTGCTCTAGACATAGTTGAAGACTTCACCTGAACAGACCTTAAATCTCGGTGTTCTGTTTTGACAGGGGAAGGCGAATCACATCCAGTGGACAACGTGACCTTGATCAGGTTGCTGGCCGAATTGCAGTGGCGGCGTGATTCCTTCAGTCATGAATTAGCCTTCTCGTTTCACTGTATTACTCTAGTTTTCAATTTGATCGTTTGCAGGCTTCCCGATCCTTGGTTAGTAGAGGAAGAAAGCAGTTGAGTTAATGATGTTGGTTGAGATTGTTATACGCATCAAGTGGTGCACTTCTGTAGAGGAAGAAACCTGATATTTTCTAGTATTTTTCTTGCGTGCGGGTCTGATTCTTGCTGAGCAATTGGTGTTTACTGACACTTTTGCTGAAGTATCCTCATGGAAGGGCATGTCTGGTGCCTTTCCCAACTTGCAACAGGCAATGATACCTCTCATGATTGGGGCAAATGGACCAAGTATCTCTTTGTGAGCATAATTAACTTATCTTTTTATTTCGAATCGTACTCTTTGCATAGTTGAGATAAAAAGCATAAGCCTCATCAAAAGAATCAAATAACACATGCTTGCAGGGTTTTTGTAATGTTCGACATGAGTATTCTCAAGACTTACTGCATCACCAATCCCATTTCTATGTTCATGTTACTTGAATGAATCAAAACATTTTGAGAAAGCAATGCCAACATTGTGTTTTTTTCTAGTCAAAACCATAACCAAAATCAAGTCTAGGTCATGCTAAGTGGGGTCAGTTATATGGATTCTAAGTGCAGGTTGCACTTGATCTCCATATTATGAATCGAAGTTAGAAGGGTGCGGCTGAGTTTCTACTTCTTTAAGCTTGGACTTTCTAATGTCTAGAGAGGGATTGAATCAAACCATAAACACCTACTTATGACATCTTAACAGTTTCTTTAACGATCCAAATTGAAACAAAGACGCCTAAGATATTCATAATGACACGATAAATGCACAATTCTATCATACTTACAGGCATGATCTGTTGACCACTCAAACCAGAAGAAATCAAAACATAGATAGAACATCCTAGAGAAAAAAAGATGGCAACCCTAAACATATTGCATTTTCGACAGAGAAACACTCAAGTTATCACATCTAAACTCCAAATACAGACCGTGAATCAAACATCCCCTTAGTATCGAAATGTCCATGACCCCAAGGTTGGATGCAGTGGAACGAGCGAGAGAAAGAGGTGAGAAGGAGCAATCTCAAATACAAAGGTGGTTGGTTTTCTTCCTTGAAAGGAAGTCCCATGCAGTTGGACAAAGAGCGAAAGAGCTGTGGTGTGTGAGCTTAGCTTAAAGAAATAGGATGAACACAAAAACAGCAAGCGAGGGTTGAATTAGGAAGACGGCATTGGTTATGTTTGCCGTATAATCAGAAGGGATCAACCTGTATTATTGGCATGTAGCAGGATCACCTTTGCCCATGACGAGCTGTAGGTCAGCTTTTTGTGCGTTAGTGTGGCCCAGATCACGAACTTTATAAATATAGATATGTTAGCAAAGTCAATGTTCAAGTTAGACAACAAGCAATAGCTGACCTAGCTGGGGGTGCGAGTCGTAAGTTAAAGTTCACGAGTTTAATACCTCGGTACTGCATTGTCTTGTGCCTCCCCATTGCACCATAAAAAGCTAATATTTATATTGTGTGAGGAAAAAAATTTGTCATTTATAATAAAGCTCTTAGATATTCAAGTTTTTTTTAGTTTGAGAATATCGATTTCAGCCAACATCTATTCGGATCTCGTCTTGGTTTGAGCTGGGCTCAACGCAAACTAGGAAATGAATGAGGCAGAAAATCTGACGGTCCATAAAAACCAGCCTTAACCCTTGAGCCATGGGAGACGGTCTCTTCAGTCGTCTATGGTGTTTTTCTACAAGTTTGCAGTTGAAAGATTTATTTACATTCAATTTCCTGGAAAATTTCCGAACGTGTAATTTTCGTCCGAGCATATATATACCTTCTGCCCAACCGTGCCAGCGTTTCCTTTGCGCTTGGGGAAACGACGCCAGCTGGTGAGGAAGATCTTGTTGACCTAAAAGCCTTCCAACCAAAACCCACCAGAACCAAGCCTTTGCCCACACCAAGTGTGACCACCCTACATGAATTCTTAGCTCTTCTAGAGCTTGCACCGTATTCCCATTTGACTCCAAGAAGAAAGATCCAATTGCTTCCTTCACCACTGTCTACAAGTCTTCACGAGGATATGTTCCCTCACATGAAGTGAAGCTTCTCTCAGCTTCCAAGTCGAAGATCACGTCCAAGATAGCGGGAAGAATGACATTATTGAGAACGCAAGGACCTTGAGGAGAAAACTAAATTTAATTGCTTATTTTCAGATAGTGGAACGAGAAGGCAGAATTGCCCCAACCTTGAAACTTGTACCCAAATTTCAAGAAACTAAGGAAAAATGAGCGAAACTTCTGAACTTCCGGGATTAGTACCCAAAATATGTCCTCTAACCGTGGAAAGTATATGAAGCTTGGTTTATTTCTAATAAAGATGCAACGAAAATATCGGATGCGTCCGAGCAGTTTACGGATAGAAACTTAGGAAAGTTTCTTCCTGGGTTTTATGTTGAGGAAGTTGAAATTCCGTGCTTATAGGTCGTTAAAGTGCCCAGCAACGCCCAATTCTCCCTCTCCGCAACCTGCAATAGAAATTCACTTTACTAGTGAGGAGTTACACCAGTTGTTCGTATGCTGTGCCGTCTCATTCCAAGATTTGAACGAACCCAGGTGAATATCGATACTTGGTTTCAGATGGGTGTTAGCGCAAGGGGATAAGGACCTAGACGACCACACCTCATCATCGGCTTCCCAAGTTCTTAAGATGAACTGTGACGGCACTGCAGAAAGGGAATCCACGTAATGGAATTCCCATGGATGCAATCTTGGTCTGCGTGGAGGACTAAGATCATGCATGAAATTAACTTGGGCCAAAGCAGGTAGCCCTTCCAAGGCATATATAAACACAACTAATCAGTCCGTGAAGTACGACAGCAAGCTTTGTGACCAGTGTTTGCATGTAAACTACAAAACAGACAATTGCACACCTGTGTAAATCTGCATTTAAAAGAGAAAAATGTGCGAGCCATGGAAAACGGAAAGGCCCATTTACATCACGCCACTCAAAACTGTTAACTCTGCTTCTTCTTCCATGCTTCCATGACCAGTGTTGCATATATCAATTCGTTCCATGCATCGGGAACCCCAGGCAGGCACCAATGGCTGCAGTCTTGACGCCTTGTGGAGACCTTCTGTGTTTGAGCCAAGGATTTCCTATAGATAGATGGGTGTCCATCCTTGCGTGCATTCGTTAGTCTTGTTATATTCAAGAGAAAAACACGAGTTTGCATGTTGCGAATAACTTCGTCCATGATCTGCATCCTAATAGGATAACTGGCGAGAGCTTTCCCCTTATATATGGGCTCAGTTTCGTTGTTGCATGACCCACCAGAATCCCACTCTCCTCCTCTGTGCAAGAAAAACACTCATAGTCAATGCCAGATGTTCGGTATATTTTCCTTTAAGTTGCAGTTCAATTATGACAATAATCCAAATGTTAAATACTTAAACTTGAATCTTATACATATGCCTACCACAAGGTCGCCAATTAAAAAAGTGAATCAAATACGAATTGCAATGAGAAGGCATTTTCAAAATGGAAAGAAACAACATGCTATAAATGACAAGGAAATTTACAAGGGATTTTGGAACCAAATTGGAAGTGCTATAAGAATCAAACACATTGCGAACAAGAATCACGTAGAAAGGAAAAACTTTTAATAAAACCTACTAACAAAGGAGAATAAACAACATACTGAAAGGCGAGAATCACAGAGAATCAGGTGCGCTTCTGATGAAACTTCAATAGATAATTTCACTGTCTGGTGAAAAAGGATAACAACTAACCTGAAATGGGCAGAAGAATAACCACGATAAAATATCAGCTTATTTGACGATTTCATGTGTTGATCAATCCATCCTGCCCATGTCTTCATAGCCCTCTTATAGGCTTCAAGCGCTTCCAGATGTGGATAAACAAAATCTCCTTCTTGGTAATAGTCCTTCCTGTGTTGCACTATCCATTTGACTATCCATTTTCACATCAAGAACAGTATTGCAGGAATTAAATATAAAACTATAAAAAAAGAAGAGCAAGTCATTCATCCTTAACAAAGAAATAGCAATGTACCCCTTGGAGGTTTTCCCATGACTCCACCAGTGGCCCGTGTTAAATATTAGAATGTCAGCATGCTTCCACCTGGATGACGTTTTGTCTATTTGATCTATTTGTAAGCTAGGCCTAGATTTTCCCTTTGCAGTTATTTGTTTTCGTTCTCTAACGAGAAAATGTGATCTAGAAAACTCTAGTGTACAATTGTAGTCCTGCAGCATTGACAAAGAAAACATGAAATATTAGATTCACATCATGGAACAAATTGATGTTCATAAAAAGGGTTGAACTTTTAAATTTGGCCTCTAGCGTGCAAGACGGGCACTGACATAGCAACATAAGTCTGATGCATCTGCCAATTGGGAACTGTATTTGGAATGAAAAACCAAAAAAAAGGAAAAAAGTAAATTGGCAAAGATAGTAAAAGTTCCAGTCTTAAGAGAATTTCTGGGTTTCTCGAGCTGGGGTTAGGCAGGCCCTTACCACATGCATGCCTTGACTATCAAACTCATGACCTCTTTCAACCTGAAAGTTTCTGAGTTAAACCTCCAAGCCAGTAGACAGAGACTATTAGGGACATACATACACTACAAGCACACAAACACACATCAAATTAATAAATAGAAATTGCAGAAAAAAGGACACTTGACTACCATGAAGCGAAAAATATAGTAGCCACGGCCCTTTGTTATTTTATGTCCACGAGTTTCATATATTCTGCTTTTATCAGGCAAAGCTTCACTTAGAAGACATAGCATTGACTCAAATTGGTTGCGGTTCATGGAGTCTCCGACTAGCATAATCCTTTTGCCTTGAATTCTTTCCAAAAAGTCAATCGCATTAAACCTACATGTGTAAGACATAAATAAAGTTTACACTGATAGACACAATAATAAAGTTCATATCATCTACTCCTAGATAAGGAAAAAAAGTGATCATCATCTAAAAAATCTCAGGAAAAAAGAAATTCAGCTTTAGATGAAACTCCTACTTTCATCATTTCTAGGTGAAAATTGATGCGCACAGAGCAAGGACAGTCAACATCCGAATTCCTATCCAGACTTTCCATTTTTCATAGTAAGAGTTGTTTTGCTTACCTGAAAGGAGGATTCACATTGGACAAATAATTATGCTCAGGACAAATTTTAACTTTTTAGAAAACTTAATAGGTAAGGTTTAACAATAAAGTTGATCAAGGAAAATCCTGCAATTTATTGAGCCAAACTGAAATTAAGAGATTCTTAGTTATTTCTTGTGATTGATCATAATTTCCAGTTAGTTCTGGTTTTTCCAAGTTTAACATAGAGTATCGTTTTTGTTAGAAAAATGAGTTCACCTATCAAATGACAACTCAAGTCTTCATTGTTTTCTGGCAAATGAGTTCAGGTTAATTTAACATGATGTATTCTCTATAAGCTTTACAGGCAAATGGGTGCATGAGTCGAAGTGAAAAAGAAGTTCCTAACAGTGCCAGATTAAAGATAGAATTACATGGGTTGGTAGAAGAGGCTAAAATATGGATGCTCAAGATATATACGAGTTCAAAGTTTCCAAAAAACGATAGATCAACTTATGAACTGCAGTTACTGGACGGGTGCCATCACCAAATGCTATGATCTACAAGCATAAACAGTTTTCTGCCTTGTCAAGAGCAATGTTCAGATGGTAGTTATTCATCAGTTAATGTTGCATTTTTTATTTTGTGTTGAATAGACGGCTCCAAGAAATGTTTTATGATGGATTTGGAAACAACAGATGTAGTTGTCTGTTAGCAACCTGATCACATCCAAGCAATAGCTTAACACTAAGAAGAAAAGAGCAGGGCACCGGTGAGAAAAGAACTTTCAGTGATAATACAGTAAAGAACTTTGTCTTCCAAAGCTTCTCCCACTGTTTCTTTGTGAATATGGACTAAAAAAAGATCATCTTCAATTATTAGGTGAAATAACGAGCACTACCACCAAATTTTGCTTTCAGGATAAACCCCAAGTCATATAAACTTCAAATACGCATACAAAATCACCACTTCTCAAATAAAAAAAGATGCATCTTATTCTTCAGCTAAAGATAGTGGCACTTAAGCTCCAGAGCCTCTGGGAATGGCTAATTATTCCCCATCATTGCACTGCCATCTAATATGCTTTGACAACAGATGAAAAACATAAGTAGGGAACCATTGGCTAGAGATAGACATGCAGTAGGGAATACTATGGAACTTCTATCTATGTTGTGGGGAATAAATGCCATCTACAGTAGTGATAGAAACAATTTGGCGTTTCATGAATCACCTGTGCATATTAAGCAATGGAATTGTCCATCTTATTCGTTATAAAAACAGACAAAAGAAGATTAAGAATGCTGATCAGAATTATGTCTCGACTTTCTTTGAAGTCAATAAGGATACGGTACTTATAAAAGGTCCAAACAGAATTTTAGTCTTTATAGGTCTGATCCGCTGATATTTCATAAGCATTGTATGACTACCTTATTCCTGACTATGTCTCCCATTCTCTCCCAACGTTAACTTTTTCTTATCATTAACCGGTAGTAATCATTGATCTAACTTATTGTGAGTTAAGCTGCCAACATGGCACATGATAGAGCTCTATGGAAACAAAGAATCCATGTAGCCGACCCCGCCTAGTATGAGAAAAGGCTTAGTTGTTGTTTGTTGTTTGTTGTTTGTAACCGGTAGTAATCACGATCGTCTGCATGCACAGAAAAGTAGGCACCTTACTTCTCATATGTTGTGATTGGCCTGTACTAGTAAGAGGAGGGATATAAATGGACGGGAGAGTCCACCACTCAAGCTAGGACTAAAGGAAGAAATAGCTTTCTGTCTGACAGTGTTGGGTGTAACACATACCCAACACTCTTCATCTTGACACGAAATGCGTGTCAGAAGCAACCGGAATTGATTTTGTAGTGCAACTGAAGATCACTTGCAGATTAACCTACAAGCTAGGAAGTATTTGGAGTTTTCTAAGTCAATGGATGTAACAAATTTCTTACCCGAAAAGAAGTGGCAAAGGAAAAAAATCACATGGAAGAACGCAGCTGAACAAACATCATTATTTAATCAAATGCCAAAGCCATTTATTACCTCGTCTCTAATTAGAGACGCAAATCTGCCCAGTCCAATACGTACACTCTTCTCCCAGTAAGCCTACCTCTTATCATTTGAACTATTTTTCTTCTTCTATCAGTTCAAATGAAAGGAGAAAAAACAAACTTTTTGTATTACCTCATTACCTCAAATGAAAGGAGAAAAAAAAGAAACTTTTTCTATCAGTCCAATACGTACACTCTTCCCAGTAAGCCATTTATTACCTCATTATTTAATGGTTTCTATTCTACTGCAATTCAGCAACATATATGAAACGAGAAAAAAGAATACGAACTTTCCACCATCTTCGTTTTTGTACTATCGATACATCACTTACCGACCTGGGGATCTCGCAACCATGAAGCTTCCATCTCCATTTGAGATATCCAGAATCTTTTCTTCCATTTTCCTGGCAGCTGAAAGCCTCGTCTACATAAGGACATGACGCCGGCTGATACAATGGATATGAATCGTCCCTAACCCAATCTCCAGAGTACAGATCACAACTGTCTTTAAGTGGTGAAGAAATAGGATCTATTTTCTCACCGTCCGTAATCAAATCTACAACAGGGGAAGAGTTCTGACGACTCCCAAATGGACGGATTATACTAGATACAGAAACTGAAGAGTTGGTTGGTGCTATTTTAGGAGAATCAATGGTGTGATTGTAGAGGCTGGTTTTCGATATCAGAGATGGCAGAGGAGGAGGAGGGATCCCATGGGGTACGAACCTGTGGCCTCTTTCAATGATAAAGACGGGCTCTAGGAAGTTTTTGCTGAAGAAAAAAGCCCCAAACAAGAATAAAGAGAACAAAGCAATGAGCTTGAGATGATTTTTCTGCAAAGAGGCAGCCATGGAATAAGCTCCCTAAGAGAGAGAGAGAGAGAACTTCATTGGGAAACAAAATCCAGATGGAACATTGTGACCAATCGTATCGCAAATAGCAGCTTTATCGCACCCAGAGCGTTAGCGTAACGGGCAAGGCGCTGTCACGCCGTTGCTGCTGGTGTGCGGTTCCAATCCAAGGGGTGCATGTGTTAGCTTCGGCCTGCCTTTGTTAAAAAAAAGAACTTGCATCATTCATTCTCAGCGTACTTTCTCTGACTAATCCCTACAATTTTTAGAATTTTCCAAACCTTTATTAGGTCATGGAGATCTTCCAAATCCGTCGTCTGATTCTAAAATTATCCCTACTTCAACAACATTAGCAATTTTAGTTAAGATTGAAGTGAGAGAAAATATACCGAATGCTCGAGCTTTACCTTTCAAGTAAAGGATCTATCAAAATGGAAGCGTATTTTTGTTCACTTCTTAACAAACCAATCATGACAATTTGTTCCACACCTCTCACTAACAAAAGTTGATTTGTTACTGAAGTCCAATACGTAATTCATGTTATGAGATTTGAAAGTGTTCACTTTGCAAAGTTGATTTTCAAGTCTTACACCATTGTTGCTATGTTTCAAATGATCCCAAAGAAGACATCTGGAAAATACAAGACGACACAATTTTTGTATATGTTATTGTCACGCATGCTCTTGATTATAAATAAATCCGACTGATAGGAATAGTTTTCGCATCAGCCGGAATAGGCCCATTTTCTAATAGCGCGGCTCTTTTCATAAGACTTGTGTCCGGTCCGCAATTGAGAACGCTTCTAGAAGACTACAACTTGAAAGACGAGGCCTACCGATTTTTAAATTGTGCTCTTCTCGGTTCGCTTGCTGTTACTAGGAGAATCCTTGGAAGTTCCTTTTCCTCCCGCAACAGCCGCATGCTCTTGATTGTCGTACAGCAAGGTTCAGTCCAGTGCAAGCCACAAATCACCCATTTTTTGTTGAATCATATGAGTTCATCAGAATTGGGCCGTTTGTGTCTTCAATTGGTTTTCTTTTCCTTTAGATTTTTCCTCACATGGTTGTTGAATTTCAGTTGTTGATGCAGGCTGATTTCAGGATGACCCTTGATCTTTTCAGAGAATATTTCAATTCAAAAACCACATCTAGCAGCAATAAACATCTTAAAACTCGAACGCCTTTGAGGCACCTGAATTTGTGAAGTTCATAAACCTCTAAACGTGTAAAAGCTAATTAAATGCCTTCTTCCGATTCATTTACCACATGAACACATTTCATTGACCTGTTTGTTTCATGAAACAATGTCTTCTGATGACAAACGGCTCCGCACACAGACAACATGAAGAAACCGTCAACTACAACGCACAACAATGATGATGATCGACACGCACGAACCAAAATACCTCCCACGAGAACAAAGTAATTCTCGACCAAGCAACAATTCATGAAGTACTGCTACCTGGTTCATGAGCCACTATCCAGTCCATCTTTTCAGCAAAATCCTTTCATGCATCTGATCAAGAAAGGAAGAAAATTAAAGTCAGCAACCATTTCTGATTGGCGGAGCACCGTGAAAACTTGTGGAATCAAATTAAGCTTCAACTGATGGACTTGCTGTTATGTATGGGGAGGTGCATATATACAGGATAAATCACGAAATGAAGGAACTGTCAAGAGAAATGGTATGCTTTGCATGCATGGAAATTTAAGTTTAGTATAATTGTTCCTACTCTTGTGTCTATCAGATCCCTTTTATGTTGATTTTAAATTTCCATGCATGTAAAGCATACCATTTCGCTAGAGATCATGTTAGCCCAACTAATTGGTTGCGTAAAATGGAATTAATTTATCTAGATTTTCAATAATGCAAGAAAAAACACATGACAGAGTTCCATTTCTATTTATAAGATTCTCGTCTTGGTCAAAGTTGCACGTGAAAATTTTACATTTATAACTAATTTCATGAACTCCGCCCATGTAAGGGATCACCCTTGCATTGCCGGTCCCAAGCCCGGATAAAGGAGGAGGGTTGTGTTAGGCTTCCGACAGCCAACGTAAAACTTCGTCGGATTTCTACAACATGGATTACAAAAATTATGAGCATTGCTTTGGGGCGTTCCCGCCTAGCGACGTGCTGCAGAGCCCGAATGCAGTAAGAAGTAAGCAAGGGCCACTACATTTTCGCCCGAATGTAGTGAATCAATTGCAGAGAGGGTTCCCACATCATGGACGGGTGTGGGTAAAGAAGTTAGTCCCGCTACATTGCCGCCCGAATGTAGTGAAAAATTTTCAGAGAGGGTCTCCGCATTTTGATTATGGACGGATGCGGGGGGTAAGGAAGCTAGTCCTAGATAATAAGATTCGTATTGGTTCTTGGAATATCGGAACATTATCAGGTAAGCTAATGGAGGTGGTAGATACTATGATTCGGAGAAATATTCATATTCTATGTTTACAAGAGACAAAATGGGTTGAAGAAAAAGCAAAAGAGATAGAGGATACAGGTTTTAAATTATGGTACTCAGGTAAAGAAAAGGCCCGAAACGGAGTTGGTATTATCATAAATAAAGATTTAAAGGAGAGTGTAGTAGACATACAACGATATGGTGACCGAATCATGACATTGAAATTAGTGTTAGGAGTAGAGGTTTTGAATATAGTTTGTGCTTACGCACCCCAAGTAGGACTAGAAGATAGTATAAAGACAGTTTTTTGGGAAGAGTTAGATAAGGTGTTTCAAAAGATTCCACAAAGGGAGATGATTTGTTTAGGAGGAGATTTAAATGGACATGTCGGTAAAGAGGCATTAGGATATCAAGGGATTCATGGAAACTTTGGTTATGGGGATATAAACGAGGAAGGTAGGGAGATTTTAAATTTTGCTATGTCATTTGATCTCTTTATAGTCAATACAATCTTCAAAAAACGAGATGAAACATTTAATTACTTATAACAGTGGCTTATCACAAACACAAATTGATTACTTTATTTGTAGAAAAAAAGATAGAGCGTGTTGTAAAGATTGTAAGGTAATTCCAGGAGAAAGCTTAACCACCCAACATCGACTTTTAGTTATGGATTTACAAATAAAAAAATGGACAAAGAAGAAAAGAGTGCATCGAGCTATTCGGACTAAATGGTGGAACCTCAAAAGTGAGAAAGAAGATATATTTAAACAAAAAGTCCTTCAAGGAGATGTTTGGAATTATGTTGGCACACCCTCTGATATGTGGAACAATATGGCTATACATATTAGGAAAGTGAAGATGTGTTAGGGGTATCTAAGGGAGGTGTACCAGCACAAAAAGAAGCTTGGTGGTGGAGTGAAGTAGTACAAAACAAAATCAAGGCAAAGAGGGCATGTTACAAATTACATTATGCTAAGAAAACTAGTGAAACTTTAGAAGCTTATAAGAAAGCAAAGAAGGAAGCAAAAAAGGCTGTTAGTGAAGCAAAAGCTAAATTTTGGGAGGATTTATATAAAAAACTCAACTCAAAAGAGGGTGAAAGAGACATTTTTAGGATAGCTAGGGCTAGAGATAAGAAAACTAAAGATCTTAATTATGTTAGATGCATAAAAGACGAGGATGAAAAAATTCTAGTGGCAAATGATGATATAAGAAATAGATGGAAAAACTATTTTTATAATCTTTTTAATGAAAATAAAGATGTTAGTATTAGTTTAGGAGATTTAGCCAAGTCAGAAAAGTATATAAACCACAATTTCTACCGACGTATTCAAAAGAATGAAGTCAAAGAGGCTCTTAAACATATGAAGAGTGGTAAATCGGTAGGACCAGATAATATTCCTATAGAAGTTTAGAAAATACTAGGAGAAATAGGAATCACTTGGCTCACAAGACTATTTAATGAAATATGGAAAAACCAAAAGATGCTCGAGGAATGGAGAGTAAGTACACTTATACCCGTATATAAGAACAAGGGAGACATTCAAAATTGTGCGAATTATCGAGGTATCAAGTTAATGAGTCATACTATGAAATTATGGGAAAGAATTATTGAATGTAGGTTAAGACAAGTATCAAGTACAACAGAGAACCAATTTGGATTTATGCCAGGTAGATCTACTATTGAAGCGATTCACCTTTTGAGACGTCTTATGGAACATTTTAGAGCAAAAAAGAAAGACCTTCACATGATATTTATTGATATAGAAAAAACTTATGATAGGGTACCGAGGGAGGTTCTTTGGAGAACTTTGGAAAAAAGAGGTATCCCATTGACATATATTAACCTTATAAGAGACGTGTACGATGGTGCAAAAACATGTGTGAGGACTCATGAAGGAACGACAGACTTCTTTGAAGTTAATATTGGGTTACATCAAGGATCAACTTTAAGTCCATACTTATTTATAATGGTGATGGATGAGTTAATAAAACATATTCAAGATGAAGTACCTTGGTGTATGTTATTTGCAGATGACATTGTATTAGTGGAGGAGTCTAAGGAAAAAGTTAATAGAAAATTGGAACTATGGAGAGAAACATTAGAAAGCAAAGGCCTCCGACTTAGTAGAACAAAGACAGAATATATGGAATGTAAGTTTGATCATTTGGCTACTTCAGAGGACATAGAAATTAAAATTGGCACACATTGCATTCCCCAAAAGGAAAGTTTTAAATACCTAGGGTCAATTTTTCAAAGTGATGGAAGAATTGATGGAGATGTTACACATAGAATTAATGCTGGTTGGTTAAAATGGAGAGGAGCATCAGGTATTCTTTGTGATAAGAAGATACCATTAAAATTAAAAGGTAAATATTATAGAGCAGCAGTTAGGCCTGCCATGTTTTATGGTTATGAGTGTTGGGCAGTTAATCATCAACATGTACAAAAGATGTCTGTGACAGAAATGAAGATGTTGAGATGGATGAGTGGTTATACAAGAAAAGACCGTATACATAATGAGGTTATTAGAAACAAATTAGGAGTGGCACCAATAGAGGATAAAATGAGAGAACATCGTTTAAGATGGTTTGGACATATAGAAAAAAGATCAAAAGAAGAACTTCTAAGAAGGTTAGAAAACCTAAATTTGGAAAGTATTAAAAGAGGTAGAGGACGACCACAAAAGTGTTGGAAAGAAACAATAAAGAATGATCTAGCTTATTGGGAGTTAACTGCTAACATGGCACACGATAGAGATCTCTGGAAACAAAGAATCTATGTAGCCGACCCCGTCTAGTATGGGAAAAGGCTTAGTTGTTGTTGTTGTTTGTTGTATAACTAATTTCATGAGAAGCCAACGTCCAGCCAACAACTTTGCCCATGTCTGGTTCATGTTCACCTCCCAACAAAGATGCCAATGAGCATAACATGACAAGACTTTGAGTTGTCATACGAGCATTGCATAACATAACTTTAAACCCCCCCTCTCTCTATAACTTATTAGCACATTCAAATGATTGATATTTGAATTTTAAAAGTAAAAAAAATATTTATATTTATTGTAGGTGTAATTAATTTAAAAATCAATTTTGTTTTTTCATCTAAATCATCTTTTCTAGAGATTTGTTTAAATACGCTATCACTTAATGTTGCTAGCATAAAAAACATGCACCATATATACAGTATATGTAAATTATGTTTACATGTATAAACAAGCTCATATGAAATGCATCCGAGTAAAACCCAACTGAATATCGAATGGCTTCAGTTTCAAAAGCATATCTGACATATCACGAACCAAACACAAAGGCTCACAAGTAGCCCTACTTTGATAATTTTTGAAAATGTTTATTTACTTTCCAAGTTATAAAATCTAAACAAAGAAATATTAAAAAAAGTTCAGCAGGTGCTGACGTGGAATATAAGAGAAAAGCGTGGGCCCCATCAGCAATTACCACATAAACTGAACAACCGCAAAAACAAAAACGAAAAATCTACAACAATAGCTGTGGAGCCAACTCAAATCCCATAAAAAATCGTTTCAAACTCGTGACAAAGGAAAAGAAAACACAGGAAAAGAGAAGGGGAGGGCCCCGTGCGCGTTCCCCAACGGCCCTTCCACGCCGAAGACTTGGAGAGACGTTCGGGCGTCAGCGGACCAACTATAAATGGTGGTTCCTATCGAGACCAACGCGGGGGCATCGCGACCACCACAAACAACTCCGTCGGAAGAGCCACCACCCTCCCCAGCAAAAGCGGCGGCTGCGACGAGGACGACAACCGGAACCACAACAGAGTCTGGCATGGCGAATTCCTCGAACCCCTCTTGGTTCACCCCGAAAAGGTAGGTTCGATTGATTTCCTCTGAGTTAAGGTCGATATCCGAGTGATTGGGTTATCTTTTCGTAATGAGACTGAATGTGTTCAATCGGTTTGGTGTTGACTGAGTATGTTTTTGGGCAAATGGTTGTTTGTTCTAGGGTTTGCATGCGCCTGTTTTGTATGTGTATATCTGTATGAGAGAGGGACTCTCTTTTTAGGTTGTTTTGAGTCCCTCGATTTGGGTGTGGAGAGTTAATTTTGGTCAGATTCATTTCCGCCAAGTTTTGGTGGTTGCTGAACATGTTGAGATGGATGTTTGCCACATAAATGAATTATGGATTTTGTTAATAGGGAAAAATTGGTGTACTTCCAATAGAAGATAAAATGAGAGAGATGCCGTTAAGTTGGTTTGAATATTAGCTGTGTGAGAGGATGAAAACATCGATAGTTATTGTTGTCTATCATTAGAATTGCGAATTATATTGTTTTTGCTCGGAACAAAATTGTTTCAAACACTTTAATATTTTGATTCCGAAAATGATGAGTCTGATGATCTTTCAGGTTGCTTCTGATATTTTGCATCATCAACATGCTGAATTATGTCGATCGAGGAGCAATAGCAAGCAATGGTGTTAATGGAACTCGTAGAACTTGTACGGATGGTGTCTGCACGAAAGGCAGCGGAATTCAGTAACAACTCTTATTCTCTCTCACTTTAGGCGATTATTCTTTGACCGTTTATTGTTATTTGGAGTTTTCCATCTTTTTTGTTCGTAAGTATTTTCGAAGCAAATTCGTGATATGGATTGCATATGCCAATCCTGGCTTGTCAAATATGTCCATGGCACTTGGTTTCATAATTGCAAGTTTTGTTTGTTCGCTAAGCTAAGTGAAATTATATTTCGTCTTCAGTCTGTCATCCTTTTTTTTATTCCTGTTGATGGAGTAATTTCTCCTTAAATGTTTGGTGCAGGGGTGATTTTAACTTAAACTATTTTGAGGATGGTCTTCTATCTTCAGCTTTTATGGTTGGACTTCTTGTTGCTTCTCCAATCTTTGCATCCTTAGCAAAGACGTAAGTGACTTTCTTGACCTCCTTGCCTTTTCTTTTGCAGTTGTAGCTTGTCACCTTCCAAATCAATAATAACAAGATAACTAATCTATGCTTCAACAATATAATATCATATCTGGTATTTAATTTACTTGTATTATTCTCAAGTTTTACATAGGGATCTTCTACTCATCTATGCCATTGATTGTGTCTGTTTTGTACACACAACTAGATTATCAAAGATAACAGGTGTTAAAGATTGCTCGTTAGATGGTTTATGCATTTTGATCTGGCAATATGATCAAATTCGAACCTTTTCTCATATAATGAGTTCTGTATGCTATGTTTTTGTATGCCATATAACAACAAACAACAACTAAACCTTTTCCCATACTAGATGGGGTCGTCTACATGGATTCTTTGTTTCCACAGAGCCCTATCATGAGGCATATATGTTTTTGTATGTCATATACTAAAGGTTATTTGTTATGTGGTGTTAAGATGATCATGTGGGTTATACTGATACGTGTTAGCAATGCAGCACTCAGGATGCATAATCGGATCAGGTTGTATCATGACTTGATTGAGAAACTTATCCATTAGGTACAGCATGGCGGTGGATCTACTAGCAAGTGTTGTGGGTGAAAATGGATTTTTAAGGTCGAGTTCTGAGATATACCAGTTCAATGAGCTCAATTAGACTCATGCATTTACAAGTAGATCATTCACACGGATAGGTATACAATGGTTCATCTGTTGTAAGTCATACTCATTGATTTCTCAATTTGGAAGGAGAAGGTCCTTATCTATTTGTACAACAAAGGGCATTTTCTTTATTTTGACTTGCAGCATAGAGTATCCTTTTTGGTTTAACGGTTAACCTTTATTGCATTCAAAATATTAAATTGATCATGGCCTGTCTTGCAATTCAATCAATGAACCCAACTTGATGAATCTGTGAGTCAAGTCTTCAACTACTACTCCAGATACCAGCTACCATTGTAGCTGGGATGGAAGTTCAGCACTTGGGTGAAATCAAGCCAAAATACTAAGCTCTGGGATAAACTTTGAAGATCTGTTCAGAGGCAGAGCAGGAGGTTCTAGTGGATGCACATGGAACGGGGTTGATAAACACACCAGGATTAATTTTTCCTGAATCAAGACCTCTTTTTCTCCCACAAAGTTTGTTAAATTGATCCCAGTGTTTGCATAAGGCATGGTGGACACGGTAACGTGAGAAATTATGTTCTAGTTGTATGTTTGTTGCAATGGGATGTAAAATTCACCACCTTGCCTTAAAGAGGTGAGCTAGAAAGTGCCACACGAATCTTTTGATTCATTTGGTTCTCATAGAATTAATCCACCAGGTAAAAAATTTCCCAGAAAGATTAAATACGCTACATATATACAACAACAAAAACTAAGCCTTTTCTCATACTAGATGGGGTGGGCTATATGGATTCTTTGTTTCCACATAGCCCTATGATGTGCCATGCTAGCAGTTAACTCAACATAAGCTAGATCATTTTTTTTTGTTTCTTTCCAACACTTTTATAGTCTTTCTCTTCCTCTTTTAACACTTTTACAATCTAGTTTTTGTACCTTCTTAGTGGAGCTTCCTTTGATTGTCTTTCTACATGTTCAAACCATCTTAAATGATTTTTCTTTATTGACACCACTCCCAATTTGTTTCTAATAACCCCATTATCTATATGACCACAAACTGCTCAACACTCGGAACCATGAAATATAGTAGATCCAATTGTTGCTCTATAATATTTATCTTTTAACTTTAACAATACCTTATTGTTACATATACCAATGTACTTCATCTTGAATATGTTTTGTTAACTCATTAATACTACAACACCACCAACTAAGTCTTTTTCCATACTAGATGGGGTCGACTACATGGATTCTTTGTTTCCATATAGCCCTATCATGTGCCATGCTAACAATTAACTAAATATAAATTAGATCATTCTTTATTATTTCTTTCCAATACTTTTGTGGTCGTCCTCTTCATTTTTTAACATTTTCACAATTCAATTTTTCATATCTTCTTATGGGAGTGTCCTTGGGTCATCTTTTTATATGTCCAAATCATCTTAAATGATTTTTCCTCATTTTATCCTCTATTGGTGCTACTCTTAATTTGTTTCTAATAACATCATTTATGTATACGAGCTTTCCTTGTATGACCACTCATCCATCTCAACATCTTCATTTATACTACAAAAATCTTTTGTACATGTTGATGATTAACTGCACAACACTCGTAACCATAAAACATATCAGGTCTAATTGCTGCCCTATAATATTAACCTTTCAATTTTAGTTGTATCTTCTTATCACATAGAATACCTAATGCCCCTCTCCATTTTAACCAACCGATATCAATTCTATGCATAACATCTCCATCAATTTTCCCATCACTTTAAAAAATTGACCTTAGGTATTTAAAATTTTCCTTTCCAGGGATGCAAATCTCTATGTCTTCCGAAGTATCCAAATGATCAGACTTATATTCAATATATTTTGTCTTTGTTCTACTAAGTCGGAAGCCTTTACTTTCTAACGTTTATTTCTATAGTTCCAATTTCTTATTAGCTTTTTCCTTAGACTCATCCACTATTGCAATGTTATTTGCAAATAGCACACACTAAGGTACATCTTGAATATGCATTAATCACATATAGACTTAAAGTTGATCCCTGATGTAACCCAATATTAACTTCAAAGGAGTTTGTCATTCCTTCACGAGTCTTTACACATGTTTTTGCACCATCGTACATGTCTCTTATAAGATTAATGTATGTCAATGGGATACCTCTCTTTTCTAAGGTTCTCCAAAGAACATCTATCGATACCCTATTGTAAGCTTTTTCTAGATCAATAAATAACATGTGAAGGTTTTTCTTTTTTGCTCTAAAATGTTTCATAAGACGTCTCAATAGGTGAATCACTTCAATAGTAGATCTGTCAAACATGAATACAAATTGGTTATCTACTGTACTCGATACTTGTCTTAACCTACGTTCAATAATTCTTTCCCATAATTTCATAGTATGACCCATTAACTTGATACCTCGATAATTCAAACAATTCTTAATGTCTCTCTTGTTCTTATATATTGATATAAGTGTACTCGTTCTTCGTTCCTCGGGTATCTTTTGGGTTCTCCAAATTTCATTAAATAGTCTTGTGAGCCGAGCGAGCCCAATCTCTCGTAGGATTTTTCATACTTCTATAGGAATATTGTTCAGGCCTACATATTTACCAACCTTCATATATTTAAGAGCTTCTTTAACTTCACTCTTTTGAATTCACTAATAGAAATTACAGTGTCTATACTTTTCTAAATTGTCTAGCTCTCATAAGCTAATACTAATATTTGTATTTTCATTAAAAGTTTATAGAAATAATTTTTTCATCTATTTTTGATATCATCATTCACTACTAGAATATTCTCATCCTCATCTTTGATGCATCCAACAAAAGTAAGATCCTTAGTTTTCTTATCTATGGCCTTAGCTATTCTAAAAATATCTCTTTCACCTTCTTTTGGGTTAAGCTTTTTATATAAATCCTTCCAAATTTTGGCTTTTGCTTCACTAACATTCTTTTTCGCTTCTTTCTTTTCTTTCTTGTAAGCCTCCCAAGTTTCACTAGTCTTCTTGGCATAATGCAATTTGTAACATGCCTTCTTTGCCTTGATTTTATCTTGACTCCAACACCAAGCTTCTTTTTCTGTCGGTACACCTCCCTTAGATTCGCCTAACACATCTTTTGTCACTTCTTTAATATGTATAGCCATATTGTTCCACGTATTAGAAGGTGTTCCTATATAATTTCAAGCATCTCTTCGAAGAACTTTTTAATTAAATATATCTTCTTTCTCGCACTTGAGGTTCCACCATCTAATTCGAATAGCTATATGCACTATTCTTCTTTGTCCACTTTTTTATGCAAATCAATTACTAAAAGTCGATGTTGAGTAGTTAAGCTTTCACCTAGAATTACCTTGCAATCTTTTAACATAATGTATCTTTTTTTCTAAAAGTCGATGCTGAGTAGTTAAACTTTCACCTAGAATTACCTTTCAATCCTTTCCACACAATCTATCTTTTTTTCTACAAACAAAATAATCAATTTGTGTTTGTGACAAACCACTCTTATAAGTAATTAAATATTCATCTCTTTTTTTAAAATTATATTGGCTATAAGGAGATCAAAAGCCATAACAAAATTTAAAATCTTCCTACCGTTCTCATTTATATCCCCAAAACCAAGTTTTCTATGAATACCTTAATATCCTAATGCATCTTTACCGACATGTCCATTTAAGTCTCCTCCAAAACAAATCATCTCCCTTTGTGGAATTCTTTGAATTACCTTATCTAACTCTTACCAAAAAGCCTTGTTTATACCATCTTCTAATCCTACTTGGGGTGCATAAGCGCAAACTATATTCAAAGCCTCTACTCCTGACACTAATTTCACTATTATTATAGTTTTGTTAACTCATCAATCTACCATAACTACTACAACTAAGTCATTTCCTATACTAGATGAGATCGGCTACATGAATTCTTTGTTTTTTTGAATCCATGTAAGACCAATAAAGTTTTACCCTAGTTGTCGGAAGCCTAATGCAACCCTCCTCCTTTATCCAGGCTTGGGACCGGCCATGCAAGGATGATCCCTTACATGGGCAAAGTTTTTGTTAACTCATCAATGATCAATATAAATAAATGTAAACTTAAAGTCTATCCTTAATGTAACCCAATATTAACTTCAAAGAAGTTTGTCATTCCTTCATTAGCTCTCTTACATATTTTTACACCATCATACATCTCTTTTATAAGATTTATTTATGTTGATGTGATACCTTTCTTTTTCAAGGTTTTCCAAAGAACACCTTATCGTAAGTTTTTTTTAGATCAATAAATACCATATGAAGGTTTTTTTGTATATTTACACCATCAATTTGACGTTACATATATATTTATAATATATATGTGCGTATGTATGTATGTATCTGTGTATGTATATCTATGTATGTGTGTTTGCACGTTTGTAGGTTGACAATACTTCTATTTTACTATTTGAAGGAATGCAGTTCATAAAAGATCTTTTTGGAAGGATCAAAGCAAAATATTGCACTAGCATCAGCATATTGTATCTTTAAACTGTTTGAGGTGATGTTATCCTGGGGTTATCAAGTAAAAGAGAACTATTTAATAAATAGTTCATTCTGAAATTACTTCAAGGGGTGAAGTATGCTATGGATATTATGCTGACTGGTAGTCTCTTCTGAATTCTAAAGAATAAGGCTATACACGTTTAGGTAAATTCTCATAATGGGCATGCATAGTTCATATTAGATTTTAAACTTTTATTATCATGTATCCATCTTATTTGACACATGCTTAGAGTACAACGACAACAACTAAGCCTTGTCCCATACTAGATGGGGTCGGTGACATAAATTCTTTGTTTCCATGGAGCTTGATTATGTGCCATGCTAACAGTTAACTCAAATTAAGCTAGAACATTCTTTATTGTTCCTTCCACCACTTTTGTGGTTTTCTTTCGCTTTTAATATTTTCACAATGTAGTTTCTCATACTTTATTATCGGAGCTTCCTTTGGTCGTCTTTCTACATGTCCAAACCATCTTAAACGATTTTTTCTTAAACAACTTTCTCTCATTTTATGATTTATTGGTAACACTCTCAATTTGTTTCTAATAACCTTATTATATATAGTCTTTCCTTGTGTGGTCACTCGTCCATCTCAATATCTTCATTTCTGTCACTGATATGTCATAAATATCTTTTGTACATGTTAACGATAACTACCCAACACTCATAATTCTATCCCTAACATCTCCATCAATTTTTTCCATGGGTTTGAAAAATTGATCCCATATATTTAAAATATAGCAAGTCTAATTGCTGTTCTATAATATTTGACACATGCTTAGAGTACATTGTGATAAATTATTCTCTCATTCTTTTAATAAGTTCCTTGTTAACTTAAAACCTGAATCCTTGACTATGCAGGCATAACCCATTTAGGTTGATTGGAGTTGGTTTATCAGTCTGGACATTTGCTACAGCTGGTTGCGGTTGTTCATTTAGCTTTTGGTCTATCATGATCTTCCGGATGTATGTCTTGGTTTCTCTCTACTTCTCTTTCTGTTTGAAATGTGTGGACTTGCTCCTTAAAGCTTATTTTCTAGTTGGAGTTTTTATATACATTGGGCTGTTTTGTATCTTAGGTTGGTTGGAGTTGGTGAGGCTTCATTCATAAGCCTGGCTGCCCCATTTATAGACGACAATGCCCCTCCTGCTCAGGTTCAATTGTGTATTTATGCTTTTTCTGGTGTAAAAATTGGTCTTGGAGTGTTTTTATACCATGGTCTTTTTTCCATGTACTTTATACTTGTTCTGTAAATATCATTTTGATCAGCACCTCATAGTGAAGGCCCTGATAAGCTGACCTCATATTTGTTCTGGGTCTTCCTGAACTTGGTTGATCTTTTTGCTTTTTGTGGCATACACAAAGTGATGGTTTAGTGTTTTCTGTTTTGTTCCTGGAACAGATTGATTCCTTTTCACTCCTTGTGACTTAATCTTCACTTTGTTGTCAGAAAACTGCATGGCTTGCTCTGTTCTACATGTGCATTCCAGCTGGAATTGCGCTTGGCTATGTATATGGAGGCGTGGTGAGTTATGTTTCTGATGGTATTCACCTGTTTCTCTAAAAGAGAACATGTGATTAACGCTTAAATGAAGTTTATGTCTAGTAGGTCCAAGGACATGAAATGGCACACCAGATGTTGAAAATAAGTTTCAATATATGAATGTTTAGGGTATAGATGTTTGTCTGTGAGAATCATGTGAAGACTTCTTCCGTTAGCTTCATGCACTCCACTGGTGAAACATGCTTCCTTGCTACTTGATTATGATTCCCGCACGACCATTTGGGATTGAGGTTAACTTTGTTGTGGTAAGTGGATTGAGCTTGCCTCATCCTTATACTTTAAACTCAAAGTGGTCGGTTATCTTGTGAAAGGACAAACTGCTTTAATAGGAACTAACCTCTCTGAAAACTAGAAATGATTAGTCCTGCATCTTCATTAGTTTTTTGCTGTTAGTCGCAGTTTGTTTTAAGGTCAGATTGACACAACTTAGCCATAAAAGGATTAAGCTTTCCATACTTCGTTTGTTGTTGCTTCGTGTTCCCCGTGAAACAGTTTTCTGTTCGTATACAGATCTGTGTCTTCTTAAGACTCATAGTAGATTACGGGATGGGGAATGGGGTTGACTTGTGCTGTATTTTTGCTTCATAATATCTCTTGAAGTTTTAGATGATAATGTGTGTGCTAGATAAAGCATTAATACATTGACATTTTCTGGTGGAGCTCAGTTAATGAGCCTACTGCATATGCAACATATAACAATTTTTGTTGTATTAGTATATGAAGGTCTGGAACTTGATTCCTGAACTGAGTTGATGTTGTTGGTGTTTTTGAGCATGTGTATCTTGATCAAATTTTGTAAATTACTGACCATTCTTATGCCAAAACCCATGCTATTGTTCTGCCCCATGACGTAGTGTCTTCTAAGAGGCAGCGGTACCCATGTCCACTTGCTGATGATGCACCAACACGGGCATGCTGACAAGCTGTCTCGCCAGCCTACTATATCAGATCTACATGAATTTAAAGATGGACATGATACCAAAGCTTATTGTTGAAGAATATGAGTTTAGAGTCATTTTTAGTACATTGGATGTCTTAGGACAGTAAATTTGATGTTTTAGGTATTATTGTAATCGTACGAAGTCGTAAGGGTATTTTGGTAATTTTCTGTACTAGGGGTATTTTGGTCATTTTAAGTTTTACAGCTCCTTATATAAGGGCTGATAGGTTGTATTAGGGTTTAGGGGGGCTGAGATTAAGAAAGAGAGAGAAAGAGGGGGGCGGCCTCGATTGGAGGTCCGCCCCCTCTTCCGATCTCCAAATTTCTTCTTCATTGTATATGATCTTTTTCTTTTTCGTTGCTCAATCTCGTTTTCAACATGGTATCAGAGTAGTTTGATCAATAAGAGTAGCGGCAAACTCGTCGGAAGTTGAAGCGGGAAGCCATAGGGAACCTGTGCAAGGGATAATTATTGTTCGTTTCCTTACAGTTTTGGTGGTCAGTTTTGAGCTACCGGTTGGTTATTTTCGGATTCTCTGTGGTGGATCATTGTCGTTTCTGGAAGTGTGTACGTTAGGGTTTGGCAGGAGTATCAACGGTTTTTTTTTTTAAAAGTTTCGATAAATTCCATGGAGTTCAAGCTGGGACGGATAAATCTCAATGTTATGGCGCAGGCAGGAGTTGGAGGGCTTGTTTTTGGCACTGATGATCAAACCTCTTCAAAGGAGGATAGATATGTTGAGCGTTGCCTCGATCGGATAAGTAATGGTGTTTTGGCAGAAGATAGGCATGCTGACATGGCTGAACTGCAGTCTATAGTGGCAGAAAGTGGTTCCGCTCAGTTGGCATTTGGCGCAATGGGATACCCCATGCTTTTGTCTGTTTTGAAAGAAGAGCGGGATGATGTTGAAATGGTTAGAGGTGCCCTGGAAACTCTTGTAAGTGCCTTGACGCCAACTAATCAGGCACGCAGATCAAAGAATGAAGTTCAACCAACTTTGATAAACTCTGATCTTCTTTCGAGGGATTCTGATGATGTTTCTTTTCTTCTAAGTTTGTTGTTTGAAGATGACTTCTATGTTCGATACTACACGTTGCAACTTTTGACAACTCTGTTAACCAATGCGCCCCACACAGGCTGCAGGAAGCTATTTTAGCCACACCCCGTGGGGTCACAAGACTTATGGATATGCTGATGGATCGTGAGGTCATAAGAAATGAAGCATTGTTACTTCTGACATACCTAACTCGTGAAGCTGAGGAAATTCAAAAAATTGTAGTCTTTGAGGGTGCTTTTGAGAAGATCTTTAGCATCGTTAAAGAGGAAGGAGGTGCTGAGGGTGGCATTGTTGTGCAAGATTGCATTGAGTTGCTAAACAACCTCCTTCATAGTAACGTTTTCAATCAGATACTGCTGAGGGAAACAGTAGGAATTGAGGCCTTTGCCTGATGAGATGATTAAATATGCCAGGGAGGATACACATTATCTGTTATACATATATGACTTGATGCGACTGAAGCTTCTGTCTTTTACCGATGATAATGATGCATTAGACTAATTGTTTGATGAAATGTTTCAGAGAAACTTCAACTCTCTCTGCAGGACAAGTGTTCGATGAAATGTTCAAGAGAAATATTCACCTGCACATCAAGTATTCAATGAAATGCCTAAGAGAGAGAGGTTTACCTGCATATCAAGTGTTTGTTAAAATGCTCAAGAGGGCTGAAAATTCAGAAAAAAATGTGAAGAAGGTATGAAGTAGTAGTGATGATTTCTTTATTGGAAAAACAACTGAATGGAAATAGAAGAAAAGATGGAATGTAGAAAATCAATCTTGTTTCACTACATATGCATGAAAAATCAAAGCATAGAAGATGCCAGAGGAATTTGATGGTATGGAATATGACAGTATCACCAAGAAGCATAAAAGTTAAAACCTTGAGTTGCTGAAGTAAACGGCCAGGAGGGCTGAAAAAGCGGTTGCAGTCACCATGTTTAGGGGCGCAGACCGACTAGTATAAGCAGATGTCTGTATTCTGCTATTTGAGTGGTATAGAGAGGGCACCCAACCAACACACCGGCTGTAGCCACCATGTGAAGGGGCACAAGAAAAGCCATGTGAAGTGTGCATGGTGGAGTAGTACCTCCTATCACAAAAAGATTAGCTTTTTCAAGAGTAGAAGAAACATGACTTTTAAGTGTAGCTGCCGAATCACTTTATAGAGTAAAAGAAAGAGAGAGGGAGCAACCGATACCCATAAAAGGGTTGTGTGTTACCCATGTGTCCTTGATTGTTCAAGTTGTTTTACAGAAGCCTCTAAGAGATCGCTTGCACACGTATGGTGAAGAAAGAACCAGATTTTTGGCAAGTTTGGAGTTCGAAGTATCTCACTCCCAACTTGAGAGGGGGTGTTGAAGAATATGAGTTTAGAGTCAGTTTTAGTACATTGGATGTCTGAGGACAGTAAATTTGATGTTTTAGGTATTATTGTAATCGTCTGAAGTCATAAGGGTATTTTGGTAATTTTCTGAATTAGGGGTATTTTGGTTATTTTAAGTTTTACAACTCCTTATAAGTTGTATTAGGGTTTAGGGGGGCTGAGATTAAGAAAGAGAGAAAGAGGGGGCCGCCCCCTCTTTCGATCTCCAAATTTCCTCTTCATTGTTTATGATCTTTTTCTTTTCCGCTGCGCAATCTCGTTCTCAACACTTATTTCATCCTTTCTCAATGTAACTGTAAAAGTGTATTAATTTAAATAAAGGATAATGTAAACACCCCAAATTTCAAAAATTTTGCAAAAACAAATGCCTGGTTCGAAAATGAGCTCAGAAAGCCAAAATTGGAATTTTCGAAAACACAGGAGCTCAAATACTTCAAACCTCCGTTTTACAACCCTATCGGAACATACATTCTTGAAAATGGACGAAAGTCCTATTTTTGCAAAAGCCCAGGTGAACAGGTAAAGCCTGGCCCAAAGCAGTTGCAACAGAAATTCAGAAAATTCAAAGAGCAAGCCCAGCCCAACGAAAAGCCAAATTCAAAGGCAAAAGAGGAGCCCAGGCCGCAAATGGACTTCAAGCCAGAAGCATCAGAGGCCCAGCCAACAGTGCCCCTGAAATCACGAACAATCCAAGTCGAAAACAACCAAAATCAGTTGAAATAGAGTCCGGAAAGGTGAAAAGGAGCTCGGACGATGAAATGGGGAAAACCCCCGCTTAAGACGGATCGTTGATAAACTCAAGGCCCGCACGAAGCGTTCGACTCAAGATGCCAAGAAGGAGAGAAGAAGAATTTTTTTTTGGATCAAATCTGGATCCAAATATTCAGATCCAAACCCAAGATCCAGATCCAAACAAGACTTGGATTGGATCCGGATTTCAGAATCAATCCAGGATCCATATCCACATAAGAGGCCTATAAAAGGACGTGAGGGGCTGGCTTGAAATGGCTGCAATTTTTTTCACGTTTTCAATTGGGAAGGAGAGAGAGAGAGAGAGGGGAAAGGTCAACAAAGGGGGCTGGCTTTCCCCCTTTGCTTTTTGTAAAACGTGGGCTCATGTTGTGGGCAAGATGGCTTCTCCATTTCACGCAAAATGAAAGGTGCTGCTCAAGTGGATCCGGCAGCCTTGGATGGCCCATTCTTTGTGAAGACTTGGTGCATGGAAACCACTCAAAACCGTGGCCAAGGTGAGTCCCTGGAACCCACCTAAACCACTCTCTTCTAGCCTTTCTAAACCACCCCATACCACCTCTTAAAAGTCCAGCAAAGTCCAGCCAAGAAGCTGGCCGAACTTCACTAAAAGCTACCCTAGTTTCACCCAAATCCGTCCCCACCTAATACCAGTCCAAGCTCAGCCATTGGCTGGCCGAGCCCACCCTAGATCAGCCTCATTTAGTACCTAAATCCTAACTCTCTAAACCACCCAATACCGTTGATAAAATCCAGCAACTTTCAACCAACTAAGAGCTGGCCAAATCTTGCTAAGATCGAGCCTAGTTCTACCCAAGTTCATCTCCACCCAAGCCCATATCAAGCCCGGCCAATAGCTGGCCGAGCTCACCCTAGGTCTGTCCTATTAGGTCCCCCAAAGACCAACCTAACCTAAACCCAAGTTGATCAGCTCGGCCACCCTTGGCCGAGCCATTTCCCTTTAGTCCTTTCATCACAAAGCCTACCTAAACCATCCATTAAAACCTACCTAGCTCGGCCACCATTTGGCCGAGCACTCCCTTAAGGCATCCCTTTAGTGTTTTGCCTAGAACTACCCATGGATCATCACCCAACTTGGACCCTAGCTGGTCGAGTATCACCTTAGGATTTGGACTAAAACCCTACCTAAGCCTTTCACCTTAGAGCTGGCCTTAGATCCCCTACACCTTTGCCTTAATTTTGTTCGAATCCCACCCAAAACCATAGAACCTTCGTGTGTCGACGTAGCCTAGATCGTGAACTAGGACCAAAACTCCACGCATCGGATCGATTCGCAGCGAGAGGGTTATCCAACGGTTATATCCAAGGTCGGATCCCATTGATAAAGAAAAGCCCAAGCAGACTAAGTGTAAGTGCTCGAATATGGTTCTTTACATTGTTTCAAGTTCAATTAAATTCGATACGGGGTTGTAATAATGGAGCGTAGTCTTCCCCCGAGATGTAATATTATAGCTTGAAACACGAATCACACACGTACACTCGAGCCTTTTCGCTCTTATCTGCATACATTCGCACACAAAACGGGCCTCAACAGCCCATAGGATATAGCTCTATTTATATACTTTCAGCTGGGTTTTAAGGTTGAAGTCGTGTGAGTTGTCTTTCATTTTATACACTCAAAGCACTCACTCACATTGAGCCTTTCCGCTCTTACACACACACACACACACACACATATATATATATATATATATATATATATATATATATACGTATTTCCCCTTTAGCTGGGTTTTTAAGGTTCAAGTCGTGTGAGTTGTCTTTCATTTTATACACTCAAAGCACTCACTCACATTGAGCCTTTTCGCTCTTACATATATATATATATATATACGTATTTCCCCTTCAGCTGGGTTTTTTTTTTTTTTAAGGTTCAAGTCGTGTGAGTTGCCTTTCAATTTATACACTCAAAGCACTCACTCACATTGAGCCTTCTCGCTCTTAAGATATAGCTATATATATTTTCCCTTCTGCATCTAAGATATAGCCATATTTCCCTTTCTGCTATTTCCCTTCTGCTATGTCTTTAAATTCCGGGTTTTCCCTTCAGGTTGTGTGAGTTTGCATTGCATATCCGCCACACTCGAGATAGGGAGCATATTTGCATCGAACCAGATTGATCAAATCGTGTAGAACTTGCCCAAAATCAAGCACTGGATGCACACGACTACACGCCAAAATTGGCTAAAACCCGAGAGACGTAGGAACGCATAGATCCCATGCATAAAAGTTGCAATTTTGACAAAACCAATCGATAAAACACTTTCGAGTTTTCAAAAGAGTTGTGTTTGTTTAAATCGAGTTTTCCTAAAGCGTACAGACTGACCCTTGCGCGCCGGTGCAAGAAAGTCTGCGACAAAAAGAACCCATTTGTCCACAGTCGCCCCAAAAGTTAGATATTTTCAAAAATTACTTCGCTAGTTTGAGGAAGCTAGCTGGCACGCCCTTTTTAAGCGACGGAAGCACGAAAAGATTCGCTTCAGGCCTAAGAACCCGGAAACGAGGATTTTCCATGTCTACAGATAATAACTTAAAGATGGAATTGTTCCATGTTTTTATGCTTTTTAAGTTGCCATGTTCTACCAACCATACCAAATCTGCACCGGTTTAACATAGTTTCTGTCTTAATTGTTTCAAGTAGGTTGAGAATTTGATGTTAATGATGTATTCATGTATTGATAGGTAGGAGATTACATCAATTGGCGTGTAGCATTCTGGATAGAAGCAGGCTTGATGCTTCCATTTGCTATTCTTGGTTTCCTGATTAGGCCTCTGCAGTTGAAAGGTGAATTTTTTTTCCTCTGAAAGTTCTTGGAACACCATTTCTTGGCTTTCATGGTTATTATGATTTATGCCTGAATTTGAAACATTTTATTGGATTGACCTATTGATGCTTTCTATACAACTATGCAGGCTTCTTTCCTTCTTCAAAATCATCAATAGTGCCAAGTTTCCAAGAGACATCTGTGGATGTTCAAGGTGTAGTATCTGCACTTCAAATATCAAATTACATACTATCGTTTTAGTGTTTTTCCTTTTTAACTATTTCATTGGGCTCTATTTTGACCACTGTAGATGCAGGTGAGCTAAAGGTTGTTGAGGACACACGTAGTGGAAGTGATGCTATCAACAAATCTCCTGTGTATGTGGATTCTTGCACTCTTTCTTGGATGTAAATGCACGCATGTAGGTGCATTTGTGTTGCTGTATACAAGCTATTTTGGGAAGCTATGTTCATATGGTTGTCAATCTGTGTTCTCATGTGTTTCTAGATTTATACCCATGGTATTTCATGTTGGTACTGAGATGCATGAAATCAATTAATTGTTCTCTGATGAATGGGTACAATAAGTCAGAATGGTTATGAAGGCCAGTTTCCATGTCTTTTTGATGCTCCTTTATATATTGATGCAATGAACTGCATTACCTGATCATGGAACTTCCATAATATTATCAGGATATACGACAGACTTTAGGGAGTGGCATTGTCTACAAACAAGGGGAAACTTTCAACTACTCATTCTAGGTTATTTTCTTATAAAATCATCAACAAGCTTGTTGGTTGCCCAATATTGTATTCTGGTGATTCAAGCTCTTGACTGAGCTTTTTGGAGAACAGTCTCCTTTACATTATTTTTCTAATTCTTCTGATAATCATCCTGTTATAAAATCCCCTTGCCCTTTCCTCTGTTTTTTTAACGGAAGGCAGTGTGCTTATTTCTTTTATCTATGATGATTTAGGTCTGCCAGTGCATCAAATATCGTGAAGCAAATTTCAAGGTTCTTCAGTGATCTGAAAGTGCTACTACTTGACAAGGTTTACGTTGTAAATGTTTTAGGTAGTTGTTCTACCTGCTATCCCTCTTCTTTTTCAAGTTTGTTTATAAGTTCAACTATTCAGAGTACTTGTTAGCTAAACTACTCTATCATTTCATATAAATTTATGTATGTATGCATGCATGTGTATGTATATATAGATTTTAATGCATATAATTTAACTAAAAGGGGATTCTGTTTTATCTTTTGGTAGATATGCAAAGAATAGTTTGACGTTCTATGTTTCTATTCCCACTTTTATCACAGGCAACCCAGTACTTAAAAATACAAATTGGTTCATATTGTCTGCAAATTCAAAATCTTTCTATGGCTGCAGGGTACATAGCATACAACTTTGTTATTGGTGCTTATTCATATTGGGGACCAAAGGCTGGCTATGCTATCTATAATATGGTAAGATTTTGGTGATGTTGTCTATAATGTCGTAAAAATCTTAATGTTTATTTTGTAGTATCTTCTTTAGTATGCAATGCCTTACTGTAGAGCTCCAGGCTGGATGTTATCAATCTGGATACATTTAAGATGTTGAAAAACGAAATGTCTATGTGAAAGAGAAGAAGTGAGCTGCAGAATGCTGCTCCTCCATCGTTATTTCATTCATTCTCAATAGAACAACATAATCGTGCCCTAAGGGGGCACTTACATAGTTCTAACTTGAAAGATGAAAATGCCCTTAAAGTAGATGGGCAATATATACACATATATCGTAAAGATGTTCACATTAAATCAAATTCTAATGATGAATATCCAAGCAGAAACTTTCTTTTACTAGGAATATTTAAGCATAATCAGAAAGGCCATTTTTTGGGTGCTACTTGACAATTTATTCCTTTTTTCATGCTTTGTTTGTTTAGATATATTTAATTGTCTTTGTTCTGTGAGTGGCGGTCATGCCTGTTTGTCTTTTCTTCGGTCAGTGTGTTGGTAGTGTCCTTGCTGTTGAAGGAACAAGTATCAGTCTCTTTGGGCAGTCAGTGTGGTATCTGCACTCTTCAGCGAGCGTCCTTGTCTATAGTGTCCTTGCTGTTGAAGGAACAAGTATCAGTCTCTTTGGGCAGTCAGTGTGGTATCTGCACTCTTCAGCGAGCGTCCTTGTCTAAATGCTGTTCATTTGTCACCCTTGTCTGCAGCCTCCTGCCACACTATACTCCGCCTTTGAAATGCAAATCCAAATACGTATGTCAGGTTGCACGTGTAGTCAAACATGGGTATCAGTAAAAGCTCAACCACCATGCGTGGTTTGCAACCTGCAAGGTGAGTTCAACAGGGCTTCTGTGCCCAAATCACTGTTCTAGTCAACGATTCAACTACGTCCTCTTAGACTAATTTGGTGTCCAAGGTCACCTCAATTGACTAGATGCCTTGCATCTTTGCTGCTTAAGACATTGATGTCCACACCAAAATGTTTTAATGGGGTTTTCATTGGGGCCCAAGATGTGCTATGTATCAAAGACTCAAAGGGTGGTGACTCTACAAACCATCTCTTTTGATTTCTGTGCCAATTCTAGGAACCAACTGAATCTGGTGGTTAGGATTTTCTCTCGAGTACCTGATCATGTAGCTAATCAGCAGATACATGTTTTATGCATTATTTCATGTGGTTTATGTCTTATCCAATTTATGCAAGGAATATGCATTTTGTGTCTTTTCTTGTTTATGACCTGACTGCAAATCCTTGTGGTAGAGCAATGCAGATATGTTGTTTGGAGGCATTACTATCGTATGTGGAGTCTTTGGAACCTTGGCTGGCGGCTACATTCTTGATCACATACAATCTACCATTTCCAATGCTTTTAAGGTAGTTTCATTTGGATTTCAAGAAAAAAAACAAGAGTTTGTTGGGGTTCGTGTTGTTCACGTGGTTGTCTGCCTTTGAATGCTTTCACATGGTTATCTTGCTTTGATTGCTGAAACTTGCTTCTCACATGTTATATTTTTCTGATTTGGTAAGTGGGGAAAACAGCAAAGCGAAATGGGACTAACATTATCATATTTCATTAATAGGAAGCTATTGTCTCGTAGGTAGTTGCTGTAATTTGCTTTTATGGAATCTTTTATCCCTTTGATTTCGAAATGAAAAAACAATGTGAAGTGTGATCAGTAAGTTTCATTAGGCATTGGTGGTCTGGCTTAAATGCAGCAAACACAAGAATTTTGACATACTGTGCTCTTTAATTAACTTCAACGTACAAGCTACAATTTCTAATGTTAATATCACTCTTTAAGTTAGAATATTTGATCAGGTTTTCCTTCCATTATGTGATACATATAGTATTGTTGAGTCATGCTTACAATAGTTGATGCTTCGTAACATTTTATTGAATATGTTTCACAACAACCTTTTTGTCAGTCCCATATCGAATTATCAGATGTAGACTCCATATCTCCAGAGTGCATCATCAATACAGTGCCGTGCATAACCTTTTGTATGTGCAGTCTTTGTTATGGAGCCGGTCAAATGCGTTACCATGTACATCCTAGGCTTGCATAGTTTTCAGGTAGAGAATTTCTTACTCGTAGGAATTCTCATCATGCTCGGTGCTCCTGACAAATGAAGTACATTAGATTAAGAAACATCTTTTTTTCCATTCTATTATTTGATAACTTGGCTTTGGATTACTTATCTTTTACAGTCTGTCTTTCTTTTATTATTTTAAAATTTCATTTGGTATGATAATGCATGATTTCAAATGTTTGGTGAAAATATCATAAATTGGTTGCAAAATTTCTTTTATGGCACTTCGAGGGAGACAAACATTTCTTAAACTATTATTGTTAATTGCATTTGGGTCTCTGATGGAGTTTCCTTGGATTTTGGATGCTCGTTTTTCTTTTCTGAAAAATTTGACAGATACGGTTTTACATCTTTTGGACATATTTCAATACAGGCTTTATCAACCATGGCTTATATCTAAAAATAAATACTGGATTCTTTCCTGTGACAGTTAATCAGGTACAATTACAAATATAATTCTTTGCAATTTCTTTGTGGGTTCTCCTTGAGATTGTGTTTCAGAAAAGGAAATTCACTATAAAACATCATAATTTTTAAAACATTTTAAATATATAAAGGACAAGAAATGACCTACTGCTTTTCCTTGTAAAATATATTTAAAAGAATTATTTTAAAAGTAGAAAAGTATCAGTATATCTTGAGATATATGTAAGAACATATATTAAAAGCTGCAATAGGTTAATATATTATTGTGGAAAATATTGTTCCTTCTATTAGCCAAGTGATACTTCACAAAAGATTCATTGCATTAAATGGTAAACCAGCTAGTCTTTATATGGGTATATTGCCCTCAAAATGCTCTTGTTTTTGAATTTTTTGGGAAAGAATATGATATCATACCAGTGTCTCTTGAAAAAGTGTGTACTGCTCTTGACCTTGCAGTTAGACCTCTGTTTTACTGTCAGATTTGTAGTTCTCAACGGACCCCAAGTCTCTAACCTTCCCTAGGTCATCTTACGGCAGATACTTGACCTTGCATTGTCCAAGGAACTTGTTTAAATATGCTATTTGTAATGAGCACTTGATTCTTATTATACAGATTATACTATTGTAGCACATTGTTCACCAAATTGGTATTTAACTTATATATCAATGTAAAGTTTGAATATATCAATCTCATAGAGGAAGGGTAATGTGATAAATCACATTGCTAAATTCACTTAAACGATTGCCATTGTGGAATGAAGCGAAATGGACTTGTCTAATAGCCTCAAATAGATGCAATGAGAAATATAAATATTTATGAATTGATAAGGGACTATACAATGTAGTCTTTTAAATAAAGGAAACATGGTAGATGGACATGGAAGATGATAAAGATGTGAAAGGATCAAAAGTTTTCTTCTCAATCTGTTTCTTAGAAACTATTGACAACAACAACAACTAAGCCTTTTCCTATACTAGATGGGTCAGCTACATGGATTCTTTGTTTTCATAGAGCTCAATGGTGTAATGATAGATAGGTAAGTTTTTATTGTTTACTTCCAACAAACTCCACCCATGTAAGGGATCACCCTTGCATGGCCGGTCGCAAGCCTGGATAAAGGAGGGGGGTTGTGTTAGGCTTCCGACAGCCAACGTAAAACTTTATCGGATTTTTATACCATAGATTACAAAATTATGATAGAGGGTCTCCGCATTTTGATTATGGACGGATGCGGGGGGGTAAGGAAGCTAGTCCTAGATAATAAGATTCGTATTGGTTCTTGGAATATCGGAACATTATCGGGTAAGCTAATGGAGGTGGTAGATACTATGATTCGGAGAAAGATTCATATTCTATGTTTACAAGAGACAAAATGGGTTGGAGAAAAAGCAAAGGAGATAGAGGATACAGGTTTTAAATTATGGTACTCAGGTAAAGAAAAGGCCCGAAACAGAGTTGGTATTATCATAAATAAAGATTTAAAGGAGAGTGTAGTAGACATACAACGATATGGTGACCGAATCATGACATTGAAATTAGTGTTAGGAGTAGATGTTTTGAATATAGTTTGTGCTTACGCACCCCAAGTAGGACTAAAAGAGTGCATCGAGCTATTCGGACTAAATGGTGGAACCTCAAAAGCGAGAAAGAAGATATATTTAAACAGAAAGTCCTTCAAGGAGATGTTTGGAATTATGTTGGCATACCCTATGATATGTGGAATAATATGGCTATACATATTAGGAAAGTGGCGAAAGATGTGTTAGGGGTATCTAAGGGAGGTGTACCGGGACAAAAAGAAGCTTGGTGGTGAAGTGAAGTCGTGCAAAATAAAATCAAGGCAAAGAGGGCATGTTACAAATTACATTATGCCAAGAAAACTAGTGAAACTTTAGAAGCTTATAAGAAAGCAAAGAAGGAAGCGAAAAAGGCCGTTAGTGAAGCAAAAGCTAAGATTTGGGAGGACTTATATAAAAAACTCAACTCAAAAGAGGGTGAAAGAGATATTTTTAGGATAGCTAGGGCTAGAGATAAGAAAACTAAATATCTTAATTATGTTAGATGCATAAAAGACGAGGATGAAAAACTTTTAGTGGCAAACGATGATATAAGAAAAAGATGGAAAAACTATTTTTATAATCCTTTTAATGAAAATAAAGATGTTAGTATTAGTTTAGGAGATTTAGCCAAGTCAGAAAAGTATATAAACCACAATTTCTACCGACGTATTCAAAAGAATGAAGTCAACGAGGCTCTTAAACATATGAAGAGTGGTAAATCGGTAGGACCAGATAATATTTCTATAGAAGTTTAGAAAATACTAGGAGAAATAGGAATCACTTGGCTCACAAGGCTATTTAATGAAATATGGAAAAACCAAAAGATGCTCGAGGAATGGAGAGTAAGTACACTTATACCCATATATAAGAACAAGGGAGACATTCAAAATTGTGCGAATTATCGAGGTATCAAGTTAATGAGTCATACTATGAAATTATGGGAAAAAATTATCGAACGTAGGTTAAGACAAGTATCAAGTACAACAGAGAACCAATTTGGATTTATGCCAGGCAGATCTACTATTGAAGCGATTCACCTTTTGAGACGTCTTATGGAATATTTTAGAGTAAAAAAGAAAGACCTTCACATGATATTTATTGATCTAGAAAAAGCTTATGATAGGGTACCGAGAGAGGTTCTTTGGAGAACTTTGGAAAAAAGAGGTATCCCATTGACATATATTAACCTTATAAGAGACATGTATGATGGTGCAAAAACATGTGTGAGGACTCAGAAGGGACGACATACTTCTTTGAAGTTAATATTGGGTTACATCAAGGATCAACTTTAAGTCCATACTTATTTATAATGGTGATGGATGAGTTAACAAAACATATTCAAGATGAAGTACCTTGGTGTATGTTATTTGCAGATGACATTGTATTAGTGGAGGAGTCTAAGGAAAAAGTTAATAGCAAATTGGAACTATGGAGAGAAACATTAGAAAGCAAAGGCCTCCAACTTAGTAGAACAAAGACAGAATATATGAAATGTAAGTTTAATCATTTGGCTACTTCAGAGGACATAGAAATTAAAATTGGCATACATTGCATTCCCCAAAAGGAAAGTTTTAAATACCTAGGGTCAATTTTTCAAAGTGATGGAAGAATTGATGGAGATGTTGCACATAGAATTAATGCTGGTTGGTTAAAATGGAGAGGAGCATCAGGTATTCTTTGTGATAAGAAGATACCATTAAAATTAAAAGGTAAATATTATAGAGCAACAATTAGGCTTGCCATGTTTTATGGTTTTGAGTGTTGGGCAGTTAATCATCAACATGTACAAAAGATGTCTGTGACAGAAATGAAGATGTTGAGATGGATGAGTGGTCATACAAGAAAAGACCGTATACATTATGAGGTTATTAGAAACAAATTAGGGGTGGCACCAATAGAGGATAAAATGAGAGAACATCGTTTAAGATGGTTTGGACATATAGAAAGAAGATCAAAAGAAGAACCTGTAAGAAGGTTAGAAAAACTAAATTTGGAAAGTATTAAAAGAGGTAGAGGACGACCACAAAAGTGTTGGAAAGAAACAATGACACACGATAGGGATTTGTGGTAACAAAGAATCCATGTAGCCAACCTCGTCTAGTATGGGAAAAGGCTTAGTTGTTGTTGTTGTTGTAGATTACAAAATTATGAACATTGCTTTGGGGCATCCCCACCTAGTGACACATTGTAGAGCCCGAACACAATGAAAAGTAAGTAAGGACCACTACATTTTTGCCTGGATATAGTGAATCAATTGCAGAGAGTGTTCTCACATCATGGATGGGTGTGGGTAAAGAAGTTAGTCCCGCTACATTGCCGCCCAAATGTAGTGAATAAATTACAGAGAGGGTCTGTCCATTTTTAATATGGACGGATGCGGGGGTTAAGGAAGCTAGTCCTAGATAATAAGATTCATATTGGTTCTTGGAATATCGAAACATTGTCTGTAAGCTAATGGAGGTGGTAGATACTATGATTTAGAGAAAGATTTATATTCTATGTTTCCAAGAGACAAAATGGGTTGGAGAAAAAGCAAAGGAGATTGAGGATAAAGTTTTAAATTATGGTACTTAGGTAAGAAAAAGGCTCGAAACAGAGTTGGTATTATCATAAATAAAGATTTAAAGGATAGTGTAGTAGACATACAACGATATGGTGACCAAATCATGATGTTGAAATTAGTGTTAGGAGCAGAGATTTTGAATATAATTTGTGCTTACGCACCCGAAGTAGGACTAGAAGATAGTATAAAGGCAGTTTTTTTAGAAGAGTTAGATAAAGTGATTCAAAGAATTCCACAAAGGGAGATGATTTGTTTAGTAGGAGACTTAAATGGACATGTCGGTAAAGAGACATTAGGATATCAAGGTATTCATGGAAACTTTGGTTTTGGGGATATAAATGAGGAAAGTAGGGAGATTTTAAATTTTGCTTTGGCATTTGATCTCTTTATAGTCAATACAATATTCAAAAAATGAGATGAACATTTAATTACTTATAAGAGTGGCTTTTCATAATCACAAATTGATTACTTTATTTGTAGAAAAGAAGATAGAGCGTATTGTAAAGATTGCAATGTAATTCCAGGAAAAAGCTTAACCACCCAACATCTACTTTTAGTTATGGATTTACAAATAGAAAAATGGACAAAGAAGAAAAGAGTACATGGAGCTATTCAGACTAAATGATGGAACCTCAAAAGCGAGAAAGAAGATATATTTTAACAAAAAGTCCTTCAAGGAGATGCTTGGAATTATGTTTGTATACCTTGTGATATGCGGAACAATATGGCTATACATATTAGGAAAGTGGTGAAAGATGTGTTAGGTGAATCTAAGGGAGGTATATCGGCACAAAAAGCAGCTTGGTGGTGGAGTGAAGTAGTGCAAAATAAAATCAAGGCAAAGAGGGTATGTTACAAATTACATTATGCTAAGAAAACTAGTGAAACTTTAGAGGCTTATAAGAAAGGAAAGAAGGAAGCGAAAAAGGCCGTCAGTGAAGCAAAAGCTAAATTTTGGGAGGATTTATATAAAAAACTCAACTCAAAAGAGGGTGAAAGAGATATTTTTAGGATATCTAGGCTAGAGATAAGAAAACTAAAGATCTTAATTTTGTTAGATGCATCACAGACGATGATGAAAAAATTCTAGTGGCAAATGATGATATAAGAAATAGATGGAAAAACTATTTTTATAAGCTTTTTAATGAAAATAAAGATATTAGTATTAGCTTAGGAGAGTTAGCCAAATCATAAAAGTATATAAACCACAATTTCTACCGACGTATTCAAAAGAATGAAGTCAAAGAGGCTCTTAAACATATGAAGGGTGGTAAATTGGTAGGACTAGACAATATTCCTATAGAAGTTTGGAAAATCCTAGGAGAAACATGAATCACTTGGCTCACAAGATTATTTAATAAAATATGGAGAAACCAAAAGATGCTTAAGGAATAGAGAGTAAGTACACTTATATCCATATATAAGAACAAGGGAGACATTCAAAATTGTACGAATTATCGGGGTATAAGTTAATGAGCTATACTATGAATTTGTGGGAAAGAATTATCGAACGTAGGTTAAGACAAGTATCGAGTACAACAAAGAACCAATTTGGATTCATGTCAGGCATATCTGAAGCGATTCACCTTTTGAAATGTCTTATGGAACATTTTAGAGCAAAAAAGAAAGACCGCATGATATTTATTGATATAGAAAAAGCTTACGATATGGCACCGAGGGAGGTTCTTTAGAGAACCTTAGAAAAAAGAGGTATCCCATTGACATACATAAATCTTATAAGAGACATATACGATAGTGCAAAAACATGTGTGAGGACTCATGAAAGAATGACAAATTTCTTTAAAGTTAATATTGGGTTACATCAAGGATCAACTTTAAGTTCATACTTATTTATAATGGTGATTGATGAGTTAACAAAACATATTCAAGACGAAGTACCTTGGTATATGTTATTTGCTGATGACATTGTATTAGTGGAGGAGTCTAAGGAAAAAGTTAATAGAAAATTAGAACTATGGAGAGAAACATTAGAAAGCAAAGGCCTCTGACTTAGTAGAACAAAGACAGAATATATGGAATGTAAGTTTGATCATTTGGCTACTTCAAAGGACATAGAAATTAAAATTGGCATACATAGCATCCCCCAAAAGAAAGATTTAAATACCTAGGGTCAATTTTTCAGAGAGATGGAAGAATTGATGGAGATGTTACACATAGAATTAATGCTGGTTGGTTAAAATGGAGAGGAGTATCAGATATTCTTTATGATAAGAAGATACCATTAAAATTAAAAGGTAAATATTATAGAGCAACAATTAGACCTGTCATGTTTTATGGTTCTGAGTGTTGGCAAGTTAATCATAACATGTACAAAAGATGTCTATGACAGAAATGAAGATGTTGAGATAGATTAGTGGCCATACAAGAAAATACCATATACATAATGAGGTTATTAGAAATAAATTATGTGTGGCACCAATAGAGGATAAAATGGGAGAATATCGTTTAAGGTGGTTTGGACATATAGAAAGAAGATCAAAAGAAAAACCTGTAAGAAGGTACGAAAAACTAGATTTTAAAAGTATTAAAAGAGGTAGAGGACGACCACAAAAGTGTTGGAAAGAAAGAATAAAGAATGATCTAGCTTATTGTGAGTTAACTGCTAACATGACACATGATAGGGCTATGTGGAAACAAAGAATCCATGTAGCCGACCCCATCTAGTATGAGAAAAGGCTTTGTTGTTGTTACTTAACACTTATATTTTCTTTCTCTTCTTCTATTAACATTTTCACTATCTAGTTTCTCATAATTTTTTATCGGACCTTCTTTTGGTCATCTTTCTATATGTCTAAACCATCTTAACCGATTTTCTCTCATTTTATCATCTATTGGTATCACTCTCAATTTGTTTCTAATAACCTTATTAAGTATAAAATCTTTTCTTGTGCGTCCACTCATCCATCTCAACATCTTCATTTTTGCCATGGACATCTTTTGTACATGTTGATGAGTAACTGATCAACATTTTGAATCATATGACATAATGGATCTAATTTCAACTCTAATATTTATCTTTTAACTATAATGGTATCTTCTTGTTACATAGAATACTTGATGCACCTCTCCATTTTAACGAACTTGCATTAATTCTATGTGTAACATCTCCATCAATTTTTCCACCACCCTAAAAAAATTACCTTAAGTGTTTAAAACTTTCCTTACGAGGAATGCAAAACATGTCAATCTTAATTTCTATGTCACCTAAAGCAATCAAAGATTAAACTTGCATTCCATATATTTTGTCTTTATTCTATTAAGTCAACGACCTTTACTTTGTAATGTGTCTCTCTATAGTTTTAACTTCTTATTAACTTTTTTCTTAGAGTCATCCACTAACATAATGTCATATGCAAATGACAACACAAAGGTGTAATGAACTTAATGTGTTGAATGGAGCAGCGAATATCCAATACACATATATAACAATTGTGAGTCACTAAAGAATGATTATGAAAAGCCTTAGAAAAGGCTAGAATAATAGCAAATATACTCATAAGAAATGTGTATAAAATTATAAATTGGCCAAGAGAGCTTAAGGTGAGTATTTATAGAGAGAAGAGTGAGGTAAATAGTGGGCAGCCAACAACATGCAACTGCTGAGTATTTATAGAGTTTTGGGTTCTTTTATAGCTAACATTGTAGTTAATAAAGTTTTATGTCTTGGAGAAAAGGTTTCATAAGAAATGAATATATCACGGGTTCTAGAATCCCTATTGATTCTTTTTTGGAGTAGGTTCGATAGTTTTCGGAGTTCTCCTAATGTCTTTCAAAAGGAGTTAAAATGTGCCTAAAAGATATTGATTTGTCACGTTGACTTTCTATGTTTCCTTTTGGATTACCTAGAATATCACCGAAGAAGGAATATCTAGTTTCATCAATGGAATAAGTAGCTTGATCTTGAAACACAAATTCATTTTCAAAGAACTAACATTTCGTGACACATAGAGCTTGTTGTTCTTGGGCTGACGAAGATATACGATTTATTAGATAGACAGAAGTCATAATGGCTTTTACACAAAGATTTTTATGAACTCAAATAGATACTAATAAGGTTCTAGTGGTTTTCACAATGTGCCCATGCTTTTGTTTGACAATACCATTTTGTTGGAGAGTTTTAATATAAGATGCTTGATGAAAAATCTTTCAAATTCATTTGACACAAATTCTCCCCCTAAGTTAGATTTAAATATCTTTATTTCATAATCAAATTGATTCTTAACAAGGTTACGAAAGTAACAAAATTTTTAAAGACATCATATTTGTCTTACCCTTAGATGAGAAGGTTATAACACAACCATTATCCGATAATTGAGATACATAAAGTAAATTTAAATTTAATTTTGGAGCACTAATTTTAAGAATTGAAAAAGTCTTTGTTTCGAAGGTCCCTTACTTTGTCAACCTTTAGTTTAGGTTCATTTACGGTAAAAACACATGATAATGGTTTTATTATGCATGAATTCAAAAGTTTTTCATTGTAAGTTATATGAAATGAAATTGCTGAATCAAGTAACAAATGAGTCATGCCTTGTGTGTCATGGGTGGAAGTAGAGCGTATCACACCAATGATTGCCTTTTCCTTCCATTGTGCTTCAAAAAACTTTACTTTTTCATAGAGAATAAGAATTGAGGAAGGAGAGCTTTGTTCATCTACCAAGGCCACCTTGTTCTTTAATCTTGGGCAATTCAACGTAATATGTCCGACCTTATAAAAGTGGCAAATAACTTTTCTCTTTGTCATACTTGATCCTTCGATCTTCAAATGTGGAGGTCAATATGTCTTAATGTGTGCTTCAGGCCTTGATGCGGTTAATATAGAATCTTTTTAAAGCTTAGCTTTATGAAGTCTTTTTTCTGCCATGACAATAACCTCTTCTTTAGTAGGGAAGGGCTTATGATGTATAAGAGAGGATCTTACTCCTTCAAATTCCTCTCTAAGACATCTCAAAGATTGATATACGAAGTTTTCGTTTTCTTCACATTGTCTTTTACTAAGACACTGTGTACACTTCTTTTTATATCTATTCAATTGATTTCAAATATTGGAATACTCACTATAGAACTCATTCATCCCTTTGTCTCCTTGTCTTAGTGATGACATTTTATGATTTAATGCCAACTTATGTGTCAGATCACTTTGAACATGAGATTTCTTCAAGTATTCTCATACTTCTTTGGTATTGGTAAAGTTGGCAAAGGTGTCTTTAATGTGATCACTCATATTATTCATGAGAACCCATAAGATCGTTCTATGGCCTCCTTTAAATTCTCCTTTTTGTTTCAAATGACATTTACAAGGGGTTCCTCCTTCGATCCACTCACGTAGCCCCACAATCTTTTAAAATATAAATAATTTTCCATTGATTGGGCCCATGTTTTGTAGTTGGAAGTTGTTAATCGAAAATTGAAACCGTTTTCTTCTATTTTCAAGGAATACAATCTTCTAATGAGTGAACTTACTTGGATAAATGCTTGAAGAAGCACTTTAAATCTCTAAGTCTCTTAAATGGATACTTTTAGGCTTTGGCACGCTTCTCAAAGCAACAACTTGATAATCACGAAGAGCAGATATACTCTCATACTATGTAATGAAAATAATACTTCAATGTATTTAATGAAGCAACGGATATCCAATACACGTATATAACAATCATGAGTCACCAAAGGATGACTATGAAAAGCCTTAAAAATGGTTAGAATAATAGCAAATGCACTTAACAATAAAAAATACACTCAAAAGAATGTATATAAATTGGCCAAGAAGGCTTACATTATTGAATATAAGGTGAGTATTTATAGAGTGGAGAGAAGAGAGAGCAACCAACAACATTGAACGGCTAGTAAGGTTACCGTTGAGCCACCCTAGTGGCCATGATGGCCCTTGTGCTTGATTACATGTATTAACACTTTCATTATGAGAAAAATACAATAAAATACTTAGATAAATACATGTATTTTAACACAAGGTACTTCCTCTTAAATATGTTTTGTTAACTCGTCAATGACCAATATAAATAAATTTAGACTTAAAGTTGATCATTATATAATTCAATATTAACTTTAAAGGAATCTATCATCTCTTCATGAGCTCTCGTACATGTTTGTGTACCACGATATATGTTTCTTATAAGATTGATGTATGTCAAAATGATACCTCTCTTTCCCAAGGTTTAACAAAGAATATCTCTTGGCAACCCCCTGTCAAAGGCTTTTTCTAGATCAATAAATACCATGTGAAGGTTCTTTTTTGCTATAAAATATTCCATAAGATACCTCGATAGGTGAACCGCCTCAATAATAGATCTCCCTGGCATACATTTAAATTGGTTCTTTGTTTTACTCGTATGTTTGATATTTTCCCCCTATAATTTCATAATATGATTTATACCTTGATACCTGTGTACAATTCTAAATGTTTCCCTTGTTCTTTTATATGGGTATAACTATATTCGTCTTTCATTCATCATGCATCTTTTGGTTTTTTATATTTTATTAAATAATCTTGTATACCAAGGGATACCCATCCCTCTTAGGATTTTTCGTACTTCTATTGTTTGGTCTTACGTATTTATCAACCTTTATATGCTTAAATACCTCTTTAACTTAATTCTTTTGAATACATTGGTAGAAATTACAGTTTATATACTCTTTAGATTTGGTTAGTTCTCCTAAGCTAATATGAGTGTATATTTTTGTTAAAAAGCTCATGAAAATACATTTTCTATCTATTTTTTTATATCATTACTTACCACTAGAAGCTTTTCATCTTCAGCTTTGATACATTTAACAGAGGTAAAAATCTTAGTTTTCTTATCTCTGGCCTTAGCTATCCTAGAAACTATTTTTTGTAAAAATCTTAGTTTTCTTATCTGGCCTTAGCTTTGATGCATTTTATATCAGACAGGTTTCTCTTTTTCTTTTCTTATTTTTTGGTGTAGGATGGGTTGTTATATTGTAGAATACATTGCTCAGTTATGGTAGGAATATACCTTTAAAATATTAAAAGTATGGTATTGTAATCTTGCAGTCACTTTGCATACATTTTGATATAATCAGTGATCTTCCTCATGTACTAGTGAAGTCTAGGGTTTATGTATCAAATAATCATTCACATTTTCCTATATGGTAGCTCATCTATGATCATGATTCACGCACATGTTGATTAATGCTACTTGTATAGATCTATAACACTCCAAAGTTTATTTTGCAGCTTCTTTCAAGTGCAACCTTCTTGGGGGCTATATTTTGCTTTAGTGCTTTCCTGTCAACCAAACTATATGGTTTCATTATCCTTTTCTCAGTCGGGGAGCTTCTCGTTTTTGCCACGCAGGTTTCCTCACACTTTCATAGCTTTTCCTTTTTTATTTATCTATGTGAGTTGCAAACAGTATGCAATGTTGAAGACAATTTTTGTTGCAGGTGGATATGGTAGTGTATTGCTATTCTGTATCTTAAGTTAATCAGTTCTGTCTTTCTTCACAGATATTTAGTTACATGACTTTACTTTGGTGTGAAAAAATTGAATAGCTTTTATGAGACAAAAAACTTGATTGTTCAAGACATTAAGTCTAAGAGGGGTTCTATGAAAATTTCTTCAAGCCAACCATTTAAAAAGGCATTTTTGGGATCCATTTGAGTAATATCCCACTTCCTAATTATACTTAATGCAATGAGCATCCTGACAGTTGTTATCCTAGCTACTGGGACAAATGTTTCTTCATAATCTATTCCATATTCTTTAGAGTATCCTTTTGCCACAAGACGAGTCTTGTAGCTTTCTAGAGTCCTATCACTCCTAGTCTTGAGTTTGTAAATCCACTTGCATCCTATAGGCTTCTTAATGCTTGGTCAACTAACTATTTCTCATGTTTGAGCTTTATTTAGGGCATCTAATTCGGTGTTCATGACATCAATCCATTCTTGGTTCCTTGATAGCTATGAGGTTGGTCACAATAGCTCTATGAGTTGAAGAAAAGGTTTAATATGATACAAATCTTTCTGGGGGTCTAGATTCTCTATTGGATCTTCTCAAGTGATGTTCTATAGTTTTAGGATTTCTCCTAGTATAATATTGATGTAGGGTGGAATAACATGTCTAGATTGGGGTAACTCATTATTAACAATTTCCTTTCTTTCTTCTTGAGTGTAATTTGTCTCATCGTCAAGAATATGAGCTAAAAAATAATATTTCTTATTGGATGAAGTGGTGGTAGCATTATTTTTAAAGTAATACGCATTTTCAAGAAATTGCACATCTCTAGATACATATAATTTATCATTCTTTGGGTGATAGCACTTATACCATTTTTATTTGTCATACCTTAGAAACACACATTCTATCGCACGAGGAGAAAGCTTATCATCTTTGTTGATTAGCACAAAGCATTTACGTCCAAAAACTTTTAGGTGTGAATAACAAGGAGTTTTGCCAAACAGGTTTTTCGTGGGTGATATATTTTGTAAAACTGAAGTAGGCATTGTATTTATTAAGTAGACTGATGTCATAGCAGTGTTCGTCCATAGATTCTTTAGAACATTACTAGCAATCATGAGTGTTCTACTGGTTTATGTTTTCGTTTGGCCACACCATTATGGTGAGGGGTTTTGGTACAAGAAGTCCGATGAATGATCCCATTTTCTTCTAGATAAGTTTCAAGTTCTTTTGAAATAAACTCCCACATAGTCTCATTTGAAAACTTTGATATTTGAATTGAATTGCGTTTTGATCATATTGTGAAAATTCACAAAGTTTTTAAAAACTTCAGATTTTGTTGTTAATAAATATATTCAAGTATATTTAGTAAAATCATCAATGAAACTATGTAGTAAGCTACCCCACCCTTTGAAATGCACAGTGTAGGTCCCCAAACGTGTGAATGAACTAACTCAAAGGGTTTACTTTTGTACATTATTCTCTTAGGAAAAGGAAGGTGTCATTTTTTCAAAATGACATTCATTGCAAAAGAATTCGTCAACTTTCTTAATTTCAATTAAAAAATAATTATACATTTGGTGAACATTTAGAAGGTCCAACCTTTTATGCCATAGGGATATATCATTTGAAATAGCATTATATTGACCAAAATTTTGCATATGTTGGAAGTCCATAACATAGAATTCTCTCTCCTTATGGCCATGCCCTATCACCTTCTTTGAGAGACAATATTGTATAATACAACTCTTAGATGAAAAAGTAACTATGCAAGTGTTATAAGATATTTGGGAAACCAAAAACAGATTTAAGTTTAGCTTTGGAACCCAACTAATTTTTTAGACATAAAAATCTTTGTTTTGAAGATCTTTAATTTTATCCACATTTAACTTGGTTCCGTCGGCAATAAACACAAAATAATTAGGAGTTTTCTTTGAACACATTTTTAAAAGATTTTCTTTACATGTCATATGAATAGATACACCGGAATCAAGAAACCAAGACATACATTTTGTTCCTTTAGAATTGGAGCAGCTGCACTAATAGAGGTCTTTTCTTTTAGTTGTTCAATTTTATCTTGAAGTTCTCAAAGTTGTAAGTTTTGATCTATCTCTCCACTGACAGTTGCAATCCTCCTTTTTAACTTTGGACCGTTCTTTTGTACATATCCTGTTTCCTTATAATAAAAACAGATTATCTCGTGGTTGAATAACTCCGCCCATGTAAGGGATCATCCTTGCATTGCTGGTCCCAAGCCCGGATAAAGGAGGAGGGTTGTGTTAGGCTTCCGACAACCAGCGTAAAACTTCATCGGATTTTACATGGATTACAAAAATTATGAGCATTGCTTTAGGAAGTCCCCGCCTAGCGACGTGCTGCAGAGCCCGAATGCAGTAAGAAGTAAGCAAGGGCCACTACATTTTCGCCCGAATGTAGTGAATCAATTGCAGAGAGGGTTCCCACATCATGGACGGGTGTGGGTAAAGAAGTTAGTCCCGCTACATTGCCGCCTGAATGTAGTGAAAAATTTTCAAAGAGGGTCTCCACATTTTGATTATGGACGGATGCGGGGGGTAAGGAAGCTAGTCCTAGATAATAAGATTCGTATTGGTTCTTGGAATATCGGAACATTATCGGGTAAGCTAATGGAGGTGGTAGATACTATGATTCGGAGAAAGATTCATATTCTATGTTTACAAGAGACAAAATGGGTTGGAGAAAAAGCAAAGGAGATAGAGGATACAGGTTTTAAATTATGGTACTCAGGTAAAGAAAAGGCTCGAAACGGAGTTGGTATTATCATAAATAAAGATTTAAAGGAGAGTATAGTAGACATACAATGATATGGTGACCGAATCATGACATTGAAATTAGTGTTAGGAGCAGAGGTTTTGAATATAGTTTGTGCTTACGCACCCCAAGTAGGACTAGAAGATAATATAAAGACAGTTTTTTGGGAAGAGTTAGATAAGGTGTTTCAAAAGATTCCACAAAGGGAGATGATTTGTTTAGGAGGAGATTTAAATGGACATGTCGGTAAAGAGGCATTAGGATATCAAGGGATTCATGGAAACTTTGGTTATGGGGATATAAACGAGGAAGGTAGGGAGATTTTAAATTTTGCTATGTCATTGGATCTCTTTGTAGTCAATACAATCTTCAAAAAACAAGATGAACATTTAATTACTTATAAGAGTGGCTTATCACAAACACAAATTGATTACTTTATTTGTAGAAAAAAAGATAGAGTGTGTTGTAAAGATTGTAAGGTAATTCCAAGAGAAAGCTTAACCACCCAACATCGACTTTTAGTTATGGATTTACAAATAAAAAAATGGACAAAGAAGAAAAGAGTGCATCGAGCTATTAGGACTAAATGGTGGAACCTCAAAAGCGAGAAAGAAGATATATTTAAACAGAAAGTCCTTCAAGGAGATGTTTGGAATTATGTTAGCACACCCTGTAATATGTGGAACAATATGGCTATACATATTAGGAAAGTGGCGAAAGATGTGTTAGGGGTATCTAAGGGAGGTGTACCGGCACAAAAAGAAGCTTGGTGGTGGAGTGAAGTAGTACAAAATAAAATCAAGGCAAAGAGGGCATGTTACAAATTACATTATGCTAAGAAAACTAGTGAAACTTTAGAAGCTTATAAGAAAGCAAAGAAGGAAGCGAAAAAGGCCGTTAGTGAAGCAAAAGCTAAGATTTGGGAGGACTTATATAAAAAACTCAACTCAAAAGAGGGTGAAAGAGATATTTTTAGGATAGCTAGGGCTAGAGATAAGAAAACTAAAGATCTTAATTATGTTAGATGCATAAAAGACGAGGATGAAAAAATTCTAGTGGCAAATGATGATATAAGAAATAGATGGAAAAACTATTTTTATAAACTTTTTAATGAAAATAAAGATGTTAGTATTAGTTTAGAAGATTTAGCCAAGTCAGAAAAGTATATAAACCACAATTTCTACCGACGTATTCAAAAGAATGAAGTCAAAGAGGCTCTTAAACATATGAAGAGTGGTAAATCGGTAGGACCAGATAATATTCCTATAGAAGTTTGGAAAATACTAGGAGAAATAGGAATCACTTGGCTCACAAGGCTATTTAATGAAATATGGAAAAACCAAAAGATGCCCGAGGAATGGAGAACAAGTACACTTATACCATTATATAAGAACAAGGGAGACATTCAAAATTATGCGAATTATCGAGGTATCAAGTTAATGAGTTATACTATGAAATTATGGGAAAGAATTATCGAACGTAGGTTAAGACAAGTATCAAGTACAATACATAACCAATTTGGATTTATGCCAGGTAGATCTACTATTGAAGCGATTCACCTTTTGAGACATCTTATGGAACATTTTAGAGCAAAAAAAAAGACCTTCACATGATATTTATTGATCTAGAAAAAGCTTATGATAGGGTACCGAGGGAGGTTCTTTGGAGAACTTTGGAAAAAAGAGGTATCCCATTGACATATATTAACCTTATAAGAGACATGTATGATGGTGCAAAAACATGTGTGAGGACTCATGAAGGAACGACAGACTTCTTTGAAGTTAATATTGGGTTACATCAAGGATCAACTTTAAGTCCATACTTATTTATAGTGGTGATGGATGAGTTAACAAAACATATTCAAGATGAAGTACCTTGGTGTATGTTATTTGCAGATGACATTGTATTAGTGGAGGAGTCTAAGGAAAAAGTTAATAGAAAATTAGAACTATGGAGAGAAACATTAGAAAGCAAAGGCCTCCGACTTAGTAGAACAAAGACAGAATATATGGAATGTAAGTTTGATCATTTGGCTACTTCAAAGGACAGAAATTAAAATTGGCACACATTGCATTCCCCAAAAGGAAAGTTTTAAATACCTAGGGTCAATTTTTCAAAGTGATGGAAGAATTGATGGAGATGTTACACATAGAATTAATGCTGGTTGGTTAAAATGGAGAGGAGCATCAGGTATTCTTTGTGATAAGAAGATACCATTAAAATTAAAAGGTAAATATTATAGAGCAACAATTAGGCCTGCCATGTTTTATGGTTCTGAGTGTTGGGCAGTTAATCATCAACATGAACAAAAGATGTCTGTGACAGAAATGAAGATGTTGAGATGGATGAGTGGTCATAAAAGAAAAGACCGTATACATAATGAGGTTATTAGAAACAAATTAGGAGTGGCACCAATAGAGGATAAAATGAGAGAACATCGTTTAAGATGGTTTGGACATATAGAACGAAGATCAGAAGAAGAACCTCTAAGAAGGGTAGAAAAACTAAATTTGGAAAGTATTAAAAGAGGTAGAGGACGACCACAAAAGTGTTGAAAGAAACAATAAAGAATGATCTAGCTTATTGGGAGTTAACTGCTAACATGGCACACGATAGGGATCTGTGGAAACAAAGAATCCATGTAGCCGACCCCGTCTAGTATGGAAAAAGGCTTAGTTGTTGTTGTTGTATCTCGTGGTTGAATCCATCTTGCTTGAATTGTGGGGGTCAGTAGGGTCGATTGTTTGTCCTTGATCTAGAGACAACAAACACATCTTTTTGTTGCTTCAATTATTTGAATATGATTTCTGCCATGAGCAAATCTGCTAGCACTTGGGAATGGTTTTCAATGAACAAGACTTGATATGACTCCTTCAAATTCCTCTCTCATACTCTTGAGAAACTGATACACAAAATCCTCATTTTTTTCACTTCCTTGAGTCAAGGCAATGTGCATTTTTTTATATGCATGTAGTTGATTCCATATGTTTGAAAAATCCATGTAATATTCATTCACATTCTTGTCACCTTCACGGGGGGACATGAGTCTATCTCTAAGTGCTATTCGGTGCATCACATCACTCTTACATGTTCTCTTTTTAGATACTCTCATGCTTCTTTGACATTTGTAAAGTCCGATAGGGTATCTCTTACGTGTTCACTAAAATTGATTACGGATCCATAGGATAGTTGTATGTCCTTATTCCTCTTTCTGTTTTGGGCTTGAATCAATAGAAGGTTTGATTTTTGTTTTGCTAATATAACATAATAGTGTTTTGAAATTCAAATAGTTTTTCATATTTTGAGCCCATGTTTTGTTGTTGGAGTTAGTTGACAAAAACTAAAACCCTTATCTTCCATTGTTATAAGCAAATGAAATCAATAAATACTCTTCCTTGATTTGAAGAGTGGTCCACTAAGATCAATTATTCTTTAGCACGCTTCCCAAGGCAATGCCACACCATTAATGCCCTTGATTAGGCTCTCATACCATATAATGAAATCCGCTTTTGAATAACTTCACAATGAGACCTTGAAGGTCCACACAAAATGCCTTGAGCACTTCTACAAAACTCGAAGTGCACAACACAACACAACGTACTTGAAGCAAAGAACGCTTTATTTAATCACAACGGCCTTCAAAGGCTTAATGTACAAGAGGGACTGAATACATATTTATAGGCCTCAAAGGAGAGTTGTTGGCCAGTCCCAATGGCTAGTTGCCGTTGGATGTTCGAGCCAATCCCAACGGCTACAAAAACTAGCCGTTGGGATCTGACTGGCCCTGGCTGGCTGTTTTTCTTACAATATTGTCAGCATGGTAGTCGAAGCAAGATATGGCCAAAATCTGGAGCTGACCTTGTCGATTAACGTGTAAAGGAGCTGTTAGGGTTAATGATACAATTTCCAGAGAATGTGGAAGGAATACCTTTGTTGTCCCCTTTTCCTGCTTTGTATTAGAAAAACTTGCACCGAGGACCCCCCTGGTTTAAGATCCAAGGGTAGGATCCTTTGGTCCAAGTCTTGGGCATCTGCTTACCTAAGGAGATGGTATATGTTGGATTCTTACTGCTTTCAATAGAATGAATGAAATACGATCTAGGGCAGACCTTAATGATGAGGCACCATTGGATCGTGTAAAAATTTCCTCGAATTACTCGTCTTGTAATTGTTTTGCCATTATGGCAAGAGAGCTATATCAATGTTGTGTACTGCAAGATGCGAAAAGGATATGCTCACTTACCGGCTTACCGAGCCAATGCCTAAAGTTAGAAAACTATTCAAGAATGACAAATTTAGCCATCTTTCAAGTTTTTGCGTATGACTTTAGTCACAAGTCTTGTTGAGAAATCTCATTCCCTTTGTAGACTTTTGAGGTTTTTCCTTTGGAAGGTGTCGGTATATTCTGGTTCGCAAAATATATTTGAATGAACTACATGCATAATTCAGGAGCACGTGCAAAATGTTTTTTTATTAATGCGGTGTTAATAAATAGCGATTTCTGAAGTTGTAAAGAAAATTATGTCTCTGGGGTAAAACTACCTCTGAAATATTATGTTCAATTATTATGTTCAGGGGAAAAAATAATTCTTAGTGTCTAGTGAATGACAGGAATTGGTAGGAAGTTCCACATTGTTGCATGATTACATTTTCATCACTAATCATTTCAAGAAGATCGTGCCTGTTTTTCAACTGCTACAAGCATTTTTTTCCTGGTCGATCAGTGTTAACCAGTGTCATTTGGTGCAGGCTCCTGTGAACTACATATGCCTTCACTGTGTCAAACCCAGCTTCAGACCATTATCCATGGCTATATCTACTGTTTCGATTCATATTTTCGGAGATGTGCCATCATCACCACTTGTTGGTGTTCTTCAGGTTTGTTTTCAGTGTTGATTCTATTGATGGTTAAACAACATCCTCAAGAATGAATTTGTTCCTATCTGTTTTTTGATCTATGTGCTTCACTGATGTTCGTCTAGGGATCTTCTTGTTCAAATGGAAAAACCAAGTTGTGTTTTGTTGAAGCTTATATCTATTTACTTGTGTATAGGTAGGTAACTGCATGAAGTTTGGAACATTTTGGCACATTAACACTCTCCCTAGCACATTGTTTCTTCCCAAAAGTATGATTGTTAGTGTTTGAATCCAAGCTATTTTTCTGCCAAATATGCTTCTCTGTGATGGCCATTTTGCTGCTTGATGGTTCTATTGACTGACTATTGCGAAGTGCATAAATTAATTCAATAATCCTTTGAATGAGACGAATCTGATATTAGACATATTTTACTCTATCCTCGTGCTTTCATCTGATATAGTGATATTGGCAGGACCAAGTGAATAATTGGAGGGAGACCGCCATTATACTGTCATCTGTTCTCTTCATAGCTGCAGTTGTATGGTTTATAGGTACGTACTCAGTTTTTTTTCCATGGTATTTGTTAGACAAATTTCTTCTTTTATAAAGTTCTCATGGGAACTCTGCTCACGGAAGGGATCACCCTTGCATGGCTGGTCCCAAGCCCGTATAAAGGAGGAGGATTGCGTTAGGTTTTCGACAGCAAGCATAAAACTTTGTCGGACTTATCTACCATGGATCCTACAAATTATGGTAGGGCACTGTGGAAACAAAGAATCCATGAAGCCGACCCCATCTAGTATGGGAAAAGGCTTAGTTGTTGTTGTATAAAGTTCTCATGGAGATTATTGTCAATTCTTGGTTTCTAACTAGCTTTTCATATTGTGTTTGATCTTTTAATGTTCAAATGTGGTTTTTATTATAACTATTTTAATCTTTTCAAAAAAATTTAAAAATTTGATGTTTATATTTAATTTTTTATAACATGCAATGGAATTGTCATGAGAACAATTTGTTTGCAGAAAACGTTTGCACTTGATGGTGACATGCACACGTGCTATCATGTATGAGTCTTGTGTCATGATTAATCTTGGGGTGACTATTTTGAGCTGCATTTCCAGGTGTCTTCCTTCATAGTGTGGACCGTTTCAATGAAGAGGAGGATCCCAGAGAAGTCAACACGCTTGAGAGGACAAACCTGACTCCGTTGCTGGATGGAAGCGTGGAACCCTGAGGTAAATTAAATCAGGTCCTCTCGGAGGTAGAGATGATCTCCCCTAGAATGCCATCTCGTCTTTGCCACTTTGAATTTTTGATAAATTGCAACTTGTGATGCAGACAAAACAATTATTTTTGTTAAAAACATATTGGTCTCTTATTCTCGTGAATGTTTGATTTTGGCTTCTTTGTTGTTTATATCAGCGTGATTGTTATTGCCTCTCAGGTGTCGATTATGGATTGTACCTTCATCCCGAGTGCAAGTTATTCGAATCGGAGCTCAGAGAAAACGCCTCCAGCTTTACTCCACGAAGAGGGCATTTTCAGTGAGGCTCTGATCTTACCTTGTACATAAAAATGAAACTTTAGCTGGTTTGTCAATGGAGATATAAAAGAATGGGCGGTTTAATTTCATCCGGCATTTAATTGGTACTTCCATATCTATGTAAATGCACCTGTAAATTCTTTGTAGGTGATACGTTAATTCTATGCATTGTGACACGTGCCACTAGAAATTGCTGAGCATGGTCCTGGCCTCGTACAATGGATATGGCTTTGCTATGTGCTGCATAGTTGATGATATGTTACATGTGCAGCTCTTACGTCGTGCTATGTTAGTTTATGATCTCTCTCTCTCTCTCTCTCTCTTTTTAGTAGTGCTGATCTCTTCTTTCTATAAACTGTGCAATATCATGTCGAAACAACCATGTTCTCTTGACCAGAAATCTTAGGGTCTTTTCCATAGAAATTGCATCATATCGATACGATTTTATCTTATATCATACGAGAATATGGTATGAGACAAATACAGACATCGTAAGAAGCGATTAATCGTGTCATATCATACGATACGGGGTTTTATCGTATTGTATGATACAATTTGTATTGTAAAGTCAGTTTTGATTTTTTCAAGTATAAAATATAAGATTCTCAAGTTTTTCATCCAATGTCTTTTAGGGTTTTTATCAAATCTTTGACATATCCTTCGTTTTGCATCTTACCTGATTTTTTACTTGAAATTTTTGGATTTTTTATAGATTTCATGATTCTTGACCTTTAAAAAGCTTTTTATTCTTCTTTATTGTTCTTTCTCGTCTTAATGACTTTTGATCGGTATTGCATCTCATTATACGAAGGTAATAAGTTTGTGAACAAATGCATGTTTTGCAATGTAGTAAAGCATGATGATATTTCTTCACTTTGTGGGAATAAAGAAGGATGTTAGTGTTTGTCCTCGAATTTTCGAAACATTGAAATACGAGATTGAGCTCAATTATGATCGTGACTCTTAAGTAGGAGACAGTTGGCTTAGTTATGTCACTTACCCTATCAATACCGATAGAGATATGATTGGGTCGCGTCTCCTACCAACACAAAGACAGCTGAGTCGCGTTTTTCTCATCCAGGTTCGAGTAATAAATTAAATGTTTTCTTGTTTTGATTTTGACTAAAAATGAAATGAATACATCAAATAAATAATAAAAATATATCAAATCAACGACATACTTTTAAAAATCACTAAAACCTTTCTCAAATCAGTTCTCTTCTCTTTTTTTTCTCTTCTTTCTTTTAGGTTAGATTCGAAGCACTGTAGGATGGTTCAATATTTTGCATTGGATTGAGTTTTGAAATGTGGATCAATGGAGAAATGGTGAGAGGATTGATAGTGAGGTGGGTATCAATTCTATTCTAGCTTGTATTTGAAACAAGGTTGAATGGACCTGGGGCTGACGAAGGTCGGACTGGACTGGCCTGCAAGGTCATAGGCCCGTTGATTGTTAGATTGGGTTTATAAAACCCAATCCAAATCTACTTGAAATCCACCTTTTGTTAAGCTATTTTAGGGTAAATCCAACTGCAGTATTTCAGGTTTTAACAAATCATATATACATGTAATAAAAAAATAGACATCTCTACCAGTCAGTTCCATATCCATTTCCAATTAGCTGATCTTTGGCCTTTGTCTGCCTTTCTAATCATTTCATAAGCACTCTTCCACTGTAAACTTCTCTTCATGCTGTATCTTCACAGAATTCTCAGAGTTTATATATTATGTACGTACATAAGCAAATAATCTTGTACCATCTTCCAATTTCAGTTGCCATTTTATGCTACCTCTTTCACCTTCTGTCGACCTATGCTCAGTTTGAACTTCCATATTAATTTCGTCATGCAAGGGGTTCATTAGCAAGTATCATGTTCTTGTCAAGTCAATTATCATTCCAGAAGGATGCGCTTTCACCATTCCCTATCTCAATCATAGATCCTCTCTCACGTGATGCCTAATTTTGCAAATAGCATCCCAGATATGAGATGCATTTTGTCGATATGAAGGCTGAAATACAAAGGTGATACCCTTATTGCATTTCCCAAGCAACAATTGTACCCGCTACTTCTGTGGATGTCTCTTTACTTGCCATGCTATCTTCATAATACATGTTTTAACTAATAACATTTAAGTTGTTGATTCCAAGACCCTAGCGCTTTCTTGATCTGTAGATGTTTCTTCAGCCCATCGGGTGGATTTTTTCTTCAGGCTGCTGTTATGACCCCATAGAAAAGATCTGTAGTTTTTTTTGCCTAGCAACAATTTTTTTTCGGCAACCTCAAGCTCAACGTGATATTATTGAAACGACTTGGTATGCGAAATTTCAAGCGGGTATATGAAATATCACTCAGGGGTTGCTGATACAAAAGGCCATAGCACTTGGCATGTTTAATAGTCTTCGCCCTTTTCTTGGGCATCTCACTTGCAATGCATCCTTTCATTCGGGTCAATCTCGGCGTAATGCAAAGCAAGTCGATTTTCTCGATCAAGATACAAGAACGATTTAGGCAACACCTTGTACTCAAAGCTTCAAATAGTTGAACTTAGTCAAGCTAGACTGAAGCTCAAGCTATAGCTAAGCTTAATCCACCCTTACACGTACGAATATCGAAGGAAATCAACAGAATGGGCAGATAGGAATAAATTCCTCCTTTAACAGGAAAAGGATCAAATCGTTCATTCTTTAAACTCACAATAAGCAGACACCGAGAGAGAACATATCCCTGCTGGTACACATCGCTAAAGAGAACGATAATGAACATATTCCATTCCTTTGTTACTACACAATACGTAAACCATAAAAAGCTCCCACTTTATTCCTATTGCTATCGCTTACTCTCAGACTTTTATCAGTCAAGCGGAATATAAGTCGGTCAGAAGATAGGCCCTGCGGCGACAATCTCTTCGGTCAGACTGTTGTCCTTCCCAATCTTATAGTTCAAGAATACCTCAAAATTCTTCTGAAACAAACCAGCTAACTTCAAAAGGGTTTCCCTATATGCATCCTTGTCCTTCCACTGCCAAAAAATAACAACAAGGTTATTAGACGGATCCAAATTCCACGAGACTTGCAATGCCATAGCGGAAATGAGAGCGCAGATTCTGAGAATGCCAAGGCAAATTCTAATTTCTTGCCTTCAATCTCAAAATTTAGGGCCCTGAAAACCAAGTTGAATCACTATCTTGTTCAGATTCATCAGTATGAGTAACGGAATTGTTTCTTTAAGTGTTAAAGGACCAAATTTCAGAACCAGGACGCGGTCATATGTCTAAAGCAATCCTGAATAAGAAACGTGGAAAGAGTTTAACCCCACTTACAGTATTTATGGGGTCCAGAATCTCGGAGGGTACCCCTTCAACTGTATTTGGTATTTCTAGCCCAAACACTTCCGTCTTGGTGTAGTTGGCTTCCAAAAGGCTTCCTGAATGTATAGCATTGATAATTTTCCGAGTATATGCTAGTTTTATCCGACTACCAGTGCCGTATCTGCAAAAAGTCAAAACACTGTGAAAGATAAAACCTTTTTCTTTTATGGAAAAGGAATTTTGCTTGCCCGATAGAGAGGCACTATATTCCCTTTGTCATCTGGCATTTCTTATTGATGGTTATCAGTAAATTGTTTTACCTGCCACCAGACCACCCGGTGTTGACAAGCCAGCCGGTTGCACCATGCCTCTGCATCTTCTCAGATAGCATGGCTGCATATTTTGTGGGATGAAGCATTATGAAGGCAGCTCCAAAGCAGGCAGAAAATGTGGCTTGTGGTTCCTTCACACCTTCTTCAGTGCCTGCGACCTAGTTCAATTGGAATACAATAAAAAACTTGGATTGAAAAGGAAAAGATGTTATGGACTCTTGTTGTCTGTTTAGTACCCTAATCTGTATAGATCTCAGCAGCACCAGCAAAAGAGAAAACCATATAATATTACATGAAGCCATGGTCTTTAACAGAGATCGCAATATGAAGAACTTACCAGCGCAGTATAGCCACTAATGAAATGGTACATGGTCTGAGGCAGAGTGAGTTTGCTAACAGGTGGGAGCACGCCGAATGCATCACAAGCTAACAATATCACATTCTTGGGGTGAGGTCCAACACAGGGAATCTTTGCATTTGGAATGTACTCAATAGGGTAGGCAGCTCTAGTATTCTCTGCATAAAAAGAACGATAAATACAGGAAACAAACAGAAATAAGCAAGAACAAGTATAAGCAATCGCCATAACATTAAAGGAGATGGGAATAATCCATACCTGTGACCGACTTATCAGGGTAATCTACTTCCCTTGTATGCTCATCAAAAACTATATTTTCCAGCACTGTAAAAACCAAAACCGAACAAGCTTAACTTGGAATCCCTTCAAACCATTTCAATAGATGGACCAAGAGCAATTGACGAAGCTAGTTCAAATTCAAAAGCTGAAACCACCGCCAGTAGTTATGGCGAAATTTGTTTTTCAACTGAAATTCACATGATACAACAACAACAAAGCCTTTCACATACTAGACGGGGTCAGCTAAACTGAAATTCAGATGATGCAAAACAAAATTCCACTAATGGGTGCAAAAGAAGCATCCAATAAATGTTAGGCAGACTGTAACAATGTGAACAGAATCACCTAATGACCTAGTATTGGTTACAGCTTTCAACAGTTTATCCTTACCAGTTCCAAATTTAATGGCGTTCCAGATATCAGGTTCCTTTTCGCGAGACAGATCTATGCATTTTGCATAACAACCACCTTCAATGTTGGATACCCCATTCTCACTCCAGCAGTGCTCATCATCTCCAATGAGGTAGCGATTATGATCAGTGGAAAGGGTAGTTTTGCCAGTCCCTATTAAGGGAAAAGCAGAACCAAATGAGTGAAATTTAAAAAGGCTATTTTAATCACTTAAAATAGAGAGTTTGAATGGAAGATTGAAGATGTACGATTGGAACAATAACGAAGAAAAAGAATATTGTACAATTCTGACGATGGCGGGAGGGCCTGCGGAAGGGTTAGTGTCCTCCCACCACCATACCTGATAAACCAAAGAAGAGGGCGACATCGCCATCTTTTCCCATATTGCAGCCGGAATGCAGAGAAAGGATTTGTTTCTTGGGCATAAGGTAGTGCATGACGCTGAACAAACCCTTCTTCATCTCTCCGGCATATTGGGTACCAAGGATCACCATTTCCCTTCTAGCAAGATTAATGTCTACGCTAGTCGATGATGTCATATAGTGTGTATATCGATTACAAGGGAACTGCCCCGCGTTGTAAATTGTGAAATCCGGGGTACCAAATTCTTCCAGTTCTTCTGGGGTGGGTCGGATACACCTGCCACCCATGTGTTACTACCACTATTTCCTTTTATTATCATCAGATTCAAAGAATTCAACTCACCTTTTCTACCTTGCTCGAGTTCCTGGAATACTCACCAACACCACCCAAAGTTTACAATTCATTTTCTCCCCGTAACCGAGGTGTAAAATATAAAGAGAGACCCATGAATTTCGAATGTAATTGTTTGGATTTACAAAACCATCTCTTTTCAACATTCATCAAAGAAGAAATCATAAATTTCAACAAATGCTTCAACAATAAAAAGTGAAGAAAGAGAAGTTTTATCAATGGTCTAGAAAACTTGAGCAAAATGGTTGATTGACCTGAAGATTCCAAAAAAACAATTTCAGGACTACGAACAAAAGCATGAAGAAGTTGAAATTCTGGATCTCTCGCCCTCAAACTGGGGGAATCAAAACTCTCGGAAAATAATTAGTCAAAAGTAGAACTGATACAAACAACAAAGGGCTTTGTCAATGTCGGCGAGGACTTATCTGACAGCTTGATGATGGCTTGAGTTGAGAAAAACTGATAAGGGTTGTATTTATCGTTCTACTTACATGTTGTGCATGAACAGGGCATGATAGGCTCTTGCCGACACGATCCTCACTTTGAGCCTATGCTGAGGGTCCCAATTGAGGAATTGGTCGTTCACGAAGACCTGAAAGGATTGTTAAAAGGAATAAGAACACTCACAGACACATGCACACTCCTCGTAAGAAAGTGGGTACCTATGCCACTTATGAAAAACAGGTACAGCACACTACCGAAGACTTTAGTGGACCTTCACAATAATAACATGCAAAATGATCAACCTACTTGGGACTCAAACTTGAAGTTGGAATAAATTATTGAACAACCAACCACGTTTATCCACAGTAACCTATTATTTAGATATCCACTGCTTCCCAGAACTCAACAATATATAAAGAAAGTCTGAGAAAGCAAATTTTGTACGACTGGTTCACTCCAAGCATTTCCAACAAACCAAGGATTCAACTAAGAGTCGGCAGATCAATCGCTTGATTTCTAGTAGCTGTTGGACTTAATGTCTAATTAACGATTATTGAGCTAATTAAACTCATGTGAAATTAATTGTTCCTCAAATATTTATTTATATTTAATCCAAAAGTGTCAGTCGCATGTGAGTATGAATATCATTGGCATGGATGTTAGAATTCTATGCATCTTATTTTTAGAACCTTGTATCATTTTTCCTTCTAAAATGGTAACTCATGTCGGGTTCCCTGAGAATTGTCTTCGAAAGTTTCTCAAAAGTTGTGATCCTTTCACGAAGAAACATAGATGCAACGTAGACTCTTGAGATACGACTCTTGGAGCGGATCTATGATCCGTTAGCTTTACTATGAAGGTCAGGCTCTTCGACCGACTAAGTGGCTAAGACCAAGACGTGATCAAAGACGCCTAGAGTTGGGTGCTCGTTGTGTTACGTGCTCTCACTGCAATGAGTTTTATCATGGAATAAAAAGTAACGATATGCGTAGCTGGTAGTGGAACAAAGGTATTAATATCCATGCGTGCTAGCGTAACACTGATTTCACTAAGACTGATTTCACCAAGTCAAGCATGCGAACGACTCGATCTCGATCAGATTAGTATACTATCGTTTTCCTTGTATTGCTTTCCTTGTTCCACTCTCGAATCTGTGGCACACTTTTGTTGATGTCAGTTCTTGTTGATTTTCATGAATCCTTGGTTTTGTTGATATCAGTTTCGCTTTTGTTGATGTCAGTTCCTACTACTTCATGCTTGTTACATTATGGATTTCATGAATTTGTGGATATCAGTTCCTTGTTTGTTGCAAATTTTCTCATCTTACCTTATCAAGAGAGTTCAAATAGTCGACAGCCCTCTCTCTGTTGACCATGAACGTGTGGTCATCAATCTCGATATTGGGGGATCCTCTGCAATCAGAAGAAGCATGTAACGAAGTTTCCCCACCACAGCAGCAACACGAGAAGCAACACGAAGAAGGCAGAAGAAAGGCAACTTACTTTCCCCACCACAGCTCTCCGGCGGTGGTCTCGTCCCTGACAACGCGTTTGTCCCTAGGAGAACGTCCGGTCTTTGCGCCGGAAAGAGTTGCCAAGGCGCCCGTCGACGTGATGAAAGAGCCTTTCTCGTATTTGATTGCCTGTTCATATAACTCTGCCCACGAAGGGTAAAAACAAAATAGAAGCAAAGAAATGAGCCCGATAAAATTAATACGGTTCACAGCCATCTCATGGAGAAGGGACGAAACGATTACCAGAGTTGACAACAAAGCTTACCGGCAGGTGAGAGATTGTAGAGGACATGAGTGAACTTGAGAGAGCTGTCGGTCACACAAATGGTGGGTGTAGTGAAATGGTGGTGCTCGACCTTAGGCGTGACAGTGGTCTTCGTAGGGTCTCCTTTCACTACCTTCGGTCCGGTTTCCCTCGTCAATGATGCTAGCGACGCGCTGTGAACGTCCACCCAGAAAAACAGAGGAGCAATTTGAAAATAGCACATAAGCAAATTCAACCCATTATTTAAACAGCAAATGAGGATGTTAATAAGAAAAGGGATTTTGTTGTTGCATGCACGTGTCAATGAGAGGGAGAGAGAGAGACCTGATGGATTGAAGCTGCTGCTTCTGGCGTTCTTCTTCGGAAAGAATGGCTCCGAAGGCGTTCTGAGTTCCCTTGATGGGGGTGGTGGGTGCGGACCTCTTCTTCTGGAGGGAGTGGAGCTCGTCGATAGTTTGTGCCTTGACTGGCGGGGCACTATCGTCGTGGCAGATTCCATTCTCCCTCTTCTGCGTCTGAATCCTCGCTAAGCCGTTCCTCGCAACCACCGGCGAGGCCACGCCGCCGTTCGCGAAACTGAAACTTCCATTCTCTGCCATCTTCTTCCCTTTCCTTCCTCCGGTCCTCTCCTCCCGTGCAACTGGCACGCAAAAAACATGCTATTCAACAGGGGGAGGAAAAGAGAGGAATACCGTTCTTTTATCAACAGGAGCCAGGGTATCACTAATACCTCCTAAAGATTGCGTTTTAAAATGAAAAATTATCTTTTGCCCTAAAAACTACTATTTGCGCGTAAATAAATAGCTTGCTAGGGAGAGAGAGAGAGTACCGTTCTTTTATCAACAGGAGCCAGGGTGTCACTAATTTCCTCCTAAAAGATCGCGTTTTAAATTAAAAAATTAGCATCTTGCCGTAAAATGTTACAATTTTCACGAAAATAAATAGCTTCCCCTAATGGTTATAGTTGGCGCGTAGGGAGTTCCTGATGCAAGAAAGTCACTACGTGCGCGACTGTGACATTCGGATGGCTTTAGGAGAGAGTACTCGTCTCCTCATTGCTTTGTTTAGTCCGTGACTACCTCCTCGTTGCTTTGTTTAGTCCGTGACTCCTGATCGGTTCTTCCAGTCGACACACAGTCACACGTCAACATGGTTTTAGACACTGCCCGTGTTTCCGCAAATCTTTAAAAACGTAAGGAGCGGAATCTCCTCCCAACGGAGAAAAAGGGAGCATCGTCCTCATCGCGTCGTGACGTGGGCCATTCCTAGGATAGGTGCCTTCTCAGCTCTAAACTTCTCGCTAAGCATTTTTGACATTACAACGCAAGTCCAACGAATCAAAAAGCCTTGAAGAAAACACACATTCAATTCCGTCCATGACAAGATCAAAGCGCGAAATGAAAATGAGAAACAACGGGCACAAAAGCCGATCGATAAGCGAAAGATCTAAGCAACAAAGATAGGCCCCATTCTTCAAAGCAAAGAAACGAAATTCCGGAGAGTTTTCGCGAACTTTAACAGCAAAAATAAATCAAGGAAAAAAGGAAACGAACCGCACCAGAAGAGAACGAAAACGAGCTAAAGTCTTTTCAGCTCAGAAAAACAACTTGGTACAAGAAACGCAACGACGAAAGGGGAAACAAAGAGGAAAGAGTAGCGGCCACTATCAAAGTATCGATTTTGATAGGGAGAGAGTGACACGGGCGAGAAAAGGATGCGAAGGTAAGAGGCCCCCCGGCGTTCCTTTTATAGGGGCCTCTTAACCGCGGTCAAGTCTCTAACCAGGACGGTTAAAGTTCGAACCCATTCAACTCGATTTAATCCCTTGCTGGAGTCCGCGTGGTTTTGGGAGGAATTAATTAAAAATACCAGTCGAGCCCTGAAAACAATCGTTATTTATAGAATATGGCCGTGATTTAGACCATATTCCTCCGCCTTCCACTAATCTCAGTGCTTATCCAGAACAGTGTCGAAGTCGCAAGTGTAAACACCAAAACCAGTGCCGTAGCCGCATCTACTTATTAAATATTTTTATATTTTAGAATCCACAATAAAGTTTCGATTGTGTCTTTGTGATCAGCACGTAATGCAATCCTCCTCCTTCTAAATATGGCTTACGAACAGCCTTAAGCTATCTCACATAACCATCAAGAAAAAATCTAATCATTGACAGAGAAAGTAGAAGGTGCCGGAAAATGGATGGTGAACACTTTAAGAAAAAGAGAGAGATCAACCTCTCAAGTATTTAAAGGAGAAAATAAAATGTGATCTTTGAGTTAAATCCTAATAATTAATAAACATCTTTATGTATGAATAACTTAGACAGTAGATCTTCTTGCAGTAAATCTATGCTAATAATCTTTATAATAGACCAAGTGTGTCTACAACAACAGGTTTATCAAGAAACTTTTTTCGAATGCCCAATGCATGCATGGTTTCGCCGGACTTACGTGATCTAGCTTCTAACAGGTCTTTGTCCAAGTCTATGATAAATGAACAAAAAAGCATGTGAGGTAAGATTCTATTGCACACTAATCGTTCAAAATGGCTCGAAGAATGATTCGACAAACTCCAATAAGCTTTTAATCCTTTCACAGAATTAAGTCCAATTAAAAGGTGATTCTTTTATTTCCAATATCTAGAAAAGGCAGATTGGTCGATTTTGCCTTGTTGACGATCTTATATTGGATGCTCAATAGGAATCCTATTCGAAATAATACTACCCATGGGCAAAGTAAATGTGTGGGAAGAGATATGCTCATGTTAACACAAAGCCTTGAATCCTCAAAATCCAATCTCATGTGTTTATCTGATATATACATATAAAGAGAAAGAGATGTAGTTATAAATGCATAATATCTTTTGGTGAGATATTTTTAATATTTGATATGAATGATTAGGAGATAAAATAAAAAATATTTAGTTAGATATGACTATCCTTTTATTTAAAATCTTCACAATTGGTCGTGCCAATCGAACTCACATGAAGGCATTATGCATTTATACTACATCTATATCTTATAATATATTTTACATATATATAGTGTATGGGAAAAGGCTTAGTTGTTGTTTGTTTTGTTTATAGTGTATGTAACCATTATTATATGATCAATTCTTAATCAGCATTTTGGAAGGTGTTAACCTATGAGTTGAGCTCGAGTAAAGGCAAGTTTGGCTCAACTTAACGATATGCTTGAGCTCAAAGAAGCTTCTTTTCTTATGCTTGAGCTTAACCATGATAGACGCAATTAAGCTTACGCCATCAAGCTTAGTGGGCTTGAATCCTGACCTTGAACTTAAACTGGATTACTAATACGACTGACATCTCAGCTTAAACTTAGGAGTCCTAACCTTGAACTTTAACGCTAGTGAATCAGTTTGTTCCAACTATTAAAATATAAATATATCTTATATTTAATATTATGAAGCTCGTTTAGGCTGGCGAGCTGCTCGATCTCAAAAGGATCAAGTCGAGTCCGAGTATATCGTGAAAAGGTCGACTCATATGCACCCCTACTTAGATATGTCCGTGGTTTCATATTTCTGGTTCCAAGTTGCCTAAAATCTAGAATCGGAACCAAACTATTATCAAGTCGGTTCCGGTTTCATATTTTGGAAGGTGTTTCAATTCTTGACCGGTTTTTAGATTCCATGAATCACAACTGAACCAGAAGGTCCTCGGTGCTGGTACCGATTCAGCTGGCTCCGATTACCACCAGTGGACAGTTCCAAACCGGCCATATCTACACCTACTTTCGATGCTTTTATATTGTTCAATTTAACGCGAGACACCAAAAACGTGTAGTAGAGCCGGTAGGCAAATAGTTCTGTTTCAGGTGGCTATATGGAAAGTTACTTTCAGGTAGCCGGGTGAGGGGTGATATCTGTGAAAGTCCACGTTGAATCCCCGTCATTGCCACGCATCCAATGTTATCGCAGCCAAGCGCCCACGTCATCATCTTCCCTCCTCCGTCTAACGACGCCGTTAGATCTGACGTCGACCTTGTGTAGTCCCGTGACGATCTATCGGGTGACATTAACTACTATTATACCCTGCAGAAATCCAGTATGGCGCCGGACTTTGGACCCGTGAGATCCAAGTTATTTTTAAGTTGGATATTAACCATATCCAAAAGTTGGCTTGAATAAGAAGCCACTCAGTGCACAGACCAGCTTTTGAACCTTTCGGATCAGGTTGAACTTATTCAGCTTTTGCACCAGCTCGGGTATTAGTATCTGCGACCTGGATCAAGGATTCAGTCCCATAAACGGCAGCAGTAGGAGGGATTGCAGTAAAGCAATACCAGTTGAAGCCGCAGGAAGCAAGGGAAGTAGGGTATGGATCTGGATCTGAACCATGTCCATGTCCCATGCTCAAACAAGCATGAAGAAGTCAACTTCCGTACCAGGCAGCGATGGCACCTTTTGGGTTCTACGCATGATTATACTAGAGCTTGTATTTAAATGCTTATATGGGTCCGATTTGAAAATTCGTATGTATCTTGAATGAAGAAACCATGCATTGTGTCTGGTGATACCAATAGGTAAGACTTAGTCCCAAATTTCAATCAGATCATGGACCCCATAAGTTGAATGAGATCTGAAGAATTAGGTGGTTCAATAACGAATTTTCCGGTCCAAGTCCGGACCATATTCTAAATCTTTTAGGCAAGATCCAATAAAGTCTAAAATAGTTAAGAGAGGACAGATTTGATTTCAATGCCTCCTTGTGACTCACTTTAGGGTGTTTTTCTCTCTTCCCTACTTCTAATTTTCATTTATGCACAAAATTGACTTAGCTGAATAGCCCGTAGTATACGTCTTGAGATCATGTAGGGACATGGTACCCACAGGATTTGAACCCCGGGCCGAGCCTATGAAGGTGAAACCATACCCAAAATGCCGACATCGACGTGGGATATATTGGTCATGTATGAACATGACACTTTCCAGAATCGAACCCTGAACCACCCGTATGAAGGCAAACGTTCCACTCACTTCACCGGCATCCGCTTGCTGACTTTTAAGCATTGAAGGCAAAGGCAGAAGTCGATGACTGTGGTAGGTGAAGGTTTCAATGAAAATGTATGCACGAAAACAGGAAAGGAGTCCTCGTTGTGGTTTAAAAAAGTTATTTTGACTTGAATAATGATATTGGAATTCAAATTAAGTGGTTGGATCTGTCTACCGTTAGACCCTGCCGCCTACTCATGTTCAATGGTTGTTTTCCCGAGTTCTACATGTTTAAGTTAATTGATTCGATCACTAATGCTGTTCACTCGTGTTCGATGGTGGTTGTTCAGAGGGATCTTCGTCTTCTTCTTCTTTTTAACTTATTTTTTTTAAATTACAGACAGGCGATTGAAAAGCGATGTGCATGAGTGAGCGATGGTTGTTTTTTTTGGAGGTTTTCCTTATAGGAGCCCTTACAGCTCATGGCACAACGAAGTAATTACCTGGGACATGCTCTAACATTTAGTTAATAGCTGGCCATTTTGGCAAAAGCAAGAGAAAGCTCATTTCTTTTTAGGCTCTACGTTGCCACCTGGGAGGGACATGGAACACAGCCACACATATGTGTGTGCATGCACACACACGAAGAGAAAGAGAGAAGTAATCAACGATTTATCATCATAACACAGTATATATATATGTGTAGAAGGAAAAGTTTCCTTTTAAATATTAACAAGTTTCTCCTTAAATATGTACTCAAGAATTTGTCATCATAGCATTAACGAGTATATATGTACGTGGATTTTTTTTTCTATTAACAAGTTTCTATTTAAGTCTGTACGTTTAATTATGACAAAGGAAATGTGATGACTTTTATCCAAGTCACTAAATGAGATATTATTGTATGGTTCAAGTATGACAATTGTGCCTTAACAGCGTGTGTGAACCTATATCAAGCTTAGACTAATGAAGAAACAAATTAAAAAAACCTTTTAAGGGCGTCGTTTCTCTAAGCTCCCGTCATGCATTGATTAAGTCGGTTGATGTATGACACTTTGAAATGAGAGCCATTTAGTTTTTTCATGTTACTGTATATCTTATGAAATGGGAGTTCCCAACAATTTTAAGCACTTGGGTCAAATGTTTAAAGTGATGAATAAGTTGATAATGACACTAATATATAATTTGGCTAAAATGTAGATGTGGCTAAAGTATTTTGTACAATAAAGAATATCACTAAAGTTGAAAGGTAAATACTACAAAATAATTATTAGACTAATAACATCATGATAACAGTCAATCATCAAAACATGTAAAAAATGTTCATGACAAAAAAGAAAATGTTTAGTCACACGGGAAAGATCATATCTATGATAAAGTTATTAGAGAAAAATTTAAAGCAAAACTTGTCGAGAGTAACATACTTAAGATGGTTTGGATAGAAAGTTCAAAAAAGTTACGACAAACTATATAGTGAATATTTTGCAATTATAAAGGTACTAAAAGGAAAGAATTAAAAATGAATGATAGGGCTATTTTGGAGTCAAAAGTATAATGTGCCAGAAGATTGAGCTCCATGGCATCAAAGAATCAGCCACTTTATGCACACAACCAACGTTGTTTATTCATGCTTCCCACTTACTTTTTTGAGGCATGAGTGCTGCTTAGAAATTGAAAATGGTGTTTAGAATTTTTTTTAAAAAGTCCCAAAAATAGCCGAGAGGCATGAATGCAAGATATTAAGTGTGCAAGAACCAATCTCTCTCTCTCTCTCTCTCTCTCTCTCTATATATATATATATATATATATAAGCTAACACTCTGCGAATGACCAGTAGGGTTATTTGTTTCAATCGAATAGAAAGTCCTATACCCGATCCAACAATAAGTGGATTCAGAATTGAGATTCAATCCAATTTACCCAGAATTGGGTTACATGAAATTGGTAAAGCCGTATCTGATCCGAGTCCAATCTGTTCATATCCTCATATCCGTATGATTTAACATCCATCAGCAACAGTTTCCACCATTAAAATTCAAGTACTGTGATGAAATATTGATAGTTTAGTTGCATCTTTGGTCAAAAACTTCAAGTGCGAAATCTTCTTGGAGGTCATGAAAAGATTTTGGTTGAGTAATCGAGTTTGTCATTGGAATCGATATATACGCGATAAGGTTCTTAATTTCCCAAATCGGAGGTTGATTTTATCATAATGCAGATGAATGCCCTAAACTTTTTCTGTTTCCAAAACGATGATCCAAATTTTGGTTATCCTGTGCAGACTAGTAGGAACCGTTAACCAAGAAATAACCCAATTACCACACCATTCTCATCTTCTTGATTTCAACTCTTTTAGTTGATTTTTGCAAGTGATGGTCCTGGTGAAGAAGGGGGCTGTGGTTGGGGTGGCGTAAAACACCCACACGTACCCCACTTATATTTGGCCCAATTTCAGAACCCTAACACTCACACTCCACATGCACATGCACTCACACTTGCACTTGGATCCTTTGGGAGTCGAACTCCTCGCCAGCAGCAACTACGCTAGAGCACTCTCTTGTTGAGCTAACGCTCTCAGTGCAGTGGTACGTATGGTTTTGACTTGCGATAAGAATATTAAAAAGTTTTAGAACCATGGGATTTTGTTTTGAGGGCATGGAGTTCCAGGCCCAAGAGTTCCACAAGTTTCACACAGTTCCACGATGCAAACTGGTCCCAGTAAACCACGCTAGAGTAGAACCAATTCAGCTCTTTCATCTTGAGCCGAAAATGATTGCGCCAAGTCCGAGCTTCATCATGGATTCTAAATTTACAAGCATGAAGGAGCATTTGAAAGTTAATTCAAGCTTATGATAGTCATGAACCATGCCTAGCTCACTTAAAGCCGCACTTGGAAAGGGTTCAAAGGAGAGTTCCAACTTATTACCCTTGTATATCGTCTAGGATTTGAGAACCAACCACAACAATAACTTGGCCTTTTCCATACTAGATGAGGTCAGCTATATGAATTCTTTATTTCTATAGAGTTCGGTCATTTGCCATAGAGTTCAATAAAGAATGGTCTAGAATTCGGCAACCAAGATCACATGAATCATAATTAAAGTGCCCAAGTACTCTTCTCTTTCGAAAGAAGCCAAAAATTTGGAGATGATCATCTCAGCCCTTGTTCATTCCTGTTCTTCATGAACTAATTACCCTGACCAACTTTGTTCAAACAAGTTCAGGAATGGCTCACCATGCTTTTGTGAGCCAAGCCAAACTGTGTTGCGTGCGCACACGCATGGGATAGAGAGAAAGAGAGAGATGCCCTAAACAAAGGGCTCCTTATGTACCTTAGAGTCTTTGTTTATCAAAAAACTGTTAGATTGGGAAATGTTTAGATAAAAGATCATTTAACGAGCTTTGGTAAATCGAACCGAACTGAGTATACCGTGTGCATGTTTAGCTCATATGGTTTAGAAGGAGAAGAGGAACGAGCTAAGGATGAGCCAAACTCAGCGGAACTGCAAGTGGCTTCTTTCATTTATCGGCCTAGATGTGGGTCACCAAAACGTCGGCTAAGATGTGGTCGCCGTAGTATTATAGAGTTGGTGGAGGTGATGCATAGGGGAGTTCAGTTGGTGAATTTTGGTGCTGTTTGACATCTTCTTCCTTTTGTTCAAATCAAGAAGTTGAAACTGTTTTGGTGCTTGTTTGAATTGTGTTGATGCTGAAAAATGTTGAAGGATATGTGACAGAAAATTAAGAGTCTCTAAAAGAAAGAGACACCTAGCATGACTCTCAAAAGACCCCAAATGAGTAAGTCGAACCCATCACGCTAACAAAATCTTCAAGAACGGATAAATCAATTTACATGTTATAACCGAGATGGCAATGAAAAGATGGTTCACACAGAAATGGAGAATTATTCGAAAATATGTCCGATAAAAGTTGGCATGCTCTCTGCCGTTTCAATGGAAGACAATTATAACAAAGGATAATGATCGATTAATATAATCACCATTTTTACTTTCTTATTTTTCTCTCACTTTTTTCCCTTGAGAACAAGGCTTTGGAGTTCTCGGGCATGTCCCACACTCTCGTCCATTCCAGCGAGCTTACAGATCCATCATTCGAGTTGGAGTCGTCACTTTTGGAGGAGAATAGGCAGACATTGTATCCAACACAATGCTATTTATCTTCAATCCCCTCAACATGGAAAAATGTCTGGGTTTCGGCTCAAACATCAGCTAGATTCGACTCCAGTTGGTTAGATATGATATGAAACTATCTTTGGATTCAGAAATTAATATTTGCAGTTGAACCCAATCGGATGGTATTGTTTTTTGTTATGATCAACATATGTAAGCTGTGAGCTTGATGCATGAGCATGCTCATAGTCTCGTTGGAGTATCAATTGGTAGGATTTGATTCATATCAGACCCACCAGTTTAATAATCTAGTAAGCAAAGAATAGATCCATTTGTTATTCGGGTTGGACCTCCAAGATCACCCGTAATATATGGAGACAAGCATAGCTTATGAATGCCTAATCAAGACCCGGCATTAGGGCTGGTAAACAAACCGAGCTGCCTGTATATTGGCTTGTCCCGACTCGCTCATGTTTGGTTTATGACATTAACTAGTTGAACATAGAAATTGTTTGGATCAGGTCAACTTAAGAAGCTCGCCAAAAGAGTGCAGTTCGTGAACTGTTTGTTCCATTATAAGCAGTGGGGGATCTAGATTTTTCTTTTTGAGTGGGGCAAACTGCCCATTCGAGCATTTAAGGTGGGGCGAACTATGTATGGTAGCCATGAATTCAATCCCTTACTGTACCTTTTTTCATTGTTTTTTAGAATTGCAGGTGGGGCAGCCGCCCCTCCTTGCCTCAGTGTTGATCCACCACTGATTATAAGCTCATGTAGAGAATGGGTCAGGTGTTTGTTGACAAGGATTCTAGCCTTGGTTTGGTATGCACGAGCCAAAGAATGCAAGTGATTTGAAACTAGACACTGCCAAGTTCAGGTTATCTAAGTTCTGTACAAAAGAAAAGGCAATTAAGAGTGATCATAGATAACAAAGGATTTGAGCTTTAACAAGTGTGATGGTAAACACTTCAAAAGAGGCTAAAGTATCGGCAGGAAACAATAAACACAACATTTTTTTTTCATGGAATTGAATGCTAATATGACATGGGATCAAAATCAAGCTCTGGCAAAACTAAGAATCAATGTATGCTTTTAGGATTACAAAAGAAATCCTCATAGTATTCCAACACCATGAGTTTCATTCAAGTCTTATATACCTCATTGATGATGATGATGAAAATGCCTATTCAATCAGCTGTTTTTTTTTTACGCCGAAAAATCTTCATTTATGACGGCAACACAATCATAAAGAATTTACCTCTCATGGCTGGTAGACTCAGCCAGTGTGAAACTCTTAAGGTTAGGACCCTTACTCCCACGGGCCATATTATGATGATGAAAATAAATCCCCGTGCACGAATAAAGAAGACCCCAATATTTAGAGGGTAGCACTACATAAACTACACAATTTTATTTGAAACAGAGCAAACAAAAGCTTCAGTTTGCCGCCATGGAAAGGAAGAAGTAGAAATTTGTGTAGTTGGAAGATGAAGGAATGATATATTTTGCTATATTACATTAATATTTCCCCAAATATGAAGAAGTATTACATATACTTGGGCATAACATATGAGAAAGTGATATTCATGAGTAGAATACACTTGAACTCCACTCTTGAATCCATATACTTTCACAACAAGCGCAGGAGTGTGCATTTGAAATGCCTCAAAACCTTGTAACCAACTACTTAGAATAATTATTGTTCGAAATGTAAACTGAATTCTATAAAGAATTTGAGACCATTAAATTTTTAACCCTCTACAAACAGTTCTAATAGTTCATTTCAAGGCTTTTGAGCAACAATCATATTTTTACGTGTTTAGTTTTATCAATTAGAAACAGTTCTAACAGTTCATGTATGAACCTATACTTGCCTGCTTGTGCTTATCCGAAAGAACATACATATTCTGTTCCGGGCTATCCTTGGCTGATGTCTAACTAGTATCACCACCTTCATAGTTTTTATGATATACTCTCTCTTCCTCTCTCTCTCTCTCTCTATATATATATATATTGATTGAATCCTGCTCATACTGAAGTTGTCCACAAAAGGTTGAGCCCTCCTAATATAATGAAATAAAATAATAAAGTGAACAATGGGAAGAAAGAGGTTGAAAAATCAAAGGAAATGAAGCAGAAACCAGTGGCCCCTCATCATAATCAAAACTTTCTTGGATTCCAATGACATTATTTTCTTGTCTTTGTCCTTTTACATACATCCACCCTCGTCAATCCCCAAACATTTAATTTAAACCCCCCATCATCACATCCATCCCTCATTATTGATCCTATTATTACGTTACGGACGAACTTAACTATGTGTCTTTAATTTACGAAAAGGTAGACTCGTCGTATCAAGACCATCATCATAACAAGCATCATGTATCTTCATCAACATCATGGCACGGTGACTTGGCTGAATGATCATATCATCATGGCATGGCATGGTTACTAGGCTTCCTTCAGAATCTCGCGTCCTCGAAGCCATGCAGATCGCTGACTCGGTTCATGGATTTCCTCATGATGGCAACCTTAGCCAGCCGCTCGGCAGCGCGCCAAGCCGACGTCGGCGTGAGCGCTTCCACACTATCCTCGTGCTCCAACCGAGCCGCCTCGGCCTGCCGTGGATGCTGCTGCTTTTGATGGCAGTGGCGCCACAGCCACTGGACCTGAGCCAGCTCTGACTCGAGGGATCTCTGGAGGTGCTGCTTGTCAGATGACGACGACTTTGATAGGGCTGAGCAAGCCGCTGCTAGAACCTGCTGAGCAGACTTGAAGTTCCCAAGCTCAGCCAAGTGAGCTGCCTGTGCAGCAGCTCGGGTCGACTGGAACCAGCTTCTGAGACGTTCTACAGTATGTGTGGCAGCCCGAGTCGGCCGCGTGCTGGGGAGTGCGAGGACTTGCTCACGGCCACAGACCAGCCGTTGCGTCACCGGATCACGGAAGCAACAGTGGACTGTGAAAGCCTGGTTGCCCGGAATGGCGCCTGCGCCGGCTGGGACCCTGACTTCGACGAGGATCTCCCTCCCTTCTTCTGCATATAGATCGCCAAGCCGGACGACTGACCCCGTCCTACAACCGGTTTGCTGCAGGAGTAGTCGAGGCCGGTCGTGCCACGAGTATGCACCGCCGATCTCGCAGCCGGATGGCTGGATCTTCATGTACAAATCCTGGACGACCACACTAAGCAATCGGCCGACGCACTGAGCAAACTTGTCCTCGATGACTCCGCTTGAACTGCCACTGAAGCTGAAGTAGAGTACGGGGATCTCGACATGTTCGAACCTTGTTGCTATCATCGTACTTTTCGCCGGAAGTGAGATTCCGGTTGTGCCAGAGCCCGGAGAGGACGCGGAGGGTTCATTTTGACCGTCGGAGAGAAGCATTATACTTGCAACTGGATTACGATCACGCCGATCTTCCAGCACCTTGGCGGCTTTCCGGAGGGCCTCAGGAACACACGTCCCTTGGCTGCAGACAAGGCGGTCAACCACCCGGCGAGCTGCGCGCTGGCCCTGAGCCGTCATTCGCCGGAGGGGAAGCAGCCGCTTCGAGGCCGAGGAGAAGGCGACAATGGAGAGCCGATCGGACGAGCCGAACGACGAAATAAGGAGCCGCATCGACCGCTTCATCATGCTCAGCTTCACCCCGGACATGGTCACGCTCACGTCCAGCACCGTGACGAGATCAATGGCTGTCCGGCGTGCTGGGTCCCTCTCTCGTGGTGGCGGTGCCACCCGCACCACCACCGCATAGCTCTCATATCCCCTCCCAGCACCCACCAAAGCTGTTTCCGGCGCTGCAGTCACCTCCACCTCCCTCTTCCTCTTGTCATCGAACCCCATCTTTTCAGTAACCGGAAACCCATTCAATTCCACCTCCTCCTTATCTTTCTCTTCATCATCTTCTTCCTCTTGTACCTCAGGTATGGGATAGAACCGGCCTCCGCGGAGCAATGGCTCATCGTCATCATAAACTCTGACCACTTCGGACCGTTTCTGGTGGTTAGGCAAGGGCGCGCCGGGCAGCATTGGCAGCTCTTTCCACTTCACTTGGCAGATGGGGCAGGATAGAGACCCTTGTTTCTGTACATATGATGATATGCACGAAAAGTGAAACGAGTGTGAGCATTCCGTCGTGAACACCGCCGTCCCTTTACCGGATTTTGTGCTGTGCGTGCATATCCCACAGTTGCTCTGAAGCAAGACACCAAAAAACGCCATTAAAGCCGCGATTATCATCACTACCATGAAACGATGTAAAAGGAAGGTGGTGAGAATAAAAAGGGGAAGTTTTTGTGATTACTCTAGTGAGACGAAGCGATGACATCAAAAGGGAGAATCTCGATGGAGATCTCGGCGAAGATGGCGCGGAAATATCGGCCATTCGAGGGCTGTTGTTGATCATGCATTGAAGCCGAGGACTGAATGAGGAAGAAGGCGTCGACCGGGAGGAGGCCTTGGGGCTGGTTGCAGCGGAGGGGTTGGAGAAACCGCCGCTAGCAGCCTTGCATCGAAGGTTGGGGCTTGAGACGGAGTTTTGGTATTCGATCGGGGGAGTCGACGGATTGCTGCTATTGCCGGTTCGGCGGCCTGCGTTCACGCAGAGTCTCGGGTTCGGGGTCGAGGTAGGTGCGCTCTCGGCTACGTCCGATGTTGGTGTTAATGAGGCGAATGGTGGCTGCTGTTCTTCGTCTGGCTCAAGAGGGACCGATGTGCAAACTCTCAGTCTGAAAGCATTCTTTGCTCTCTTCCACCTACTCCCCATCTCTCTCTCTCTCAGACACACGAAAAGAAAGGAAAAGATTGCTAGAAAGGCAATCAGAAGCGGCGTGAGTGTTCTCTCTTTCGTTACTTTTCTTTCCTCTATCTGCAACGGCGGAATTTCAGCCCCTGCAATAGTCGACAAAAAGGAGAAATTCTGAACTCGGACAACTCTGTGTGTTGTAGTCCGGAAAAAAGTGAAATAAAAAAACTAAGGGAAGATAAACGTTACAGTGAGCGACTCAATTTTGTTTGTGTAGTCGTGAAAGAGGACGACGAAAGAGAAAAGGTTGATGTCTCCCTCTCCCAGCACCACCTTCCTAGTAGCAACAGTGAACGGGCACGTGCCTGTAACGTCTCTGCAGTACACGCTAGGAGCTACGTCGTATATATTATCTGCTTCCCAAGTTAGCTCGCCGGGATTTCGTTCCTTTCCGGCCGATGTATGGGAGCGCAAAAGAGAGAGAGAGCATTTATTGGACGATATGAATAGTATCTCCGGCACTAATGCGAATCTCACGTACCGTTACGCGTTCAGCCTCAGGTTTAGATCAGTGCAAAACGAAATATAAGGCGTAAGTGAGACGAGTCGACTCAGCTCGTTAAGAGAATGCCTGACTTGAGCTTCGATCTTGAGACTCGAGCCGAGTTCGACTTATGAGCTCGATAGGCTCGTTTGTTTCATAGGAATTAAGATTGACTCAAGATAAAACTCAAATAAGTCTGAACCAAATAGAGCACGATTGAGCTCATGAATTATCTCAAATAAATGTGGGTCTCAAATACATAAAAAAATCAAATATAAATAAATTGTATATTTGTAATGTAAAGGTCGATTAGGAACAAAAGTTGTTCGATCCGAACCCTCATATGGTACTTCACACTTATAATAGGATTCAATTTAGAGTATTAAGAATAGTCGAAAATCATATTTCCAACCATTGTGACCGTAATTCTGATTGTTCAAACAGTCAGAAATCAAACGTTAGAATAGTTTTTATCGGAATAGCCAACTGTTTGAACATAATTAGTATCCCACCTATAGTAATTCGCCGATACGACTCGGTTCATTTAAATGAAGGGGATGGACAAAAACCGGTTCGCGATGGTCTGGACGAGACATTTAGTAATGGAGAGTTAGTGGTAAAATGAAATAAACTAAAAAAAGGGGAGCTCTCCAAGGTGCTTTAATGAATGAATTATAAAAAAAGAAAGTCAACTGTCAGGCCGTATTAAATGTGTAGCTTTAGGAGGCCAAGACTAGGGGTAAAATAGTAAAAAATGTTGTCCTGGTAACGTGAAGATAACGCGTAGGCTTTGAGATTCTACAGTACGGTGTGGGACGAGAGGGAGTAATTTGTTTCTTTGTTCTTTTTCGACGGTCATATTTCTTTCCTTTTTTTCTTTGGTTACTACTGAGCAAGAGTCAGAGTTGTGCTTACATTTGCCGCATATCTTGCATACGCTAGAGTCTTTCGAAGACTCGACACAGTTCTCGATATATAAAGCGATTATGAAGACAACAACTAACACTTTTTCAATAGACGGGAATTATTATGTTAGCCGCTAACTTAACCTAAGCTGGATTATTTTTTATTGTTTCTTTAAAACACTTTTGTAATTGTCTTCTATCTCTTTTAATAAAATGTAGTTTTTCATACTTTATTACAAACGCTTTTTTTTTATATTTTTTCTATACGTTCAAACCATCTTAAACTATATTGTCTCATTTTATCTTTTGTCCGTGGCACTCCTAATTTGTTTCTAATAACAGTCTTTTCTTATATGATCATTCATTCATCTCAATATTTTCATTTATGCCACAAACATCTTTTATACATGTTGATTACCATAAAACATGGCAGGTCTAATTGTTGCTCTATAATATTTACCTTTTAACTTTAATGATATTTTCTTGTCACAGAGAATACATGATGTTTTCCTTCATTTTAATCAACCTACGTTAATTCTATGCGTAATATATTCATCAATTCTTTCATCACTCTAAAAATTGACCCTAAGTATTTAAAACTTTTCTTTTGGGGGAAGCAATATTTACTAATTTTAATTTCTATATCCTCTAAAGTAACTAAATGATCAAACTTACATTTCATATATTCAGTTTTTTTTCTACTAAGTTGGAAGTCTTTACTTTCTAATGTTTCTCTCTATATTTCCAATTTTCTATTAACTTTTTCCTTAGTCTCGTCCACTAACACAATGTCATATGCAAATAACATATACCAAGGTACTTCATCTTGAATATGTTTTGTTAACTCATCAATCACTATTATAAATAAGTATGGACTTAAAGTTGATACTTGATGTAATCCAATATTAACTTTAAAGAAGTCTTTCATTCTTTCTTAAGTCCTCACACATGTTTTTGCACTATTCTACATATCTCTAATAAGGTTTATGTATGTTAATGAGATACCTCTTTTTTTCAAGGTTCTCCAAAGAACATCCCTTAGTACCCTATCATAAGCTTTTTCTAAATCAATAAATATTATGTGAAGGTCTTTCTTTTTTATTCTAAAATATTCTATAAGACGTCTCAAAAGATGAATCGCATCAATAGTACATCTGTTTGACATGAATCCAAATTGGTTCTCTATTGTACTGGATAATTATCTTAACCTATGTTCGATAATTCTTTCCTATAATTTCATAGTATGACTCATTAACTTGATAGCCCGATAATTCGCACAATTCTGCATGTCTCCCTTGTTTTTGAGTATAGGTGTACTCACTCTCCATTCAACGAGTATCTTTTGGTTTCTTTATATTTCATTAAAAAGTCTTCTAAGCTAAGTGATTCTTATTTCTCTTAGGATTTTTCAAACTTCTATAAGAATATTGTCTTATTTTACAGATTTACCACCTTTCATATGTTTAAGAGTCTCTTTGATTTCATTCTGTTGAATACATCAGTAGAAATAATGGTTTATATATTTTTCTCATTTCGCTAACTCTCCTAAGCTAATACTACCATCTTTATTTTCATTAAAAAACTTATAAAAATAAATTTTCCATTTATTTTTTATATCATGATTTGCCAATAGAAATTTTTCATCATCGTCTTTGATACATCTAACAAAATTAAGATCCTTAGTTTTATAATCTCTAACACTAGGTATCATAAAAATATCTCTTTCACCCTCTTATGAGTTGAGCTTTTATATATATCCTCCCAAATTTTAGCTTTTGTTTCAAAGACGCTTTTTTTTAGCTTCTTTCTTTGCTTTCTTACAAGCCTTTAAAGTTTCATTAGTCTTCTTAGCATAATGTAATTTGTAACATACCCTCTTTGCCTTGATTTTATCTTGCACCATTTCACTCCACCACCAAGTTTCTTTTTGTGCCGTTACACCTCTCTTAGTCATATTGTTTTACATATCACAAGGTGTACCAACATAATTTCAAGCATCTCCTTAAATGGCTTTCTGTTTAAATATACCTTCTTTTTTGTTTTTGAGGTTCTAGCATTTAGTCCAAATAACTCGATACACTTTTTTCTTATTTGTTTATTTTTTTATATTTAAATTCATAACTAAAAGTCGATGTTGGGTAGTTAAGTTGTCTCCAGGAATTACCTTGCAATCTTTACAATATGACCTATCTTTTTTCCTACAAACAAAGTAATAAATTTATGTTTTTGATAAACCACTCATATAAGTAATTAAATATTCATCTCGTTTTTTGAAGATTGTATTGACTATAAAGAGATCAAATGGAATAAAAATTTTTAAAACTCCTACATTCCTCGTTTATATCCCCAAAACCAATGTTTTCATGAGTACCTTAATATCCTAATGCCTCTTTATCAACATGTCCATTTAAGTCTCCTCCTAAACAAATCATCTCCCTTTTTAGAAATATTTGTATCACCTTATCTAACTCTTCCTTCTTTATACTATCTTTTAGTATTACTTGGGGTGCGTAAGCACAAACTATATTCAAAAACTCTACTCCTAGCACTAATTTCAACATCATGATTCGGTCACCATATCGTTGTATGTCTACTACACTATCCTCTAAATCTTTATTGATGATAATATCAACTCTCTTTCGAGTAATTTTCTTTTCTAAGTACCATAATTTAAAACATGTATCCTCAATCTCCTTTGCTTTTTCTCCAACCCACTTTATTTCTTGTAAATATAATATATGAATCTTTCTCTAAATCATAGTATCTGCCACCTTCATTAGCTTACCGGATAACATTTCAACATTTGAAGAACCAATACGAATCTTATTATGTAGGACTAACTTCCTTACCCTCGCATCCATCTATGCTGAAAATGCGGAGACCCTTTCTGCAATTTGTTTACTATATTCGAACGACAATGTACATATCATTCTTTTTTAAGACGTGAGTGCTAATTTTTTAAAAAACTTTAATTTTTTTTTAAATTAAATATATACCATAAAAAATATTTAAACATGAATAAACATATTAAAAGTAGGCAAATTCGAGTTTTACACACACATATATATATAGCATTGGGTTGATATCATAGTGTTTAATCTTATACTATATCAATAGTTGTATTTTAAAAAGTGCTGCCAAACTTAATAGTTTTCTCCAAACACTTTGGCTGTCACTCTATTTTTTATATTTATTATCTAATTGTTCACACTTATCGAAACTTCTTTAAGAGTAAGATATTTCTCTACATAGTTACACATGTACTTCATCAATTATGTTAAACACATTTATTTTTACTAATTAAATGTCCAACACCTTGCTATATAATTACCTCCATTGTTACTTAGTGTCCAAGTACTTGTAATGTTATGACCAATTTTTGCTTGTGTATAGTTGTGCCCTATTGTTACCATTTTACTGATTTTTCACATAATTTTCGGTTTATTACCTTTTATTAAATAAACCAAACGCGTATTGTACTATGGCCTGACACAGGCTTGGTCTTGATGTGGACTGTGGTAGGCTACTTGTGTGCGGGCTCACTGTTGAAAACTGATTCAGTACTCTTGGTTTGGATGGTAGTAACCCTAACGAGTGTCATGGGTAGCTATGTATGTATGATGTTGACTACGGTATCAACCCCACCTAGTGGGACCTGATCTAAACCGACCCAGAATGGGGCAGGCATCACCCAGTTGGATTGGGTTGGGGTTCGTGTTCAAAGAAAAACCAAAAAGTTTTATATATAAATAAATAGAGGGTTGAGTAACGTGTATATATATATATAAAGAGAGAAATTATTATACAGGAGCAAATCAAATTTCAACTTAAATCAATAAAATAAAAAGTACATGCATACTTTTGCAAGTACATTTATTCAACCCCACCTAGTGGGACCTGATCTAAACCGACCCAGAATGGGGCAGGCATCACCCAGTTGGATTGGGTTGGGGTTCGTGTTCAAAGAAAAACCAAAAAGTTTTATATATAAATAAATAGAGGGTTGAGTAACGTGTATATATATATATAAAGAGAGAAATTATTATACAGGAGCAAATCAAATTTCAACTTAAATCAATAAAATAAAAAGTACATGCATACTTTTGCAAGTACATTTATTCACATGAGCACCCCGGCGCTGGAATCAGCCAACGGCGCAGAACGCGTGACTGACACTAGGTTGCGCACAACCTAACAAACCTTTCACCAAGGTTGTAGAGGTTCAGCGGAAGCTTAAGACTGATGATAGGAGAGGATCGTTTGGAGATAATAAGGATACTTGAGAATAAATAAGAAAGCAGATTGTATTGATAGGAAATAACGGTGGGTAACCCGCGACACGCTTACAACTCATATGCGAGACTCTTCCCTCATAAGAGAGTTTATTGATAGAGTTTCTATGGCGTTCCCACGTAGGGGTCTAGTTACACAACCATAGTTCAGTTCGAAGGGTCACATTCTCCCCCGCTTAAACCGTTGACGTCCACGGCAACCCAGCACGCAAATGGTACTCTCGCATCTGTCTTGGAAACTGACGTATGGTGAGCTTCTTTTCCCAGCTAGCGTCCGATTCGTCGTATCCTTTCCACTTGACTAGATAGTATAGCATGTGTCCTCTTTTGACTTCCATATGGTCGAGGATGTGTTCCACTTCCTTAGCTCATGGAGTCTTTAGTAGCACAGGTGCCCACACTGGTTGGTTGCGGTCTGCATCTTCCATATCAGCATGATAAGCCTTTAGGTTACTCACATGAAAGACAGGATGCATACGAATGTGGTCTGGAATATCCAGTCGGTACGCCCAGTTTTCTACCCTTTTTGTTATAGTATAGGGACCGTCATACTTACGAATCAGCCCGGCGTGCTGCCTGCGAAAGATTTGTGTTTGCTTTGAGTACAGATTCACAAGGACTTGGTCGCCGACACCAAATTTGATAGCACGCCTCTTCATGTCCGCCCACTTCTTCATACGCTTCGCTGCCTTCATAAGGAGAGCGTGGGCAATATCATGCTGCTCCTGTAGATCGGCGCAGAAGGTGTGTGAGATGGGGGTCTTGCCTTCATATTATGCTGCGAGGGTGTGTTGTGTCTGCGGCTGTTATCCCATAGCCATCTCAAAGGGGCCTTTTCCAGTAGACTCACTTCGATGCAAATTGTACGAGAATTGTGCAATATCAAGCCATTCCGTCCAATCCTCTTGGTTGGATCTCACATAGTGTCTTATATAATCCTTAAGCAAGGCATTCATCCGTTCTGTTTGACCATCTGTTTGGGGATGACAACTAGTTGAGAAGAATAATTCTGAACCAAGTAAACGAAATATTTCTCTCTAGAAATTGCTTGTAAAGCGGGCATTCCTGTCACTCATAATATTAGCTGGTAGTCCCCAATACTTGACTATATTTTTGAAGAAGAGTTCTGCGGTCTTCTCAATCGTGCAGTTCATGGGGGTTGTCATAAACACCCCATACTTGGAGAATCTATCTACCACCACGAAGATAGATTGGCATCCGTTAGACTTCGACAGATTCAGAATAAAGTCCATTGATACACTTTCCCAAGGTCACGTAGGCACCGGTAAGGGCTCCAATAAACCTGCTGGATGTTAGTTATCAACCTTGTCCTTCTGACAAATCAAACAAGTCCTCACATAAGTTTCGACGTCAAATCCCATCTGAGGCCAATAATAAGCTCGCTCCACCAAAATGAGCGTGCGCTCCATTCCAGGATGTCCTGCCCACGGAGAGTCATGGCATTCTCGTAGTATGTCCCTTCTTAGATTATTTTTATGAGGTACGTAGATACGTCTGCCTTTAGTCAGTAGTAATCCATCCTGTTTCCAAAAGCGCCTAGTTTTCCATTCCTCAACTAGTGCTTACAATTGCTTCGCCATGTCGTCACTCTCTAACCCAGCGCTGATACAGTCCATCAGATCGCTCCGAATGTGATAGGCATTATCGCTAGCGTCCTCTTGAATAATGACGAGAAAGTTTGGCTTTTGACTTAAAGCATCAGCAACAGAATTCAGTCTGCCTGGCTTATACTCAATAGTCATGTCAAATTCAGCCAGAAATTGTTGCCACCTCGCCTGCTTAGCGGATAGAAGCTTTTGAGTCTGAAAATAACTTGTGGCAATGTTGTCCGTCTTCACAACGAATGGTTTTCCTATGAGGTAGTGGCACTAGAGGCAAAGGCAGTGCACTACAGCAGTCAACTCTTTGTCATGCATAGGGTACCTTCTCTCTGCGTCTTTCAGCTTACGGCTTTCATAAGCGATGGGGTGCCCCTCCTGTATAAGCACTCCACCCAGGGCATAATCTGAGGCATCAGTTTGTACTTCAAAAGGCTTTGAATGATCAGGCAATCTTAGAATAGGTTCTCGCGTCACAACTATCTTCAATTGATCAAACGCATGTTGACAATTTTCATTCCAGTCCCAACGTTAGCTCTTTTTCAACAAGGTCGTGAGAGGCGAAGCTATGGCAGCGTACCCCTCGATGAAACGTCTATAATAGTTTGCCAATCTGAGGAACGATCGAAGTTCTGTTAGAATTGATGGAGGATTCTACTCCTCAATTGCCTTAATCTTTTTCACGTCCATTCGGAGTTTCTCATTGCCAATAACATGTCCTAGGAAATCAATCTCCCGTTTGCCAAATAAGCTTTTCTCCCGTTTCACGTATAATTCATTATCATGTAGCACCTTGAATACCGTCCGTAAGTGATGGATATGTTGTGGCATAGAGGTACTATATACCACGATGTCGTCCAAATAGACCACCACAAAATTATCCAAGAACGGGTAGAATATCTTATTCATCAAGGTCGAGAAGGTGGCAGGGGCGTTTGTCAAGCCGAACGGTATGACTAGAAACTCGTAGGCACCATACCGTGTGACGCAAGTCATCTTCGCCTCATCCCCATCCGCAATACGCACTTGCCAATAACCCGATCGAAGATCCAACTTAGAAAACACTCGCGCTTGTCCCAATTGATCAAACAAGTTTGCTATAAGAAGTAGCAGATACTTGTTCTTAACTGTCACCTTGTTCAGAGCGCGGTAGTCCACACACAGTCACTTCGATCCATCATGTTTTGATTGGAATAACACGGGTCACCAAAAGGAGCTTTGGAGGGTCGAATGATCCCTGAAGACAGCATATCATCCAACTGTTTCCTCAACTTTTTCAATTCTGAAGGGGCCATACGATACGGAACCATAGCAGGTGGTTTGACACCTAACACCAACTCGATCTGATGATCTACCTCCCGACGAGGGGGTAGTTTCCTTGGGAGTTCGTTGGGCATGACATCTACGAACTCATTCAATACAACATCAATCTCAAGGGGCGCCGCTTCATTGAGCGCCTCTTGCTCTATCTCTCGCAAAGACACCAGGAACGTATCTTCACCCTGCTTTATGCCTTTCTTTAGTTGCAGGGCTGAGCACACGCGCATCTGTTCATCGCCAGTCGACTTGAGTTAAACGATGCAGGGGGTCGGGCTATCCACGATAGTTAAGGTATTGCAGTGGGGGCGAAGCTCCCATTTACTTTCGCATAGAAATTCTAGTCCCAGAATAACTTTATAATCGTCCATGGGGCTCATAGTGAAGTTGGTGACACCTGTCCAACTTCCTAACTTGATCGGAACATTGATGGCTTCACCCTCCATGGGTTTAGCTTATGAATTCACAGCTTTCATCCGACAACCCCTTGGCACTACTCGCAATCCCAAACGCCTTGCCTCTTCAGGGTGTATGAAATTGTGCGAAGCGCCGCAGTCTGCTAGGGTCGTAGCGGCTTTACCGTTCAGCGTCACATCCAAGAACATCAATCCCTTGCACGTCGTAGAAGAGGAGGCTTGGCTGTCAAACCTAACAACGTTTAACAGTCGAAGCGCTCCCATCCGTGGTTCTTCTATAGGGGGCTCCGTTCTTTGCACGGCATTGTTGGCGCGTGCAAAGTCATCCTTCTTATGTTGGCATTCCATAGAGTAGTACGGTCCGCCATAATACCAGCATTCCTTTTTGAAAGTCCCTTTTCCTTTTTCCCCTTTCTTGTGCTTACCGTTCTTGTCTTTATCTTTGCGGTTGTGAGAAGTCCCGGAGTCCTTAGTGGGGCAGGTGAATATTTGTTTGATTTACATGTACTAGTTTCTTATATATAAAAACTGGTAAAAGTGAACAAGTGTGAGTTTTAGGCCTATTTCAGTTCTACCGAAAGTGGGACTGGACGGTTCTGGTTTCACCAAACTGTAATATGTATCTCATCTGTCAGTAGCGGCACCGGTGGGTATGTTGGTCTTCATTATAGTCCTTTTTCTTACAATGAGAGGCTGAAGCTTAACAGGCACACACAGATGCACCCTATGAGAACTTAACTCTAGGATCACAAATGTGCATTAAATGAATTTGAAATAAATTAAAAAGGCGTGCCAGCTTCTTCTATTATTACTGTTTTCAGGCATTACAAGTTGGAAGTAGTCTAAAGGGCATGTTGGTTCAACCCGAAACTGAACCATTGGGTTGGAATTTTTTATATTTTGGGTACATTAAGAGGGGCACCGAATTGGGATTTTGAACAAGCCCAAACCATAACAGGTCAAATGCTCCGAGTTGCTGTCCCTCTGTTTGGTTACAATTTATGACTTAAAAACCTAATTCGAACCGTAACCAGAACTGGTTGTTTCTGATCATATAAATTCCAAATCTTTCACAACTTTTCAAGATAGACAAGAATAATCAACGGTTCCTAGCTGAACCTGGAAGTAGATGGAACTGCCAGTTCCGCAACTACAACCATAACTGGAGAGGAACGTTAAGAGCCATGGTGCCTGGTTTACTTTGGACCAACCATGTCTAGTTTGAAGAAAAGTTTTGCAAATTATGATCTTATTCTTTTATAATTAAATGTTAATATATCGAAGAATCGAGCAGACTTTGTCCAAGAATCCTTGTATCTAGTGCCACCTAGGCTTGATCTTGATTGTTTACCTAAAGAAAGCACCATAGCAAGGTTTATATTTGGATCAATGTTGTCTCGATCGCAATCAGCCTGAATTAGTTATTTAAAGACTATATAATACCAAAATAAGCAATCCGCTACAAACTTAACAAATAGCTGTTGATCAATCAAATTTGATTACCCATTAGAATCAGTGTGTATTGAAATGAAAACCTACAATCAGACTGGACTCCGTAGATCCTGGCTGATTCCAAGCCAACCCGTATCCATTTCGACCCTTATCCTAGTATTGGAGGCTACAACCTTCGGTTCCAAGCCTTCCACTATGCTTTGACTTGCACTTTACATGATGCCCATTGGAATCGACCGACCCTTTGCACCGTGTGCTTAAATCTCATGGTTGGTCCAATGTATTGTAATTTTCTTACTTGGGTCAATGGGGAAGACAAAAAATGAAATTGTCTCATCTCGCTCCTCAAACGGAAGAAGAGCCCTTACGACCTTCATCAAAATGCTTCTGAAGGGCCAGCAAGAAGTAATTTTATAGAATAAAATCCCGAGAGAAAAACATTGTCTTAATTCTCAAGTTAAGAAGACCTTAAATATAACAAAATGGGATAATACAAATGATGGTCGTAAAACAAAGACAATGACGACACATACTTTCTTTTTGATCATATCCCGACATGTTAGAAACGTGACCTGCACCCGACCTTTCAGTAATACATTCTGTAAGTATCTAGTAGACAGTTTGTATGAGTGCTGAAATGACATTCGATTAGTGGACACAATAGAGCAAACAGAGCAAGCCCTCATATGAATATCTTATTACTCAAATAAAGTATTCTTTAATACTCATATATATATAAAGAAAGTGAATTTAGTTTGAAGCCTAGCATATAGAATATCAGGAACAGACCTATTGAATGGGATGAACACTAATTAATATGGGGGATAATTAAATCTGGGAGGACCCAAAGAACACATGCATGATGCTTCTGCCTTTGGACGCACCCCATGAACTGTTTCCTATTAGGACCCAACCATCATTGTTTTCTAGGTACCAAACAATTACTCAAATTCCCCTTTTGAGATGCCCCACTAAAAGCAAGAGTTGAGTTCTAAAACGGAGGAACTAGGAAGGATCACATTAATAATTTAACATAGGAATATACCACACTAATTAATTGCTTAGTAGTGGATATAATGCGATTAGAACTAGTTTTGGATTTGAGTCCTCTTCCAACTTCAGATGAAAAACTGAACCCGTCCAGTTGGAGGAGATCCAAAGATCAGTTCTTTTGGGTAAGATTATAATCTGGTTTAGAACTCAATGACTACGTTATTGTTTTTACTTAACCTGATCCTGCAATATGCATCTTGTGGCAAACCGGGTGGCTGGGGTTGGTGCACTCACCGGGCTGAACCCCTATTTATCTAGGCTAGGCAAGTGGATCAACCATAATTTGTAAACAAGAGCAAAAGCTCACCTGACTAGGGGATTGGCTCCCAAGTTAGGTCATGAATTCAATAGCCGGGCATGGGTCCAGTGGAACTCTTTTGGGGTGGGGCAAATAGCCCCTTGAATGGTTTCGTGTGGGGCGGCAAAGTATGTATTACAGCCCATGGATCCCACCATGGGCAATAGATTCTAAGTTGATTTTAGAAATTGCAGGTGTGGAGAACGCCTCATTCGGCTCAATGTAGATCTACCACTGATGCGTCGGCTTGGGGCTCCCCATGGTAACAAAAACAAAAATGTTAAATGGAAAGGAGTCCTTGTTATATGGTACAACTTCTTCTACTTTGCTAGAATCACAGCCAAAATTCTATCTTCATTAAATGTTTGCTATTTTCTTATTACAAGAACCCATGTTTAGTTTTAATATGGGTCCATTTAATTTGGTTATGCATGACCTCTGCTAGCATCCGTTCATCTCAAGATTGATGGCTAACTAGAGGCTTCACCACGTAGCTGCGCCAGAAGTAGGTTCTGTTAGGGTTGATACTTCCTACAGTGAGAATTTTATGGACAAATAATTGATGTGCAGGTTACTCCTTAAGACATGGCCTGTTTGGAACCAGCTGGCTGTTTCAAGCAAAAACTAGAACAGGCCAGGAACGAACCAAAACCAGAACCAGAACAGGAACCAGATCTGGAACTGGGAACCACTCAGTTGGTTTCCAGTTCCACCTTCTATAGAACAGGAACCGGAACAAAACCTGCCAAACCACAGTTCACTGTTTTCCAAAATTCAAAATTTTTTGTTTATGAATTTGGCCAGTTCCAGGCGATTTAGGACTCAACCCAGAACTAAAACTGAAACTTGAACCTGCCCGAACCTGGTTTGGTTCTGGTTCTTGATTTCGAGAGGACTACAACCGGTGTTTCAAAACCCCCAGATCCAGCCATGTCTTGTTTAGCTGGAGTTATGCTTAAGATAGCTTTCAACTCAAACTAGGATTCATACCTCAATTCAGTCTAATGCCCTGCGGGTTAGATTGACAAGAGCCTTATTGAGCAAAGCAAAATTGCACCCAGCGGAACCATAGTTGGCGAACCCTCGAAGAGGGGTTGGCTCGTTCAATGACACAACTGAGTTCCGGCATGACATCTTCCAAGTGCTCTTTTAAACAAAAAGTCGGAACCTAATGTTGGTTTCTTTATATTCACCCTGGAGGACATGCGCCACGACCTAGGTAAGGGTTGGTCAGTACAGGGGGTCAATGCTTCTTTCAAAGCTTGACCCACTTTCAGGATGTGCCGCCCACTTAGAACAAAACAAATTAGAAAAGAAAACCACAGAAAGAAAGAGAAAGACGAGTTCCAGGGTAAGGAAATGGACCCCAACCATCTACTTAACCACCAAAAGGAAAGGTTCCTAATGGCTATCAAAATATCTAAAGATATAAGAATCATCCTTTCTTTCTTGACTGCCATACTGTAAGGCATGTAAGCACAGTTATTTAGGTGAGTAAATTTTATTGATAACATACGTATGTGATATTATAGACTTCACTACACGAACCAGCTGATCTCACTAACCAACCTATACAAACTAAGCCCAACTTGCCACACTAGGTTCCACCCACCAAGCCAAACGAGTCAGCCACCAGTAGAAAAATAAGAACCACTCTACCTATATCAAGTTATGGCCTCTATCAAGTTGAAGGCTTTTAGTTTGAAACCCTAAATGAGAGCCGCTTTGTGACGAGAATGTATGCCACCCAACCATGAAAATAAAGATCATACATATGCAACATATAATAACAAATCAAGTAAATTAGTCTTCCATGTTGCAAACAGGGCATATTCTGCAGTTGTAAAGGTAAAAAATTTGGCATTTTTTAAATTTCTGAGTTGTGAATAAATAACAAACTTGAGGCCACTACAGGCAAAGCCAACTTCATATAAGAGAAAACCAAGACTCCCCTTAGCAGTAGCAAGAACATCAACACTCACACAAAGAGCTAACGGCCCTCCTTGCTAGGGGATTGACTCGAGGACATTCAAATAAAAGGTCACAAGTTCAACACCATGGGTGTGGATGTTTGATAGGGGTCTTCCTAGGACCTAGCCTCTGCTTGCCTATCAAAAAGAGGGAAAAGAAGCAGATAGAGCTCGATACTCGGGCTGTGCATTGAGCTCTATATGGATGAAACAAGAGTAGAAAGCAAAAACAGAGACCATTACGAAAACAGAGAGCACCTGACCCATGCCCCGCCTTCTGCCCCCGAAATTGACATAGTGATAGTTTTAACACCAAGAGACGCACTGATCAATCGCCAAGTGCATTGCAAATAAGAGTTGTCCCAGCACTCATGAACCAGAAGAGAGGGATAATGAACATGTTCACGACTGGTTCCTGTAGCAGCATTTCTCCATAGCCCTTGGAGCTGCCATTGCAATGAAAAATGCCAAATGCTTACTTTCATGAAAGTCAGCAAACAAGAAAACCACCAACGAGAGATGAAATACATATCAGAATGGAGTAATAGAAAATGCAGAGGACAGACAAACAGGCATCAAGAGAGGCGCCAAAACAGTCTGCAGCAAAAGCATAGTTGCAGAACTGGAACCGAGGACAAGAACCTTTCAGCTGTTGACTTAATTGGAGTATCAACGGCATAAACGCCAAACTAAAATCTAGATCGCTTTTGTGCATATGCTGTCATATTAAAAAAATTTACTAAACGCACCCACAGCACAGGGAAACCAGTTATAGACATCACTTAAGACAGAGCACTGTGAAACTGGACCTTTAGGTGTCCTAGCGACCTCAAACTTGACAGAGTTGCAACTAATAACCAGACTAGTTTATAGTATCCTCACATGCTGAGTTCACAACTGCAGACAGCCACTCGCATCAGGCATCTAATGGATCAAGTCGTCTCTAAAATCGTTACATCAGCTCGTAGCTACATAAGTTGTCTAAAAGTCTATTCGGCTACTGACGATATTACCAAAGATGAAAGATCTCCCAAGATGAAACTAGCGATTCTTTATTCGCACCAGTTAAAACTGAATAACTTCATTTGCATGCACTACCATCCGCAAAGTAAAAATTGAAAAACATAGCTCTTTAACATGCTATTATTTAAATTCTGTTGAAAGGAAAGAGGAAATAAGAGCACATACCAAGGCCAATGGCATCTGAACCCTTCATGATACGAAGCCTCCTACACAAATCCACAAACATGCTGCCATGAAAACATATTGATGCAGTTAGCACGTCAACTTTAGTGCTGACAATATACCAATGGTGTATATCATATGGAAATTTCTGGATTTAGGAAAGAGAAACCTACTCCCAAGGAACATCACCAACAAGCATCCAATCCCCATCTTTATCCTCATAAGTAAGCACATACTCCGAGCCATGAATAAGATCGATCAACTTCCCTTCACTCAGCACATCCCTACCAAGAGCCCCATGAGAGCCACACTGACTTGAACTGACCTGAAACCATCCAAAGAACGGAAGAACTAGATATCATGCAAAACTATCATGGGAAAGGCCTAACAAACTTTCTTTTTCCTTCCAAATTAGTTTTGGTTAAGAAAATTTATCATTTAGAAAGGATCCATTAAGGCCACTACAGTAGAACAAAGGGAATTAAAAACTAGCTTTGAATATTAGGCTCCCCATGAACTAAAAAAATGGCAAAACCAAAGCAAATGGAAATCAGAATTATAAATACGTACACTAGACAAGAAAATGTTTCTAATATTGCTTACCAATGGTAAAACATCTGAACATTTTCTCAAGCGAAGATGAGAGTTCATTACAAGTTGCACAAGTTTTCAGATCTACCTTCCTCATATAAGGGACACCATCCATGCTGACCTTGACAAATAAAGGTCTTGAACCTGGCTTTCCATCAACCTCTTCATTGATTTTTGAAGTGGCAGCTAAAGTGTTCTTACGGTATGATCTGATAGGAGGCCACCCTACAACCTGCGCCCTGAATTTTGCACAAAATCAGAAAAATGCTCAAGTAAACAGTGAAAATGGGAAAGCCTGTAAATTTTCATAGGCATGCAAAAAGGTTCAATATTTTACTTGGCTACAGGGGCAACCCCATGATTGCTCGTGGTGTTCGAGCCATTGGGTATGCATGGCCGATCTTGAGAGACTTTTGACAAGATCATCTCTTTCATCATCACGGCATTAGTCCCCGCATGGTCCTTAATGATGCCATTCTTTCCCGCAAGATCTGTCGAAGGCCCAGCCGGAATCATCACTCCGGTTCCACAGCCTTGCTTCATACCAACGGATGGTATGGTCAATCTTGATTCACCGATGAACTTTACCTGCACCGAAGACCAATGCTCTCAGATACAGAAGTTGCAACAGGAAACATTCATTTCCTTTCATGAAACTGTTGCTTCTCACCTCAGGGAAGCCATCTATGGCATCAGAAAAGCCTCTCTTGTTACCAGAGGCAGAAGCAACAGTCTTCTGCAAGTTTGGATAGATGATGCACCTCAATTGCTTCTCTTCAGCAGTTCCTTTTTTCATGGGAGTCATAGGGAATAGGTTTTTCTCCCCAATCTTAGGGTTTCTTGACAGAGAGAAATCAAGATCCCTCACAGGGGACTGTGAACCTGGAAGGCCAAGTCTAAGCTCCGTGGCCTTCAGATTCAAGCTACCGACTTTTTCATCCAAGCCAGAGTTGACAACAGAATCATCACCAGTAGATGAGTCAGACAGAACGATGTAGTTATGCTCAGTCAACCCCGGGCAGCTCTCAGCTGTGGTTTCCAATGATGCAGCAGGCACATGGATCTTTCCTGGTCCATCCTCCAGACAGCCTAGAGGTGGCGACATCAAGGAAACTTAAGATCTTGTCAATCAATTTCGACCTGCATATCAAGTTAAACTCTCCATTAATTCATGAAAGTCAATGCAAAACACACTATTGATACTGTCCATCACTCTTAGAAAGGCAAAAGCCAGAATGTTCAAATCTTACACACATGAAAAGGGAAACAAGGTTCCTGGAAGACAGGACTGGATACATGGATCCAACATCAAAACACATTCTTGATTGACAAAGTGTATCAAACATCACGAGCATTCACGACAGAATCTGAAGTTTGAAATCGAAGTTGACATGCTTTCTCTATCTAAGCAATATTGCTGCATGGAGAGCGACCCTAACTCAACAATGTCTCAGTTAAGCTAGATTATCTGGCTATTTTTAACCTGTATTTAGTTCAGCATCAGAAAAATACTTTTTCTTGGTCTTGCTTCTGTGTGGTTTAGCACCCATAAAGTTTTATGAGAGATAAAAAACAAAAGATGATCCGAAAATAAATTATAGCCAACAAGACAAGAAAACGTATCATCCAGCTGATCAGATGAAACTGGCCCCAAGTGTCATGGACAAGGAATCAAAAGATGAAAGACGGAAACTGCATAATCTCATTCGCACAGAACCGAAAGAAAAGGTGACCACGGAGACTACAGCAAAGCGGACAAGCCACACAACGGCATGGTACACTAAAAACTTGCCACCAGACTAACGAATTTGAAACTTCTATTTTATATGAAAGATAAAACTACAGGATGATGTTCTCAGGGGTAATATTGTCTTCAAGCCACCGAGTCGCGCTCGAGTAGAAGCAAGCTTGACACGAGTGGTTAAGAAAAGGGTGGGTTCAAGCTTCAGTTATTTGAGAAGAACTCGATCTCGGCTCGGTACCTAAGCTCATGAATTTATTAAAGGTAAATAATATTAATAAATACTAAATCTATTTTATCATTTCAATTGTTCAATCTTTAAAATGAATGATTAAAGTAATAAAATAAAACATATTTAATACACATGATACATTAGATATAAAAATACACAGTATTTTTTTGAATTTTCATTGTTGATTATGCTAATCAACAGTGAAGATGTTTGATTAAAATTGAGCAAACATGAGATTTAAGTATTTACCATTACCTATATAAAGCATAGTCAATGCACATACTCATCCATCTTAAATTTTTTTTTAAATCTCAAGCGTCCAATTTTTAAGATTAAAGTTACATAAATGAATGAATGAACTGTACACATTTATGATGTTATATATATCATATACATATATATACACATGTTACAAGTCATTATGGTTTACAAGATAGAGCTCAGCCTAAGGTTGATAGGGACGAGTTGGGTTCCCAAGCCTGGTAAACAATTGGACTGACTTGCACCTTTTAGAAAAAGGGCATGAAGACCAGGGTCGTCCACTTATCGAGAAGAAGAAAATTTTACCATTAGCCAATCTTTATTAAATTATAAGGATGGTGAGAGGGCTTGATAAATTAATAATTAATAAAAAAAAAGGAAGAGAAAAGAATGGCTGTGGGGGAGAGACAGAGAGAAACATGGGGAGCCAAACGGGGAACAAAGTGGCCCTGGGTCGGTTTGGGGATGGCTACAGCTTACTCGTTCCCGACAACCCCTCCTCCTTTTTTTCAGTTAAATAAACTACATTTTTCTTTTCATATTCTTCTTGACTTTGCTAATACGGGATAAACGATTGGTTTATATTCCATATAGGCCCATCCGGATTCACCAAAACCTCGTGAAAGAACTCAACCGGTTCCCCATCCGATTCTAGATCCGGTGTTAGGTTGGTTTCTAGTTCTATTTGGTTCCGGTTTCATTTCAAAATTTTGTGAAATGAAAGAGCCATCACAAGATCGAACAGGAACTATTTTGAACCATATTTCCTGGTTTCAGTTTCGGTTTCTCGTTGTAGGTGAAGCCTAAACTGAGGCATACTGGTTCTGGGTCCAGACAGCTTAGGGGGCTGTTTGGGTCAGGTTCCACCAGTAGGACCTGGTCCAAGGTAGCCACCTCTAATTCTAGTGAATTAACTTCATCTAAATTGTCATGTTGCGCTTCCTGTCGTGTATTAAGAATTTTCTTTTTTATTACATTACATGAAAAGGTCCAAATTTTGTCTTTAAGGTTTTGACTGAAGTATTTTATATGTAATATTATATTTACTTAAAAATTGTTCTCACCATTAAAATTGAAAAAAAAACATTAAACTAAGCTATTCTACCCAATACTCAACCCAAGACAGAGAATCCTGACTTCTACTCTGGCTTTGATATCATTGGAAATGAGATGTGCTAGCTCATTTTGCAAGGCTCTCTGACTCTCACACCATAAGTGTGTGTGTGTGAAGCTTTGACCTCTTCTTGTAACAAAGAAGAACAATGTGTGCGCCCATGAGAAAGGTGTCACAACTAGACATTGTCGGTTTCTAACTGGAACTGAATTCAAAACGGAGGATCACCCGATTCGGTTCTGGTTTTATCTTTTATTTGAAACAGGCGATTTCAAACTGTCGATTCTGTTTTTAATTTTTTATAGTTTTATTTTTAATAAAATTATTGGTTCACCACAATTTCGAGTTCTAATAGAAACCACTTTGGAACCGGTGGTTCTGTAATCGTAATGAGAACCGGCTCTTGACCCGATTCAGTTATGATTGTAGGTTCTCAGTTAACGAGAGCCAGACATGTCTAATCACAACAATACTCAAAGATTTGGGATGAAGTTTTTGGCACCATAGGATGCGTAGAGAACCTTTATGGCAAGTAAGTTGCATTAGGGATGGCAACCGGGTAGATCGAGATGGGATACCTATTCCTGAACACAACCTGAACCTTAACAAAGCGAGTACGTACGTGTTCAGGTTTTCTTTTTCCCAGCAAAGACAGGCCATGTATGTTAGTATTAGCTTAGGAGAATTAGCCAAATCAAAAAAGTATAAATTGTAATTTTTATTAGCTTAGAAGAGTTAACCAAATCAAAAAAGTTATTTGCATATAACATTGTGTTAGTTGATGAGTGTAAGAAAAAAGTTAATAAGAAATTGGAACTATGGAGAGAAACGTTAGAAAATAAAGAATTATGACTTAGTAAAACAAAGACAAAATATATGAAATGTAAGTTTGATTATTTGGGTACTTCAGAGGACAGAAATTAAAATTGGCAACATCTCTCATAAGAAAATGTTTAAAAACCTAGAGTCAATTTTTCAAAGTGATGGAAAAATTGATTGAAATGTTACAAATAGAATTAATGCTGGTTGGTTAAAATGGAGAGGGGCATCACATATTCTCTATGATAAGAAGATATCATTAAAGTTTAAAGGTAAATATTATAGAGTAGCAATTAGACCAGCTATATTTTATGATTTTGAGTGTTGGGCAGTTAATCATCAACATGTGCAAAAGATGTCCATAGCAAAAATGAAGATGTTGAGATGGATGAGTGGTCACGCAAGGAAAGACCGTATACATAATAAGATTATTAGAAACCAATTGAAAGTAGCAAGAATAGATGATAAAATGAGAGAAAATCGTTTAAGATGGTTTGAACATGTAGAAAGACGATCAAAGGACGCTTCCGTAAGAAGATATAAAAAATTTGATTGTAAAAATGTTAAAAAATAAAGAGGATGACCACAAAAGTGTTGAAAAGAATCTATAAAGAATGATCTAGTTTATATTGAGTTAATTTCTGGCATGACACATGATATGGTTATGGGAAAACAAAGAATTAATGTAGCCGACTCCATCTAATATGGGAAAAAGCTTAGTTGTTGTTTATATGCTCTTAAGTTAGTTAACAATCATTTTGTTGCAAGTATTTTTGGCTCTACAAGAACTACATCTCCATCATGATATACCACAGCAACAAGTAGGGTTCATTTTGCATTGAAGACACGACCTATTGAAATTGTGTTGTCATTGCGTGTAATCTTTATCATTTGGTTCGGTTCACTAACCGGACTGAACAAAAGTTACCCAGAACTGAATTGAGGGAGAATTTAAGAACCGAAACAGAATGGAACCACAGGGAAAAAGAGAATCGAACCAACTCAAAAGATTTGGTCGGTTCGGTTTTCAGTTATAAACGAATTATCCTAAACCCTTATGAAAGTTTACTTGCAATTGAATATTGGGTCATGGAACATATCTAGATCCAAATAAACGAATGCAGTGAACACTAACCATCAATTATTTGTTAAGCTAGCAGTTCGAAACACCATGACATAGCAGAACACACAATCTCAAGCACAAAGCCAGAACCAAACCATACCTAAAACCAAAAACCGAATTGCAATAACATATTCCGGTATACCTAGTTAGCTAGGTGGATTGGATTCTTAGATGTTATTGTGTGGAAATTCTTGCGTATAATAACTTGATGTTGTTCACTTTTTATATGTTTTTTTATTGCTTTTTGATAGCATCAATATAATTTAAAAAAAAAGACAAACTTATTACACTCATGCTCTAAAGAAAACAACAACTATCCAGTCGCTCTATATTATCTTTTTTGCTGTAATGTAGTCTCTCTTTTTCTATCTCCTATTATAAGCCCAATTAACTTAAACGAGTGAGGACGAATATAACCTTGATCGAGATCACTCGAGCTAAGGATCTCTTGAACAAACACAATCGAACCGAGCCATTCTCCAATTTCACTCAGCTCGTTTATCCAGGTAAATGGTAATCAAATCAGTGAACTTTAACTCTCTGTTTTTAACTAAAGAAACTGATGCTAAAAATCGAGGAGACAGTGACGAGCACTCGAAGAACTTGAAAGAGACCTTTGATGACAACGCAACACAAATATGAATCGGTGCCGCCTCTTGTTATGAGCACAACGGCTGGAGGTACCACAACCGATGAAGCCCAATCTCATCTGTCACCTTCTTCTTTTGCAACCGTTGTACGTGCGAGTACATACACGAAGGGAAAGATTCATAATCAGGAAAAGCAGCAACTTTTGATATTTAGTGGAGTCCGAGTCAAGGAATGATTTAGTTTTCGCACTACAGAAGGCACTAAGCCACGTTTGGAAAGCAGAAGAAACCAGAACCCTGTTTTCACTCAGAAGGTGACGGTTTCTGCACCCTTTACATTCAATAAGCATTTTGACTATGTGATCTTATGATATTCTTCAAGGATTTTGGCAATGTATACCAGTGTTGAGTTCGGAAATGACATGCACACTCTTACTTGACATGAGAACTCGCTCGAGTGATCTGCAGAGATGAAATAGATGGTGTATAGGCATACCCGAAGATGTTGATCTCTATCTCCGAAGGGATTTCTAAAAGGTTCGGAGTTCTTAGGAATCCTCAACCAAGTATTCTCGTCGATTTCTTGAAAAACCTTGAAAAAGTTAGTACTACATATTGAGATTTGTGGAGGTCACGCAATATACGAGAGGAACGAACTACAAAAGAAAAGTAAGTGAAAGTTGAACGATTAAGAAATGCCTGTTACAAGAAGGTAAGCTTAGGCCAGAAAGAAACAAGAAAACAATGTGTTTAGAAAAATATTATAACTATAATTGGATGATCGATTTGATGATGCCCTTATTATCATTTCCAGACCTGACCTCTTTTATGTAGAGTGGTTCTCTTGGCTCTTATAAGTTTCTTTGTCATCAGCTTTTCTTGCTTTTAGTTTCCTGTCACCCATGTTGCTTTAATGGGTTGATCGCGGACACGGTTTCACGTTACCTGCCATTTGTCATCAATTCTTCCATTGGCATACATCTTTTGAGTTTCCCTCTAGAGTCTTCATTATCGATATAGTTTTCGGCATTAACAATTAGTAAATGAGGAGAACCAACATAACATGCATTCATGCCAAGTTCAAACTCACGAAACAAATTACATTAAACCAAATTCCTGACACAAATTATGTGATAAAAATATATTACATTAAACCATAACTTAACGAGCTTAGTACATGGATTGAACCAAGCAGAATGCTTATGTCCCATACTACCCTAGAGCAAGCTTGCCTTTGAATAGATTATTCATAAACTCAGAGGTCTCAATAATGGGTGTTGATAAATAGAGTTTCGAGTGGGTTTGGTTAATGTATTTTCAGTCTTCATAAAATTTTAACTTATGCTATATATAACAATTTAATTTAAAAAAGATTATATATTTTATTGTTTCCTTCCAATACTTTTAAAACCATGACTTTGTTTCGATAGAAATGCATTAACACCGAGTAGTAGGTCAAACGTTTGGAACCATTTCGACTAGTCATTCTTCAAGCAAATAGAAGATCTCAAATGTTTGAACAAGTTTAAGAATTCCTCAAAATTTATTTTATTAGTATCACACCAATTTCATCGGACGATGACTTAAATGTGTGAACTAGATTATTTTATTGGTATCATACCAATTTTATCTCGAGTTATTTAATTACTAGTGCAAGTCTTTCTACAAGGAAATCTTTGCTATTTATTATGAGTGTTCATTTTTTTCTTAAAATACACAGTGGAAAGTACACCACTGTGGTGTTCCACTAGAAAGCAGAATAGGTTGAGAACTACCGAGCGTATTATTAGGTATACCCAAAAAGATGTACCACCATCTTTTGTCTCCTAGCATTATAAGTGTAAAGCAAAAGATGGTTTCAGCCACTGCAGATCAACGTGGAGGCCTTTTGAAATACCAACTTTTTTTTTTCGGATACAATGAGGTGGCCCAAGCTAGATGCACGGTGTGGGTATCAAACTCATGACCTTCAACATGTGAGTTGACTCCATAACCAAATATGCTATTGCTTGCACAAAATACCAAGTTTTGTTTTTGGATACAATGCGGATGCACGGCGCGGGTATCAAACTCATGATCTTCAACTTGTGAGTCCACAACCTAGCCAAATATGCTATTGCTTATGCAAAATACCAAGTTTTTTTAGAGGCTGCCATACTCAAAACCGGTTACATTGAGATTACGTTTTGGTTTTGTTCAAACAATAGATCTAGCTCTCAATGGACTCGTTTAAGCTTGACGCGACCTTGTTATTTTTTTTGTCTTTTTGGTTAGAATGGGAGGCCGAAGACTAACACACACGCATGCACTCCTCGGGAATTGAACTGGCCGCCTGCGAGTGAACTTGCCCACTGGTGAGCTAACGCTGTGGGTGCATGACGTGAACTTGTTTAATAAATGAGCCAAGCTTGATTGAGCATGTAGGTTCGGAGGTCAGGTTCAGTGTGTGCAGGACCATTGGGCACATGCAAATGAGAAGTTGCATTAACATTGGTGGAGTTGAGCGTGGAGCACATCATGACTATCTTGAAGCAGTGCTGCATAAAGTTAACTTTACGATGAGGAAAAATTCGCGTCAACGTGCACGAAAATTGAAAATACATTTTTGAGGGATGTTATAAATTTAAATTTTGAATTTGTAATGATAGTTAACCTCCACTACAGCTTTTTAAATGATTATAAAAAAAAATCCGATTATAAGAGGAGGCCGAAGCTCAACACACACCCACATATGCACCCTAGAACGCCATATAGTTGATCTAACACTCTCGGTGGAATTACACTAGTAATTAGTAGATAGAAAACATGTGATTTCACCATAAGGTTTTGAGTTATGAAGTAAGAAGTTATCTCTAACACCGACTTTGGCTCAAACACTAAAATTTATTTTCAAAGTGTATTTGATTCCAGAACACTTTGAAGTTCTTTGATGCCCCATGTAGACCTCCCTGTTCTTCAATGGTTATTTTAGGTTCAGGTGGGGTGGGTTTTACAAATTTTCAAATTCTTTTGAAAATTAGAATACATAACTAAAAATTTTCAGAAATTCGAGTGGGAAGTCGCCCCACCCCACCACAATGTAGATCCACCACTAGTTTTGAGCTCGGGTTGTTAAGAAATAATGAACCAACTCATAAACAAGCTCGAACAAAAATTGTTTGTAAACTTACAAGCACAAGTCAAGCATAAATGAAACAAGCCGACTAGTTGCAAAACATGTTTGATTTGTTCGACTCGTTTACCAGCCCTAACAGTAGATCGAGGTCTCCTGATTTGTTAGTATAAAGGTAAAGATGGATCACTAATGCATAGCTCACCTAGCTAAGGGTTTAGACTCACAAGTTGGAGGTCATGAGATCAATAAGCAGCGTGTGTGTCTGGCTTTGGCCTCCCATTGTAAAAGAAAAATATCTTCATGAAAAATATAATTATTTTGATATTCATATTTAAAATACGAAAGAAAACAAAAAGCAGGACAATATGAGTTGCCATCAGCGTCCACCTCCGTACTGATGCTTTTAGTGAAAGCCCTTGGCAGTTTCTCTCGAGGACAAAATAATCTAGATTTTGCAGATTTTGCAGATCCGCAGCCCAACTAATGAAGTTACAGAAACCTTCTTATTATCAAATATTTTCATAAACAGACCCCTGGTTTGCGTTTTCTGAAAAGCAAACCTTTGCTATATTTACTATGTTTGTTGTTAAACATTGTCTTCTGTCAATTGTCATCTGAGTCAAGACAAGGCTAGAAAATGAGCAAAGTTGCCCCTGGTTTCGCTTGTTTTGGCTCGTCTTGGATCTTGTTCTACTCCAACCAAACATAGGATAGCTTGTTAATCGATTTAAGCTAAAAATTAATGTTGCATTTTTGGCTTATCTTAGCATGTATACACTCATTTATCCATAGTTTTTTAGATTTTTTGATGAACTCCACAGAAAGTTATTATTGATGTTTTCCCTTCTTTTAATTTTTAAAGATTTGTGATTTCCCGTCTGTGGTTTCTATTCCGTTTCTCTGCAACATAGTTGAAAGACTCGAAACGTCTCCTTGCTGGCTAGTACACACTTAAAATAGCTTTACACAAGTTTTTTTTTCAAAGATTCTAAGTTAGGTGGCAGTTGTATGAAATATCGGAAAAGTTAAGGCCTTTCCGTGAACAGGAGGAAATACGTCCCAAATAATACCCAAAGCAACACTTCACATGTTTCTTTATTTTCTAAAAAATAAGCAGAATAAAAAGCTTCTACACATAGCATTATTAACTTTAGAAACCAAGATAGGATTCGTTATGTGTGTGTGCGTGCGCGCGCGTTTGTGCGTGTGTGTCTGTACGAGAGAGAGAGGGGAACTCACGTCATCGGCATTAAAACCTGGGACCGAGTAGTTTTGTGAGTTCCTTTAGACATCGTAATTATCATAGATTTGGTGACCTTCCACGAAAGAGCAGCATACCTAACACCTTCAATTGCTAATTGGCAGTGCTCAACTCTGACTGGATATTTTCCAAAAAATCCCGTTCCCATTCCACTTAAAATGAAAAGAAAATGATCTTGAATTTTTTTTTAGTTAATTCAATCATCGAATCTTTCTACCACTTCTAAGAGCAATCAATAATTATTTGAATCTATAGACTAAGAAAAGCCTCCTAACACACAGACACACACATATACACACACACACACACACACACACATATATATATATATATATATATATATATATATATATATATATATATATGTCGATCATTGAAGAATTGCAAAATAATATTCACTGTCAAATGTACTTCTATGCATATTCTTCTTACCATAAAGCATCCCACTGACTAGGTACATCTCCTCCCCACTTACAAAATTAAAAGTTGGATCAAACAGAAACCATATTAATAATCTCTAGCGTTTATGTACAGAGACCAAACCACTTCTCAAACAAAAGGAAAAATCAAATTTCAGGGAATTCATCGATCTCGGAGGCTGCGGCTACACCGGTGGCAGCGCCATCTCCGTCATCGGAGACTTTTCACTGGGCAAAGCCACGAACTTCGGAAATTTATCTCCGGGCATCAAAACCGGCAGAGTCCCACACTGTTGCTTGTTGAAAACCTGCATCCAAATAGAAACTTTGGAGTATCAATTGGAAGCAATGGTATTAAGTCGATGGAAGTGTTAGGATTTCAAATCTCAGAAGCGTGACTTCTTGATGCATGGATAATTAAAGGCTGAGCATATCTACTGAGTGAAGTGGAACTTAAATTAAAAAAAAATTCGATTATATTTAAAATAAACCTCACAAGCCTTCAAATTGAAGGAGCTCATGAGTTTGACACCAGAGGTATGTTTCTAATAGGATCTGGCTAACCCATATTGCTAAATAAAAGAGAAGTGAACAAGCTGAGAACTAATTATATATAAAGTAAAATTTTGAGCATATAACCTGATGGGCGGGTGTGCTTTTGGTGGTGATGGTGGTGGTGGTATCAGGGTCTGGCAAGGAGATGACATCATCCTCTGCGGATCGCCTTAGCGACCGGATCTTGTCCCAGTGGTAGCAGCAAGAGAAGGCGGAGCTGATGCAGAAAATGACGAGTAGCAACAAGGCAATACCCAGTGGGAATCCCAAGATCGGACGGGTGGATTCGTCGCGGTGGTGAGAATCGTTAGTGGTAAGATTGGCTGTGATGGCGGCAGCAGCGATGGTGTGGTTGTCCATAACGAGAAAGGATAAGGTGCACGAAAACGGCCGGTTCTCATAACAATTCCGGCACCGAACGGCAGCAATGGAGGTGGGGGGAATGAACTTGTGAAGGAAAGGTTTGGCTTTAAAGGCATACTTGAAAGGCCGGCCCCTCTGTCCTTTGGCTTCTTTGTCCGTATGGGAAGGACGTACAACGAGGTGGGTCACACTGCACGGTAGAAAAAGCGGAGAGAATGACGATGACAATGTGGTCATCACGAGCTTCCTTTCACCACCTTCCCAATAGGAAAAGCTTTAATTCCCAATGGTAGTAAATTTGAGACCGTATATTCCGGCGATATTCCCGGCAAGACTACTAACTTTAAAGTATTGCCGTCGACGTGCGTTCTTGGTCTCACACCTTCAAGGATTGACGACAGAAATTCAAAATCAGGTTAATCCAGACCCACCCAATTCAAAAAAAGAAAGTTGTAAATTCGAAACAAATCTCAACTTTTGGACTGGTAAGGGAACATAAGAAACACGTGAAAGAGATTTAAGATGTGTCTGCTTCAACCTCCCTTGTGAGAATTGAATTCTCTCAACTTGAGATCTAGAATCCAAATCTCATCTCAGGGTGTGTGAAAATGATCCACCCCGGAGTCGCATTCTCGTGTGAATCGTGTTTGGCAACGAATTAAACGTGCCTCACTTTCAAAATCAATACTGTCCGATCAACTCTTTCTCATAATCCTATCATAGGGAGAAGAAGGTCGCAAACCTCTTACCAATAATCAATGTTTTTGAAAAGGACCGTTGATCAATTATCGGAAAATTTCTTATTTGAACAATAGTGGTGGCAAATTGGGTCCATAGGCCAGGCTTGGGTCGGGTCACCTGAGGTCCAGGTAAAAAACAGGTTAACCCAGACCAGACCCTATTTTGTTTCTGATCTATTTTGAACACCCAGACAGGTTAATCCCATATTAATGAATTTGATCCCTTTCGACAAGCTGGGGTTAGACAGACGAAATTACAAGACATGGAGACCTTGGGTATTGAACATGTGACCTTTCATTTAAATTTTGAGTGAACCCTTAGCCGTCAGAGCCGTGGATCTATCACATAGGACATGGAATGCTCGGTTAAGTTATTAAATGATATTCTTAATTAGGTTATTTAGGGTACATAAAAAGGTTCGATTTTGTTTTAATTTTGATTTTAGGTAAATAGTGGGTTGTTTATTTATTGTACTTAAGGAGATCTCACTCTCAACTTGGTTCGAGCCATGGGTGAACATGTTGAGGAGGGGCTGTTCGGCTCACAGTCTACTTGGATCACTCATACAAGTAGAAGTGGCTGGTCTGGACACAAACCACATGGTTCAAACCTTGTCCAGATCGTCTCCAAGACTGGCCGGCTTTGAAACTAGAGAAATCGGACCTGGAACTAGAACTAAACTGAGAATTTTCTTGTTGGGTATCGGTTTCACATTTCGGGGAACTAACTGAAACCAATGGATTAGAACCAGTGCCTCCGAAGCATATTATGGTTTTGGTTTCAAAGTTCACCTTTAGTACATGTCGTGAAACTGGAAAATGAACCGGACCCAGAATCAAAACCATTGTACATTCGAGACGGTTGAACCAAAACGGGAACCAGAACTGAAGGGACTCAGTTCGGTACCGTCCCAGCTTTTTGGTGGAATTTCAGCCAGGCCTACAATCAAGTAATTTTTTTCTTTAATTCTTTTATTTGTACAAACAAATGTTTGTTCGGCTCGTTTACCAGGAGAGTCGGTTCACTGATTTGATCTTAAAACCGATCCAAAACAGCAAAGCAAATTCAAAATGCCATGGTTCCCTCCTGCAAAGTTATGCAACTCTTCACCATCAGAGACTAAAAACATGGCGATGCCACGACGACGAAGAAGACCACATAGGGAGAAGGACATTCTCTTGAGTCATCAGGGAACACTCCGAAGATCCCCTCGATTCGCGATCGCGTCCAATCCTAATGACGGATTCCACAAAGAAGAAATCGAATCCGCGGCCGTGATGGTCTCTACTTCGATTCTCCGGTGTAACAATTGCGGAAGACCCCCCAGAATCGCTGATGCTCGTCTGGAGAAGGACAGTAATCAAACTGAAAGCCAGAAGAAGAAAGCTTCCCTGATGGAAATCGATAATCCGGTCAAGAAATCGCTCAGGAGATCCCCTAGGTTTTCTCTTTCGGACGAAACCCAATTACGAAATGGTGATTTTTCCGAGGAATTTCCGAGAAGAACGTATTCGAGGTTTCAGGACGAGATTGGCCGCGAAGAAAGCAGGATGAACGAGAGGAATGACATCGATGGTGGCACGGTGGTGAGTAGAGTGAAAAATGGAAGGACGAACTCAAGGGTTTTTAGCGAGGATGCCAACAAAGTGCCTTTCGATAAGCCTCCAAGCTTCACTCGGAAGGACCAAATCAAGGTGCCATTGCCGAGGAGAAGGTCCCCGAGATTCGTTCATTGTGTTTCTGATGAAGACAACAAGGAGAATGCAGGAGTTTTTGTTAACGTTAGTGAAGAAAAGAGTGGGATGAAAGAGTTAAACGGAAGCCGCGCTGTGAGAAGATCCATGAAACAGAAGTGTGAGAGAGGCACAAGAAGAGTCACAAAAGTGAAGGATGCTAATAGCGGGGTTAAGCCAGACGAGCAATTGAGAGTTGAAGGTCAAACGTCTTCGCTAGAAAAGGAACATGGGGATGATCGTGCAATTAAAGTTGGGGAGGAGTCGCTGCATAAAGGAAGAGCAAGGGGAAGGACGAGGAAGGAAATACCCGATTCTTCCGCTTGCAAAGGAATAAAGAAGAGGCGAAGGAAAGAGAATGGAGGCTCCAAGAGTGAAACCTACGAGGAGTCGGAGGCTGATGCTGTGTTTCTTGAGGAGATTCCGAAGAGAAGCTCTGGAACTCTTTTGGGTAGTTCTCGATTTTCTGGATGGTCGCAGGATCAAGAAGATGCATTAGAAAGAGCTTACTTGATCGCTAAACCTTCTCCGCACTTTTGGAAGGAAATTGCCAAGTTGGTGAGATTTTCTGGACGATTTTATTCCTTTTTTTCTGCACAATTCACACGATTATACCTGATTTTTTCCTCGTGATATTTGCTTAAAGAATTTCTCCGTTGAAATTGTTCCTTTGTATTAATTGTTAAACTTGTTTCCGTAATTATTAGATAGTCTCATTTTTCATGGCTATGTTTTACTCTTGGACCTATCTTATCATGCATTGCTACTTTTCAACATGATTTCTGCGGAAGGTGTCTGCTTATAATTGCGTGATGTGGAGTTTTTGATTATTCACAGTGTGCATTTTCATTTTTCTTTCTTTTTTATCTTTATAAATTTACAACCCAAAACCTATGAGCTATTGATGAGCGTCTATTTTACCTTGCTTACCATTAGGGCAGGAAGATGTATGTCTTATATGTAATGGTCCGTTCTTTAACAGCTAATGAAATCTGCATCATGTATTAGTTGATTGTCTGTGCTGATTGTATCAACCCAATGTGTTTGTCTGTTTCACCACATAAAGGGCATGACTGTGGGTTCGAACTTTGTGCTAAAAATTTTGAAAATCTTTGAACAAGAAAGAAAGAAAGCAAAGCTTCCCCTTTGAGTTACTTCAATTGCATTTGATTTTGGTCTCCATGGCATATTGCTATGCAGTACTAGTAATAGTTTTTATGAAAACGAAGGGCTCCTGTATCCTCAAGACCTTATCCATGAGACATCTAGGAAACAAAACCTGCATCGAGTTATTGGTGAACCATTCTGACCGAAATATGGCAATTAAATGTTTCACAAACTGAATGCAAAAAGTGAGCATGGCATGAACAATTGTAGATATATATTGATAAAGTTGTCCTTTTAGCTCTTCATAATATTTATTCACTTGCTTCAAATGTTTTCATAATATTTATTCACTTGCTTCATTAGCAATCTAGGAAAGACTCAAGAGTTTACTTGTGAACAGGAATTCTTGGTCTTTTTTCAAAAATACATTCCCATCTTATATGAACCAACACATTCTTTTCTTCTTTCTTCTTGTTTCATGCAAATTATGGCATTGATCTATAGTTATTCTATACATGTGGGGGATCTCAGATTCTCCCATAGAAGGAGGAATTTAAAATGATGATCAATAAAGCAAAAAAAGAGAATGTGGTTCATCAATAGAGGATCAAGAATAGGACAGAAAGAGAACCTGTGAACGGTGGATGAGCATAGCTATCAAACTCATGACTCAGACTCAGGCAACTCAGCTCTTGGCTCACGTTAACTGGTTGTCACTGTAAATTTGATAGCTTAGGGTCTGGTGCTTTTTAAGTTTTAGAACACAAATAAGACAACAAATATTGAATGAAACATTGGATTGATTCATATTTCCAAAAGTCCAAGTTGGAAAACTTACTGAGGCATGTTTGATTCGCACAGCTAACCATACCCAATCCTCTTCTCTTGAGATGCGTTATTGAATGGCCATATGCACTGTTGCATGAAGATTTATGAATTGATGCCACTTGATGAAGCCATGTGCGCTGTGAAACATATTTCCGGAACTATTCAAGAGCTATACCACTAATTTAAAGCCTATGTTGTAACGTATCTTTAATTATAGTCTTCTCTATCCACATGTTTGTTGAACATTCATGCGTTTCCACCTTTTTTTCATACTACAACCTATGAACGCTTGCATCCAGCAAACTTCTTTCCCAATATGACTTGTTACAATATGATGCCAGGTCCTTTCTTTCCTTTTGGGGTGGTTGGGTGTGCCCTATGCAAGCCAACTCATACTCGTTTATACACTAATTGGATTTAGTGAAAATTGAGATGTACTTATTTTCCACTTGTTTTTGAAGGTCCTAATATTGATAAATCAAGATTGTATCTGCTATGCAGGTTCCTCGGAAATCAGCAAAAGAATGTTTTGACAGGATCCATGCAATCGTACCAACACCACCGTCCCAGCAGCCTCGTTCAAGGTTGAAAAGGAAGAGTTCTCCTTTGGGAAAGTCCACCCTTACTGGAAATGGCCCTTCAATACCTAAAGGGCGAATTAGTGGTAAAAGAAAAAGTCTTCTTGCTCATAGACTTGTAAGAAACATATTGAGAAAGCATGGTCTTTCTAACGACAGCCACGAGGTTAGTGGTCTCTCGGTGCTTGGAGGTTCTTTTTCTATAGATAAAGATTTCCGACAGACGAGAAGACCCACTACACCAATATGTCCATTAAAGTCTAATTGCCATGAAATGAGTGGAGAGACAATCCTAAACAACAGAAAGAAACTGGCAGATACCATCACTGAAGTCCATCAGCAAGCTCTTTTAAGTCCTGAGATATTGAAGAAGGTTACGAATTTGGAGTTGCATGAGAAGTATATCGACCGGCTTCACATCAGGGAACAAACACGGTGCAGAAAGGCTGCAATGAAGAAAACAGATGCAGTAGTTGGTGAAAAGAAAGGTGCCTTTTTGGATAAGACGGAGACTCTTAAATCTGCAAGGTCGGCTCTACTTTCAGATGCAAGGGATGTTTTCAAGCAGATCCAGTTAGGGGCACAGGAAACAGAAACCTTTTCAGAATACGAAGATGAAGATGACGACCGTGCGACTGTGAACAATTCCTTTAGATGCAACTTCATTTTTTGGTAGACGACCTTTCGCGAATCAAAATTATTTTGGAAGATTCTCTTTCCTTCCCTCTCCTCCTCTCTCTCCCGTGAAGAATAGCAGAACCTGCTTGTGTTGTGGTTCCACAAGGAGGCACTCCATATGAAAGGCTGATCGTAATTGCGATGATGATGGTTAGACTGACCAGAAAACTCTAATACAATCTCAACCTAACTTCTGACGTTGAGTAGCATCTTTCACGCATATGAATTTGTTCTATCTTCTCTGTAGACATTTCCATAGCTTTAAAAGAACTTGTCGGTCTGTTCAGAAGCCAATTGGAGCTTGTAATACGACAACTTCCACCAATTTGCGCATGCTTAAGTTGGCATCATTTCTAAAACATGTTGAGTGACTTGCATGACCACAGGATTTTATTGTCTACAACCTCAGATGCATGCTGAGCAGTTTATCTCGTAAAGACAGAACAGGGGAAAATATAAGCTTGCTGACATGTTACAACAGAATGTTCTTTACATTCAGGCCTTGTTTTGGAATAGCCATGCACCATGCATGGGTCTTCATGTGTGTGTGTGTGTGTGTGTGAGAGAGAGAGAGAGAGAGAGAGACTTACGCCATGACAGCCTACTTAGATTTTCTCATTCAAAAATAATATGATACCAAGTTTCCTATACAAATGCTAATGGGCCGCTTGTAATTGTTTTCAGATTAAAGACAGCGAAAAGGAAATCAAATGATTGTTTTCAGCTTCAGTTACATCATCCTCCATAACCTGCATTTCTTGTCAATGCTTGCTTGATGTCCTCAGACCTTAACCTTTTTCTTCTCTCTTCATCCTATGTATTCAACAAAACACAACACGCCAACACAAAATCAGCTAATCACAATTTTGATATAAGGACATTCATTTCAACTGTAACACCTGAAAAAAAAATCAAGCATATCATCGTTATAGGTGGCAAATTGGGTCCATGGGTCGGGTTCAGGTCGAGTCACTTCAGGTTTGGGTTTGGGTAGAGAACAGGTCAACCCTGATGATGCCCTCTTTTTTTCCTTGGGTATGTTTCAACAACCCTAACCCTACCCAAATGTGAGTGAGTGTGCTTCTATCTCCTTCTCTCTCTCTCTAATATATAATCATGGTAAATGTTTATATCTTTCGATACATAATCTTATATAAATAATTTTATCATTTGATTTGATAGAAATGATTTAGATTTGAATTAAAAGCATTATTGTAACTTTATTCTTTAGTTTGCTTCCACACGACCCAACCTGACTTTTTACCGGGTTGCTTCAGGTTGACCCACCGGGGTTTGCAGAATCCCGGGCTGGACCCTGACTTTCTGGTCAGATTCTATCGGCTTAGGCCTGAAAATTGCGACCACTAATTGCAACGTTCCAACGATGATTAGAAGAAAGAACCTCTCTGCAGGATGCTTGAATTCCAAAATCATTGAAGCAACTGATCACACATTGCTGAATTTCAAGCCCAAGACCTTCAATGGTGCTGATAGTGGATAGCAACAGTCCTGGCTTTGTTGCACAGCGAACATCTATTCTTGTGTCTCCGCTCCTCCTTTCCACATCGAACTGCATTTGACGCCACCCCGAAACATATGGAGGAGAAAATCAGTCTCATTAGGACAGTGGAAACTAGATTTAATCTGCCAAATGAACGAAAGTAATCTTGATTTGCATAACTTTTATTATTTGTACGTACCCTAGGGATGTTCCTCACTGGGGATTGATTATGGTCAGGCTGTTTGAAAAAGTTCAGAAGATTCAAATGATTGCTGCAGTCTTCTGATAAATGTAGCTCTTCTTGGAGAGACTTGATTCTCGCTAGGAGTTCCTTTGTGTAATCGATGGTGTTTCCTAAGATAGAGATTCTATCCATCTAGAAGATTCCCATTCAAAAACAAAAAACAGTAACAGATCAAGGAAAAGAAAAACAATGTGTGCGTGTGTGTGCAAAGAACCAAGAGTCGTGATATGAATGAAAGAAGAGGATCTTAATCTTCACCTTGCTGATTGTTGGTACAACAGATCTAAGCATACATAGTCTGTCATTCAGCCTTTTCCTTCTCCTCCTCTCAGCCATGAGGTTCTTCGACGGTTGTCCTTCAATCCTCGTCTTTACCAATTGCTTACCTCTTGCACCACCCTCTGTGGCACTTAATTCGAAACCTGGTATTCCTAAAGCCTGACCACTGCCTTGTTTTGATGTGCTTTCCGAATCTCCACTGCAGAGGCTCTTGCACAACAACTCCAACTCGTCATCCTCAACCAAGGGGAAGAAAGTTGGTGTTTCCGAAGAAGAGAAAAAACCAAGATCAGGAGTTGATAGAAACACGTCTTTGCAGAGATCAATGGAATACCCAATTGTTGATTGTGATGGAATTGTTAAGGGCTCATTGAATGAGGAAGGTGCTGCTGTCATCTGTTCACAGTTTGCGGCAGGTAAAAATGGTGTTTCGAAGAAGAAAGTTGGGTTCCTCTGAAAATCATTCAAGTTTCTCCCATCTGCAAAAATCTCATTGTTTTCACCAGGACGGTTTTCCAGCAATTCTCTTCTCAACAACAGAAAATCCTCAAAAACGTCATCAAATTCCATCCTTCAGTTCTGAGAAACAGCAAGGAGAAGGAAATAAGCAGTGAAGCAATATAGTTCGTGGCTCTCGAATACAGTCGACAAGCTGCTTTAATAACAGAGGCCTGGATCAAGACAATGTGGTAAGACTAAACAACTGCCAAAGAATATATGGTGTTTCTGTTTCCTCCCTTGATTGAAAGGACCAGCACTGTTTACCCTTTTCAAATACTTTCCTTTTATCGTCTCACTGTTTTTCACGACTCTGAGAAACCACAGCTGTAAGATTTTATCCTTGTTTTCTTCAAGGAAGAAGAGATTGTCAAACTTACTGATGATGCAAACCAGTCTGTTTACTGTTGATTAAACTATTGACTATATTCCATGATTTGTTTAATAACATATAAATTCCTACGTTTATCCTCTGATATGACAAACAATAGAGCGGCGAAGATGACATCACAAGCGATAAAGTGCGGAAGACAACAAGTTGACTTGTTTGGCGGGCACTGCAATCCCATATAATTACCAACCAATCCTCTTTTCACATTAGAAAGGAAGCATCATGCTCAGCGCACTTTTCCTAACCCTCTGCATGTGTGTCAGAGAGAGAGAGAGAGAGAGAGAGAGAGAGAGAGAGAGAGAGAGAGGGAGGGAGGGAGAAGGTCAATGTCTGAACTCAAAGGTATGTTGCCTGATGCACCAAATTATGAAAATATGGTGGGTAATATGATCCCTCAATCCATCTTGCAAAATACGACGCATTTCTCTACTTTCCGAGCTTAATATGAACCTTGTGGTTTCTCATCAACCTGCCCACTATGGAAAAAAAAACATATAATCATTTAATAAAAAATATAATGTTGGCAAATTCTGAAAATGGGACCAAATTACTAGGCCATCCCTAACGGATAGGTGAGTGGGGGTGGCAATCTTTCACCTCACTAGAAAAGCGAGTGTCTGGTGTCGGGGATTAGGCACCGGGTCCAGTCCAGATCGTTCCAAAATGACCCGACCTGCACCTGACCCGAAATTTTTTACATATGATGCCATGATAATATATTGTGTTATGAAATGTATCTTGATGGTTATACGAACATGTCCACACACACACATATATATTATAAGAAAAATGGATCCTGGTATAAAATCACTTTACATACAAAAACAAGGTTGACTGGACCCAACTTGAAAATGGACCATAAGAAAATGGGTCCTTTTTGCGGGACAAGCCAATTTTGACCGGGACCCAACCCCTTGACTCGATTTGCTACCCCTAAGGTAACTTTATCCTTTGTCCTCTCTAGAATTAATTTTGAATTTTATAATATGGATGTGCATTAACACCCATTTCTTGTAGATTGTGTATTTTGTTTTCCCAAGTTTTGTCTATATGATTTATTTTTCTTGTAGATTTATATGGGAAATTGCAGCAATCATGGGTCAGGTCAGGTGCTTCATTTCCAATGCCGGATACCTCTCTAAATACAACACAAGCGGAAGGCTTTACTGAATATTTCGTGATTAGTGTTTACCAATTATAATGCACGTCCCAAACAAGAATATAGAAGTTGAAGGTTAAGACTTTGATACTTGGGACTGCATCTTGGCCTCTCCATTATATCCAAAAAGATACAATTGCCCAACAATGTGATTCTTAAATTCCAATATTCCATGCTCTCATAAGAGTTGAAAGATCCTTTTCAAAAGCTTGACACTAGTAATTTTGCATTGATTTGTATATGATTGTTGGATCGATATGTCTGGTAAAAGAGCCACACAAACTTAACAATCCTTTTCTGTACTTGGATCCTTTCTTATGCCACACGAGCCAAGCTAACTGCTAGTCGAAGAGCTTCGCTCCAACATGTTCACAAACAACTCGACATGGTTTTAAGTGAGATTAAATGGTAAATGCATACACAAAGAGCATATGTATATTAAATGCAAAGTACAAAAGAATATAATGATACTTTTAACAATCAAATCATGTGTAGATGTTTAATTAGATTTAAGCATTTACTATTTTCTTTTTTTCTTTCTCTCTCTCTCTCTCTCTTATATATATATATATATATATATATAAGAGCAATCCTTCTCATATTGAGGCTTGTGACTATTCAACTAACATAATAATAATTTCAAAACTTTCAAGGGTTTGTGAAAGAATATTTTTGTTACACTTATGCCACTTTGAAGCAATGATGAACATGAGTGGATTGGTGTCAAAGATGGGTAGATCCAATCAATATATATATATATATATATATATATATATATATATATATAAGAAAGTGATAATTGCATATATTGCTTAATCCTCAAAGCACACAAAGATCTTTACTATTTTATTGACACGATGAATAATAGAGATTTGAATTTAAAAAATAAAATTATTATTATCTTTTTTATATATTGCATTTAATGTACCTTCATCAGGCTAATCAAAAGATGATGATGTTTAAGTGAATTTAAGTAATGCTCTTGTTTTATATATACATAACACGCGCACGCATACACACGTGTTATTATCACCGACAATTACAACCACCGGCAAAGTTAGACGCACAACTGTATCGTGAACGAAAAAGATGGAGGGGAAGTGCAGTGCCTGACCCTCCCTTCTGACTCACAAAAGTGTCATCTGCTTCATTCCAATCCACGGGAATTTGAAACCCACGGTTTTCGATAGAAAAAGAAAGAAGATGAATAAATAAAAGCTGAGGAAGAGAGGGTCCTTCCCTAACTCTAGCCTTAAGATAATCCTAAACCTAAGGTTAGATTTGATATAGAAAAATATTCGTGGATTTTTGTGTTCCCTTATTGTGGATATAGGCTGAATTCAATAGTGAGATGCAGACAAGTATTTTAGGTCTCTCTTGGAGGCTTGTGAACAAGTTGGGAGGGTCAACAATTTGGGAGATGTGCAATGGACGACCTTACAAGTGAATTATGCAGCTTTGTGGGTGGATCTTGTCCGTACCTGATACCATATAACCAGGCCCATGTTCTGTGTGTGTGTGCACATGCATGTGCTCATGTACATGCGTGTGTTCTTATCCATGTCTGGTACCATAAAACCAGGCATAGGTTCTGCATGTGTGCATACAGTAGCAGATCAAGAATTTTTTGTGGGTTTAAATGAACTGCCTATTCGATCGTTTGAGGTGGGGTGAATTATGTATGGTGATCATGGATTCAATCATCCCCTATCACTTTTTATTGGTTTTCCAAATTTTAGGTAAAACGCTAACACACCTCGCCTCAATGTGGATCCGCCACTGCATAACGCTATCGTTACAAGTCATTTATGTAACACGAAACTATTATTTGTACCGAAGAACTGTGGGTGAAACGTGCCCACAACAGGGAGCCGAAACCTTTGCTTCTCGCCCAGCATGCAAACGTTGGTTTAGATACTCATGCACTAAGCATACAAATCAAAATGACGAGCGAAGCACACACGTAAAAAGGACAAGCAAAGCATTTCGAGGATGAAGATTCCCTACTTTGGGACGCCCTTTCGGCCTTTAGGAGGACGCTTGATAGCAATGGTTACCCCAGGCTTTGGCGTCTCTTGCACCAGTGGCAGATCTAGAAATTGTTTTAGGGTGGGGCGAATGGTTTAAGGTCGGGCAAATAATGTATTATAGTCCATGAATCCAACCCTGGGCTCTAAGTTTTAAGTTGATTTTTAAAATTTCGGGTGAAGCACCTCTGATTCAATAGCTTCTTGTGTCGGACAACACAGTGCCGAGACAAGGCTCACTTTCTTAAGCAAGCATCGACTTGATCGAATTCTTAAGCTTGTATTGATATGGTGATTGAAGATGTATGTAGAACAGCCAGTAGGGATGTAAATACATAGGCAATATGCTGGGAATCTAATTGGATTTAGATCCGATTACTTGGATTCAGTATCCAAGACCATATCTAAATACTAGTAAGGCTCATATTTGGATTCTGCATTCCTGGGTCACTAGGCAAGGGAAAAAAAAACCCGGAAACCACTGCCCATGAATTACAAGTCACGACTTATACAGTTTATATGATGGATACCCAATATTTGGATCCAGTTGGTATCTCTTCCACATCGACATTACGAAACCAACTAAAAAATCCAATTAATCTACTCCGATAACTCCAGATATAAGTGTCAGTTATGAACCCGCAATCCGGGTGTGGACAATATCCAATTCATTGACAACCCTAGACCTGGGTGGTGGGTAAGTTGTGAATGTCGATTCCAAACTGGTGGTTCCTGTTCCACCAAAACTTAGAAGCAACACTGAACTGGTCCTGCAGGTCTGGGTCTGGTTCACTATCCAGTTTAAGGCTAGCTCTGGTTTCGTTTGGAGATTTCATGAATTAGAGATTGGATTTTAAAGCCAGAACCAAGAAGCGACTTGGAACCACTCGTTTTCATGATGATTTGATTCCACGACATGTGGAACCCGAACCGAACCACGGGGGGGCCCAATTTTGGTTTTGACCACTTTGGGGGGGTGGTTCGGGTCCAGTTCCAATCCGGTCACCTCTAAACAACCTTACCGTAGACGTAGAGACTAGAAGAGGGAGTCCTTTTGCTGATAACATCTTGCTGATGGTGAGATGGCTGTGAACTTTGAACAAATCCATGGTGCTTTCTTCAACTTGTTGAAAAGATTCGGATGCTAAAGCTAGCCGTGATTGGTTAATCCATTTTCTTCCTCTATCATGGGCAAATTGAGTTTATTCTATGCTTCATTCCCGAGATATATTTTTTGAAAAAGTACACTAGCCACTACCAATTCAAGTAGGGAATCAAGTGTATCTGGATCATGTGGACCCATATATTCCCAGTGGATTTGCTTCTGATACTGCCTCCTCATCGCATCGTAGAGCACCGAGCCCGCTCTGGTTAGGGCTGGTATAATATAGCTCAGTGAGCTGCATCCAGCATGATATCGGACGAGCCACAAGTTATCAATGCTGAATAAAACCTTACTTTAATATATTATTTTTTTTCTTTGAGAATGAAATCCTTCCTCATTTAAGTGGACATTAACCGAGAGCATTAACTCAATGGCAAGGAGATCTAGCGTTGTTCCTGCTGGTGGGGAGTTCGATTCCCAGAGGGTGCATGTGTGGGTATTAGGCTTCGGGCTGCCTCTTGTTAGTCAAAAAAGAAAACATGAAGTTGCAATACACACACATATTTCTGTGAGTGTTTGTTGGACGTGGGGCACCGCAAAACTTAGTGCATGCTTACCAACGTCTCTTTTGGAATAAAATAAAGTGTTAGAATAACATTTGCTTGAAAAGTTGACATGGACTAAGAACAATGTTGTTGCATCATTAACTGTGAATCCTGCGCCAGTGCCATCTAGTTTTGGTTTAATTTAATTATGTGGAAAATTTAAGTTCATTAATCCCATTTACATTATTTAGTTTTTCACGATGGGAGGCCGAAGCTAGGTACATGGCAGGTGTGCTGGGTATTGAGTTCATGACCTTTACATGTGACTTGACCCCCCAGCCAGGTGAGCTGATGCTCATTGTGCTTATTTGGTGTTATTTAGTATACATGGAATACCATTTAACTGATTGTGCATCTAGAAACACTTTTCTACCTAATTCCACCACTTGAATTGTTGGATGATGATTTTTCATTTGCCTGGTACTGTTTCTAAAGAAAAATAAAAGGGTTTCTTCATAATCCTACAAGATCAATCCATTCTTTTCTTCTCCCAGCTTTTGCATTTCTATATTGATAGTCAAATCTCGATTCTTCTCTCCTAATTCAAATGGTGATAACGATGACGAAACAAGTATTACACCATGAAGCAGTGGAAGTTGCTGTGAATTTCCACCATGAAGCATCTGTTCTCTCATAGATCATGGAATGTAAATATTACACATATGACATGTGAAGCTAAATCTTGGCTATGCTAGATCAAGATTTGGTTAATGAATTTCCCTCCAAATTTTGCAACTCATGAGCCTCAGATGGAGTACATAACTGCATTACCTATTTGAAGTGCATAGCAACTTGTATTTCCCCTCACTAAACTTTCTCTTGAATAAAGGAAAAACATGTTTGTGAGTAGACATGTTCGGTTCCTATTAGTTCAGAGCCTCAAACCAAAACTGAACCGGCTTGAGGTCAGTTTCGAGTATCGTTCTAGAACCATTGTTTATGTGGCGATTATGGTTTGAGTTAGAAATCACATGGAACCAGTACTTTTATTAAAAAGTTAAAAAACATAATAAAATTAAAAAGAAGAAGATCATAACCAACGGTTTAAAACTGCCTGTTCCGGTTTTATGAAAGGTGATCCTTAGTTTACTTGTTAGGGCTTTAAGAGGTGTTTGTTATGAACCGTTGAATCGAAAAAGAAAGCAAGAAAGCTTATGAGGGTTTTAGAAGGTGTTTGATTATGAAGATGGGCTTGCAAAAATGTTAGGTCAATATTCGGACTCAAAAAAAAAAGCAGGTAGGGCGTATATTTGGTTACTTTCGAGTTGTATAGGCTCATGTCTCGTAAAGCTTTCAAGAACATGATCATGTATAATGAGGTATCGACTGAGTCGTTGAGTCGTGCCGAGCACGAACTTAGTCAACTTGGTGAGTGGGCTAAGTCGGACCGCAAATGGATCAATTAAATGTGAGAAGCCAAGTCGGACGTGAGAAACACGATACGTAAAAGTCAAACACGTACAAGTCAAAGATCGCCTTCAAACTCCACAATCAGTGGGCAAAAAGAGTCTAATCATATTATCAATACAAAGTAACACTGCAAGATCAAGCCGTCTACCACCACGAGTAAGAGCAATCTTAACTTCTGTCGTGGCCCAATAGAGAGTGTGGAGCTTGTTATTTGGAAAGCAATCTTTCGCACGGTGCCTTCTGTCGGAGATTCCAGTTGGCGAAGTACGAAACTTGACGTTAAAAAGCAAGATAGGTGGGCAAAGGAAGACGGTGGGAGGACGTGCCGGAGGGAATGTGTATTTGTACGGCGATACCCTCGCACCGTTTTGCCTTTCGTTTGGAGTTGGAAGCCTGTCGAATTTCCTGTTTACCTTTGCACTCAACCATTGATTGGTAATTCGGTATTCTCTCTCTCTCTCTCTCTCAATTCGATTCTCCTTCGACAGACGATACCTGTATTCTTTCGATGTTTCGGGGGTTGCTTGTTGTTGAGGAGTGAGTCTCTTGATTCGAGAACGTACAGATCGTTGGTGTTTCGTGTAACGATGCGTGGTTTCCTTGCTGGCTTTGAATGCTTTCATGTTTCCTGTGGGATTAGATGTGAATTGCATTTTGGCCTCAAATGGGGTGGTATCTGGATGTGGTGGTTTTAAAGTCGATTTGTTGTGTGCCGTTTGTGGTAAGCTTGAATTTCCGTCAAATGGATTTAATGGAGCGTTTTGGCTTGTTACATTTGTACAAATCATGGAGGGCACACTTGGGTGCGTCGGTGGCGATGCCTTGCTTATGTTTGGATAGTGAATTTAGTAGTACGTGACTTCTTGTGGTGCACGAATGGGTGTCCCTGGAATTCTAGGTTTTGGCCGTGATGAAATGAAAATCCTGCTTCTCTTTATTTGCTTGCACGGATTATGGTAGGAAAATGGAATGCCTGCAAGAGTTGTTCTTGCTATACATGTAAATCATCGTTTTCTCCTATGGTTATTTACATCTGCATGTTTATCCTTGACCCTTTTCGTGTGGCAGTCGTGGGTATCGTCGTTTATCTCTGAGTAAGGTGTAGTCGTTGACATATTTGGGTTCTGGATGAATATCGGCTGTTTGCATCACCCCCGGGATGTATTTATCAGGAAGCTGTAAATTTAGTAGAGAAGGGGCAGAGTGTTCTTAATTATTCCAAAGGTTTGTGGTAATAGATAGTAGAAAGTCACAATTGTCTAGGCAAAGGAGTAGACAAAAGGTTATGCCTTAACTCAAGATGGTATGCATAATGAACACTCTTCATAATGCATCAAGTAGCCATTTGTCCTTACTGGAAATTAAAGAGAGACAAGGTCAGCACCAAAGTTATTAAATGAAGCTAATGGTGCCTGCTTAAGACCATTTATTGCCATATTCTCAAAAGTAAACTGTATATCTCATCTCTAACATATTATGGAGGGTGCTCATATAGACCTCTTCATAGATAATTGTGCATTAAGCATTCTTGAATATTGATCTCTAGCTGATTGGGTTTCTAACTATAGATGTCAAAGAAAGGCATGAGCCCTGTAGGTAGCATGGCTAGCATCCACTTGATCGAGCTGAAATTCTCATATATAAGCCTGCTTCTTGGGTGTACTGATCTGTTGAGGCTGTGGTTCAAACTCCTTCTCCTTGTTGTTTTTCCTGCTACTTCTGGAGTACCTGAGGCAATACAGGTTTTGTGCATAGATGCAGCAATAATGGAAGTTTATTATTTGCTTGTTGTCCACCATTTGGTTGCTTGTAATGAATTCAATATTGGGCTTAAAAGGAGAGGCATGGTATCCTCTTTTTTGCAATACATTCATCTTATTCTGGTTAGATAACACATGATATTACGGGGAGTGGGAGCTGCATGAGATAAAACAAGGTTTATGTCCAACTTCAAGAATCAGCCTAATGAAAGAATAAATCTTCCGAAGAAAGTCAAGAATATGCTGACTTCCAGAATTCATTGGTTTTGCTTTAAAAAGATTGACTTTAGCTCATCAAAAGTCACCTACAAAATTCAATTTGGAAGGATGAGTATATCAAGGTATTGCAGTTGAGAGTGTATGGTAGCAACATTCCTTGTCATTTTTTCAGATATGGAAACTGCTGCACTCCAATGTGTAGCATATTGAATTTTGTTACGCAACAACATCAAATGATGAACAGCTGAACTTTCTGATGGAATAACTTTTGTCACTTTGCTGTACATGTTTAAATGCAGATGTGTTTTTCTACAGATATGGAAACTGCTGCACTCCAATGCTTGTACCCACTTCGACGCTGTAAAACTCTTCATCTGGTTCGTATTTCTTTGGACTTTCTTTTTAAGATATATTTGCTTGTTTTGAAAACACTACTAAGCAGTTTATTTATGTGGGTGCATTTATCGGTGAAGGTTAGGCATGGGCAAGGATTTCACAACGTGGGCCAAGAAGCATACCTATCGGAAGAATTTTTTGATGCTAATCTTACTCCTCTAGGTTGGGAGCAGGTACATATTGAGTGATTCATTTTTCTTCTCCTCCTTTGTTTTTTCGTTTATTGTTTCTTCAGATAAGTACCTGTCTCTTGGGTAAGAAGGAAGTTATAATACCTTGTCATTATTTGTCTCAATGCTCATTCCCAGGGAGCGTTAACGTACATTGTGTATGTGTGCCAGTATACATATATGTACATATACATACCTATATATATGTGTGTTGTGTATATATATAACTTGGATTTTACAACCTCTAATACATGCATACTCATGCCTACTCTTTACTTTTGGGGACATGAGTATTATTTAGAAAGTTATAAAGGTATAGAAGAAAATATGAAGGACACTCTTATAATACTCATGCTCTCATAAATAAAGGATGGGCATGATGAGTATGCGTGTTTCAGAGGTTGCAGGATCCACTCTCTCTCTATATATATGTACGTGTGTGTGTGTGTGTGTGTATATATATATATATATATATATATATATATATATATATATATATATATATATATATATATGCTATTGGCTGAGATCCCACTAACCATCCAAATGCAGCGAATCAGATTTCTTTTCATAATCACAAGCACAGTTTTAAGCAACACTTGCTATTCAGGAAAGTTTTTCCCTTTCCTGCATAATCTAGTTTTTTATTATGGAGCAATATTGGTTTCTTCGCCTAAATCATTGGATGGGATTTGATCTTGGTTTAGATGGGGATTGGTGCTTGGTAACACCTATCATTGTATCTTTATTTCTTTATGTATACAAACTTTTTTCTGTGAAATTATTCAATTTCTTGTAAATTCTTAGATTTTAGAGAAAAGAAAAATCTTGTGAGAAATGGAATGTGAGGATTTGCAAATGTTGTATTATTCTAAAAATTTTCAGTTACATGCTTCTACTTTTTCTCTTTTGAAGCATTCCTTGTAAGTTTTTAAAGATATTCTTACAAGAAAAATCATATTAAGATTAGTTGTTTCTTATTCTCCTTTTGCTTTATATATCACTTTGAAAATCCCTCACAAGGAAGTCCATGGCAGTAACATGCTGAAAATGAGATTGGTGACGTTATCTATTTATGGTGTATTTATATATTAACCAGTTAATACTGGATGAAGAATGAGTAACTTATTGAAATATGTCAAATACCTTGAAGGGATATATTTAGACAGTTCTTCAAAGAGATGCTTGAAATTATTTAGGTACACCTTTTGATATGTAAAATGGTTAAGCATATTAAGAAAGTAGCAAAAGATGTGTGTTAGGTGAATCTAAAAGAGGGGCACCAACACATAAATAAGCTTGGTAGTAAGGTGAAGTGGTGCACGATAAGATCAAGGCGAAGAAAATATGTTATAAATTATATTATGCTAACAATACTAATGAAACTTAAGAGGCTTATAAAAAAAGTAAAGAAACAAGGATTTATATAAAAATCTCAATTCAAAAGAAGAGGAAAGAAATATTTTTAGATAGTTAAGGTTAGAGATAAGAAAACCAAGGATCTTAGTTTTGTTAGTATCAAAGATGAGGATGAGAAGATTCTCGTGGAAAAGTAATGATATAAAAAATAGATAGAAAAATAATTTTCATAAGTTTTTTAACTAAAATATAGGTGTTAATATTAGTTTAGGAGATGTAACCAAATCAAAAGAGTATATAAATTGTAATTTCTATCGATGTATTCAAAAGGATGAAGTCAAAGAGGTTTTTAAACTTAATGAGGCTTGATAAATCTGTAGGACCAGATAATATTCTTATAGAAGTATAAATTTTTTTAGAAGTGACTAGTATTACTTAGTTTATAAGATTATTTAATAAAATCTATAAAAACCAAAAGATGCATGTGAAATGGAAGCAGAATACAATTATACTCATATACAAGAACAAGGAAGACATTCAAAATTGTACAAATTATCAAGGTATCAAGTTGATGAGCCATATTATGAAATTATGGAAAAGAATTATTGAACGTAGGTTAAGACAAATACCAAGTAGAACATAAAACCAATTTAGATTCATACCAAAAAGATCTACTATTGAGACTATTCACCTATTGAGACGCCTTATAGAATATTTTAGAGAAAAAAGAGGAACCTTTATATGATATTTATTAATTTAAAAAACACTTGTGATAGGGTGTTAATAGATATTCTTTAGAGAACCTTGAAAAAAGAGGTATCCCATTGACATACATTAATTTTATAAGATAATAGACATGTATGATAGTACAAAAATTTGTGTTAGGACTCATGAAGGAATGACAAATTTCTTTAAGGTTAATATTGGATTACATCAATGTCACATTAAGTCCATATCTATCTGTATTAGTTATTGATGAGGTAACAAAACATATTGAAGATGAAGTACCTTGTTGTATGTTATTGTGGATGACATTGTTTTAGTAGACGAGTTTAAGGAAAAAATATGAAATTGGAACTATGGAGAAAAATATTAAAAAGTAGAGGCTTTTGACTTAGTAGAACAAAGGCACAATATATTGAATGCAAGTTTGATCATTTGATTACTTTAAATAACATATAAATTAAGATTGACACACATTGTATCTTTTCTAAGGAAAGTTTGAAATACTTAGAGTCAGTTTTCCAGAGTGATGAAAAAATTAATGGAAATGTTACACATAGAATTAATGTAGGTTGGTTAAGATGGAGAGGTGCATTAGGTATTTTATGTGATAAGAAGGTATCATTAAAGTTGAAAGGTAAATATTATAAAATAACCATTTGACTCACTATGCTTGATGGCTCTTAGTGTTGAGTTGTTAATCATCAACATGTACAAAGGATATATGTCATAGAAATGAAGATAATGAGATGGATTAGTAGCCACACAAGGAAAGACCATATTCATAATGAATTATTAAAAATAAATTGGGAGTGACATCAATAGAAGATAAATGAGAGGAAATCGTTTAAGATAGTTTAGACATATAGAAAGATAAGCAAAGAAGCTTCATTAAGAAGTATGTGAAACTAGATTGTGAAAATGTTAAAAGAGGAAGAAAAATATCAGAAAAAAATAATAAAAAATGATCTAGCTTATATTGAGTTAACTGCTAGCATGGCACATCATCGGACTCTATGAAAACAAAGAATCCATTTGTAGCCGACCCCATCTAGTATGGGGGTTGGTTGTTGGTGTTGGTGTTCTTTGTTGAGTTACTCCTTTGTGCTTTTAGTGACTCTTTGTGTTTTCCTGAATAAAATCTTACCTTTTCAGTAGAAAAAGGATCTCTAATTGTCTCTATCTTGCAAAATTTACTTATGTTGCCTTGGTTATTCTCCATGGATGTTTTTGTTTAATCTTGGCCTTTTGTTTCATGTTAAATGGACCATGTTCTGTTGGTTTTGATTGATATATGTACTTCACTATATGTCTGAACACGTTATAATAACTATATACTTCTTGTTAGGTTGCTAATCTGCGGAAACATATACATGCATCTGGGCTCACCTCCAAGATTGAATTGGTCATAACTTCTCCACTACTTAGGTATCATTTAGTTGCAAGGCCAGTTGCCCACTATTTCTTCTATATTCAATATATTCATTGTTTGTGACATGCTTGCCACTGGTTGCCGAACAATTTTCCATTATTGTTTTCTCATACAATAGCTTTGTTGCTTGAAACATGCTTGCAACTTTGTAATTTATTCCAGATTTTAGGACGATATGGTTACAGAATATGTATACTTTTTTGCGTACATCTTATGGTACTACTGTGTTTGTGCTGAACTACATGAAGACTTAACCCAAAAACAACAATAATGACTCACACCTTTGGAGTGAGATGCACATGTAAGGTCACTGCTGTAATAGTTCCTTACAAGTTATGATTGAGTGTCCCTAAATTTTAGCAGTTCAATCAGTCCATGTCTCTCTTTAATATCCTCATATATTTTGTCTTCATCTTCCTCTAGACCCTTCAGTTCCAGTCACACTTTTCCTCTGAATCTGTTTCAGATCTTAAGGTGACAGGCTATTTTCATTTTGTTCTTTCTTAAGCTTCTTCTTCTTTTATTGGCATCATGGCATTTATTTGAACCCTAGCAGATTCAAATCCCAGTATAAATTTGCAACTTGTTAACTCAGGTTTTGTAGCCAACCGCCTACATAGCCAAAACCTGGTTTGACTCTGATAGAATTATGGAAAAAAAGTAAAACACTTTGACAAATAACAGTAAACAAACATAAAATATACATGTAATATGATACATACTAGATTCTATGAGTAGAGAACTAGGAAAGAAGAAATATACAATACAAAAAGAAATATCCATAGCAAACAAGAGTTTTGGAGTCCTAATCAAGAATATTTGGACAAATAATCATTTAATGTTGCACAGAATACAAGACATAAGCATGATAAGTTATACAATGAAACGATAATTCATCATGTGGACCACAATAACGGTCCATGGATTATATGTGTGCATATGTCATTAGAACTAAATGTGCACAACACATGACATAATCAAATGTAATACTAGATAAAGTGCACATTTGAAAATTGCAAACTTAAAACAGCTATAAGCTTAATCGTTCTAAAAATGTTCTTACCAAATGATATACTAAAATTTTAGAATAAGTAAGTGAAATAAATAAACAGTATATTCAGGGAATACAACAACAACAACTGAACCTTTTCCCATCTAGGTGGAGTCGGCTATATGGATTCTTTGTTTCCAGAAAGCTCGATCGTGCGCCATGCTAACAGTTAACTCAACATAAGCTACATCATTCTTTAGTTAGTACCAAACAGTATATTCATGGTCGATGAAAATAAGAAGGCACCTTTTTCAGGATATGGTTGTATGCAACACCATAACTAACTGTCATATATAACAGTTCAGTCTTTCTAAAGTTATTCATGTTAGTCTTTATCTTTTCACATTATTCTCTTGTCCTAAACATAGGCAGTACCCTGGGAATTGGTCAAAGTGCATAATTTTATATTCATCAATTTTATTTAGGACAATGCAAACAGCAGTCGGAGTCTTTGGTGGGAAAGAGTACTTGGAAGGGCTGGGCGTACCTCCTTTGATGGTTTCAAATGCTGGAAATAGTGATCAAGCTGCAATATCAAGTTTGAATTGCCCTCCTTTTATTGCTCTGGAACTCTGTAGGGAGCATTTGGTGCGTACTTAGAGTTATCTTGTTTGTACTAATCTATGATTTTTAAGTTCTCGCTAGATGACTATAGCAGTTATTTTTTCATGGGACATTATGAGGCTTCTGGTTTTATGCTTTCCCTTTTTCTTTTTCCTTTTCATTTTGAGAAATATGTTTTACTTAATTTCAGTTTTTCAACAAGATGATGCTTTTTCAAGTCTCTCCAACTGTGCTATTTGTCCTGCCTCCTAAGAGCGTATATATTGACCTCGTTCTATAATATTGAACAGGCTAATTGTAGCCTACTTGAAATCGACAAGAAAGAAGCATACTAACAGGGCAGTTTTTCTTTCTGAAGAACTCGTCCTATGCATAAACAATCTGTTCTAAGCTTCCTGTTGTTCAAACATATTGATTATGCTCTATAAGCCATATTTTCGTACTGCAGGGAGTTTATGCATGTGATAAAAGGAGAAGAATAAGCGAATATCAAACTCTTTTCCCTGCCATTGACTTTTCACTGGCAAGTTCTCCAGCATCTTGTACTTCGCTGACATTGAACCCATGCTATAGAAAGTGGTTCTCTTTTATCTACTCTGCAAAATGATTCTATCCTACCAGGTTGTACTTCATTCTGTTTTCCAGCAACTAACTACTTTCTAAACTCCATGCAATTTCACACAGATAGAAAATGATGATGACATTCTGTGGAAGCCTGATTACAGAGAGAAAATTGAGGAAATTGCCACTAGGGGAAGGAAATTTATAGATTGGTAACTTCAAACTTCAGTTTATTTGGTGAAGTTAATGATGTAGAGTGTAAAATATCTTGCAAACTGCTAATGGCTCTCAGTTGCAAAACTTCATTAAAAGGTCACGAAAAAGCAGAGGACTTCTTCCATGTTTTTAAAGGATATTAATTGGATAATTTGAACAGAGCTGTTAATATCAACTTTTCTATTGCTTTTTTTCTTGTTCTTTTTTGCCTGTGGCAGGAATTCGTGTGAGATAAGGATTCGTTCTGTCACTTGAATCCTTTCCCAACCTCTTAAGAGGATAATCTCTCAAGTTGAGAGAATTTGATTCTTGAAGGACTGCCGAAGCTGACATGCCAATGATGAATTTCTTTTTTGTCTTCGCTTCAGCTGCCAAGCATTGGAAATTTATTTGGATTCTCAAAAGTTCAGAACCAAAATTAATTTGACAAATGAAATCCAACATGCTTTTCTTGCTTCTTGCTTTAATTAACCTTTCCAAAAGAAAGACAGATGATTGAAATTTGAATAGGATCTTTTCTTTACCCATTTATGTTGATTTATTCTTTCTCATAAGCTGTTGATGGATTTTTTCATGAATTGTTACTTGATTTGTTTCTGCAAGCGTAGCTAATGCATTCCCAAATGAAGACATAGTGAGGAATGAAATGGTGAACCTTAATCTTTTTGTCGTGGACTTTATCTGATACTCCACATTTTATCTACGATCACTTTTGTTAGTCGAAAACATAACGGTTATTTACTCGAACAAAATAAGAATGTGGGCTCAAAATGAAAAAGAAAATAAAAGATGAAAATAACTATTCTATTAAATTTCTCCTCGTTCAAGTGGAGCTTTAAAACCACAGAGAATACTTGCCTCTCCAATGGGCTGAGCATCATCTGAAAACAAGTTGTGTGTAGAATGGCCGTATATAGATAGCCAAAGATGGATTAGTTCCAAATACTGTGGTTAAGTTCTCTCCAGCTGTTGATAACAATACGGTAAAAAGATATAGCCTTGCCTCTTTCAAAAACCGGTAGCAAAGAGTATTATTTTCATATGAATGCCATCTGTACCACCATCTGGGATAGAGTTGATGTAATTGTTAGAGTACTGCTACTCAAAAAGCTTTTAGTTGTTACTTTAACTGTACCGCTGTTTAAAATTAAATGGCGCATTCTTTTCTTTACCGTAGGTTACTAGTTGTATATGTTGGTTCACCATAAGGATTTCATATAGTGGAGAGAAGAAGTCCTTTCTACTTCATCTGTGCCAATCGCTCCTGACGAGAAGGGGACCACAAAAGGGGGCAAGGAAAACAACACCACAGAGCCACCCATAACTCATGCAACCCAGTTGCACGCCATGTTTTATGACCTTACACGTGCATTTAATTTCCTAGAAAAATTTTACGACTCTGTAGCAGAATGTCCTGGAAATATCCTGCTATGGTTTTTATGGTCATTCTTTAATTGCAGGCTGTGGACACGTGAGGAAAAGGACATCGCTGTTGTCTCTCACGGTGGCTTCCTGGTGCACACCTTGAGAACTTATGGGCATGACTGCCATCCCATCGTCAAGGAAGAAATAAGCAGACCGTAAGTTCGTCATAGCATCTTACTTTGTTGTTTTCTTGTCCAATGACCGGAACTTATGGGCTTGATTCTTTTGGTGATCAATGAATGATCACAATGATGCATGTTTGAAGTATGAAAGGCGCAGCTTCAACTAACATTTTATAAATTATCTTGAAGTACAACAACAACAACTAAGCCTTCTCCCATACTAGACGGGGTCGGCTACATGGATTCTTTGTTTCCACAGATCCCTATCATGTGCCATGTTAGCAGTTAACTCCCAATAAGCTAGATCATTCTTTATTGTTCCTTTCCAACACTTTTGTGGTCATCCTCTACCTCTTTTAATACTTACCAAATTTAGTTTTTCTAACCTTCTTAAAGGTTCTTCTTCTGATCTTCTTTCTATATGTCCAAACCATCTTAAACGATGTTCTCTCATTTTATCCTTTATTGGTGCCACTCCTAATTTGTTTCTAATAACCTCATTATGTATATGGTCTTTTCTTGTATAACCACTCATCCATCTCAACATCTTCATTTCTGTCACAGTCATCTTTTGTACATGTTGATGATTAACTGCCCAACACTCATAACCATAAAACATGGCAGGCCTAATTGCTGCTCTATAATATTTACCTTTTAACTTTAATGATATCTTCTTATCACAAAGAATACTGATGCTCCTCTCCATTTTAACCAACCAACATTAATTCTATGCATAACATCTCCATCGATTCTTCCATCACACTGAAAAATTGACCCTAGGTATTTAAAACTCTTCTTTTGAGGGATGCAATGTGTGCCAATTTTAATTTCTATGTCCTCTAAAGTAACCAAATGATCAAACTTATATTTCATATATTCTGTCTTTGTTCTACTAAGTCGGAGGCCTTTGCTTTCTAATATTTCTCTCCATAGTTCCAATTTTCTATTAACTTTTTCCTGAGACTCCTCCACTAATACAATGTCATCTGCAAATCACATACACCAAGGTACTTCCTCTTGAATATGTTTTGTTAACTCATCCATCACCATTATAAATAAGTATGGACTTAAAGTTGATCCTTTATGTAACCCAATATTAACTTCTAAGAAGTCTGTCGTTCCTTCATGAGTCCTCACATATGTTTTTGCACCATCATACATGTCTCGTATAAGGTTAATATATGTCAATGGGATACCTCTTTTTTCCAAAGTTCTCGAAAGAACCTCCCTCGGTGCCCTATCATAAGCTTTTTCTAGATCAATAAATATCATGTGAAGGTCTTTCTTTTTTTCTCTAAAATGTTTCATAAAACGTCTCAAAAGGTGAATCACTTCAATAGTAGATCTGTCTGGTATGAATCCAAATTGGTTCTCTGTTGTACTTGATACTTGTCTTAACCTACTTTCAATAATTCTTTCCCATAATTTCATAGTATGATTCATTAACTTGATACCTCGATAATTCGCACAATTTTGAATGTCTCCCTTGTTCTTATATATGGGTATAAGTGTACTTGCTCTCCATTCCTCGGGCATCTTTTGGTTTTTCCATATTTCATTAAATAGTCTTGTGAGCCAAGAGATTTCTATTTCTCCTAGTATTTTCCAAACTTCTATAGGAATATTATCTGGTCCTACCGATTTACCACCCTTCATATATTTAAGAGCCTCTTTGACTTCATTCTTTTGAATACGTCGGTAGAAATTGTGGTTTATATACTTTTATGACTTAGCTAAATCTCCTAAACTAATACTAACATCTTTATTTTCATTAAAAAGATTATAAAAATAGTTTTTCCATCTATTTCTTATATCATCATTTGCCACTAGAATTTTTCCATCCTCGTCTTTTATGCATCTAACATAATTAAGATCTTTAGTTTTCTTATCTCTAGCCCTAGCTAATACTAACATCTTTATTTTCATTAAAAAGATTATAAAAATAGTTTTTTCATCTATTTCTTATATCATCATTTGCCACTATAATTTTTTCATCCTCGTCTTTTATACATCTAACATAATTAAGATCTTTAGTTTTTTTATCTCTAACCCTAGCTATCCTAAAAATATCTCTTTCACCCTCTTTTGAGTTGAGTTTTTTATATAAGTCCTCCCAAATCTTAGTTTTTGCTTCACTAACGGCCTTTTTTGCTTCATTCTTTGCTTTTTTATAAGCTTCTAAAGTTTCACTAGTTTTCTTAGCATAATGTAATTTGTAACATTTCCTCTTTGCCTTTTATTTTGTACTACTTCACTCCACCACCAAACTTCTTTTTGTGCGAGTACACCTCCCTTAGATACCCCTAACACATCTTTCGCCACTTTCTTAATATGTATAGCCATATTGTTCCACATATCACAAGGTGTACCAACATAATTCCAAACATCTCCTTGAAGGACTTTCTGTTTAAATGTATCTTCTTTCTCGCTTTTGAGGTTCCACCATTTAGTCTGAATAGCTCGATGCACTCTTTTCTTCTTTGTCCATTTTTTTATTTGTAAATCCATAACTAAAAGTCGATGTTGGGTGGTTAAGCTTTCTCCTGGAATTACCTTACAATTTTTACAACACACTCTATCTTTTTTTCTACAAATAAAGTAATCAATTTGTGTTTGTGATAAGCCACTCTTATAAGTAATTAAATGTTCATCTCGTTTTTTTGAAGATTGTATTGACTATAAAGAGATCAAATGCCATAGCAAAATTTAAAATCTCCCTACCTTCCTCATTTATATCCCCAAAACCAAAGTTTCCATGAATCCCTTGATATCCTAATGCCTCTTTACCAACATGTCCATTTAAATCTCCTCCTAAACAAATCATCTCCCTTTGTGGAATCTTTTGAAACACCTTATCTAACTCTTCCCAAAAAGTTGTCTTTATACTATCTTCTAGTCCTACTTGAGGTGCATAAGCACAAACTATATTCAAACCTCTGCTCCTAACACTAATTTCAACGTCATGATTCGGTCACCATATCGTTGTATGTCTACTACACTCTCCTTTAAATCTTTATTTATGATAATACCAACTCCGTTTCGAGCCTTTTCTTTACCTGAGTACCATAATTTAAAACCTATATCCTCTATCTCCTTTGCTTTTTCTCCAACCCATTTTGTCTCTTGTAAACATAGAATATGAATCTTTCTCTGAATCATAGTATCTACCACCTCCATTAGCTTACCGGATAATGTTCCGATATTCCAAGAACCAATATGAATCTTATTATCTAGGACTAGCTTCCTTAACCCCCGCATCCGTCCATAATAAAAATGTGGAGACCCTCTCTAATTTTTCACTACATTCGGGCGGCAATGTAGCGGGACTAACTTTTTTACCCACACCCGTCCATGACGTGGAAACCCTCTATGCAATTGATTCACTACATTCGGGTGAAAATGTAGTGGCCCTTGCTTAATTCTTATTGCATTTGGGCTCTGCAGCACGTCGCTAGGCGAGGGCACCCCAAAGCAATGCTCATAATTTTTGTAATCAATGTTATAAAAATCCGATGAAGTTTTACACTGACTGTTGGAAGCCTAACACAACCCTCCTCCTTTATCCGGGCTTTGGACCGGCAATGCAAGGGTGATCCCTTACATGGGCGGAGTTATTAAATTATCTTGAAGTGACTAGGTTAATTTAATGAGGTTATATGTTAAGAGTTTCTATTAGTTTTTATGCTTTCTTGAAATAGTTTAACTGTTTTATATGCCTGTATTTTCAAAAAACATTGTGTTTGCTATGTGAAGGCATTATTTGTCACAGTATGAAGATCTCATTTGCTGTTAAATTTTCTACCTGATTTCCTGTTATTTGGAACTCCTGTTATCAAATACTTTCCTGTAAAGAAGCTTACTTTTGTTGGTACATACACACTTGCCTGCCAATACTAGACGATGTAGGAGGTTTATTTTTCTCCACGGGTAAACTCTCCAAGATTTAATGTAAAAGGTAAAATGTTATAAAGTAGCAAGACCAGAAATCCTTGGAGTCAATGGTAAAAATGAAGATATAAGGTGGATGTGCGGCAATACAAGGAAAGACAGTATCTAGATTGAGGCTATTACATAAAGGAATGCCTCAAAAGTACCGGAAGGAAATGGTAAAACATGATATTGCTTTTCTGGAGTTAAACGTGAAGGAAGAAATGATAAAACATTATATTGCTTTTGAGAGTTAATGTGAATATGGCACTAAATCCATCACAGTGGTGACTGTGAATCCATGTAGCCGACCTCACTTACTTCAGGGCTATAATAATAATAATAATGCAACGGCCTGGATCAAGATAGTCAACATCAATTAGCCTTAAGGTTTTGACTATATGGATGTGATATCCATTCGTCGAAAGGGTGCTCATCAACAGTAGGGCAAGCAGAAGTGAGTTCTGGATTAATAAGGATAAATAGCAAAAGAAAATGTGGAAGGAGCGGTAATGTGGTACATCAGAAAGCCAAAGCCAGGAAGCAAACCGGTTCTTGCATGTAACTGGCATCTGCAAGGATAATATATACTGTATTTAGCTGCGAAACATATCGTTGTTATTTTGAACTCTCATCGTATTCCCACAAGGCCCTTGTTTTTGCATACATGATGTTTTGTTCCCTTTGGTTATCCATGTAGCTACCGCATCATTCTTGCCCAAGGGATATTTTGTTGCTTAGCCGTCCCATTGATGACTTATGTTAGTTGATGTATAACACCGTTCCTATTTACTCCTTGCAGGTTTGCAAATTGCGAACTTCGATCCTTGGTTGTTGTTGACAAATGGTAAGAATATGTTGTTTTCTTTTACAGAGCTCATTAATTGTGTAAGCACGTCAAAGATATTTAAATTTTCTCCATACATTTGTCTTCACTCTTCCGACCAACGTGAAATCTCTGATGCACAGTGCGGCGACGACACAGTATCATAGCACAAACTTTCCAGGAAAGGTTCCTCGTGGTCCAGAAGAACCGAGTGATTTTGCTCATATGAACAAATCCGACGAGAATGGGATGTAGGATCATTGTGACGAAGGATTTTAGTTTCCACTAATTGAAGGAATTGCCTTCTTCGATATCATTCAGTACCATTGTTATATAGATTTGACCAATTTGAAGTGCCATTTTTCACCAACACTCGTATATTCCAAAATTGTGAATGTTATTTTCAGCTTCAAGGTGCCTCACCTCTGCCTAAAGAAAATTAAGAAGTAAAATGTCTTCCTCTTCTCATTGGAGAATAATTGCTGTTGCCTCTTCTGTTTGGATGTTTTAATAATTGTTTTCTATGGGATGGATCCTATCCAACATTGATTCGATAGTCATATTCTATACAGCATTGTGATTCAGTCTACTCTTGTGCGTGCGTGCGCGCACACACACAGAGGATCAAACTGTTACGTTTTATATTACAATATAGATTATGAAAGAAAGAATTCTCATCTGAATTTAAGACAACAAAAGGCGTTAACGAGACCAGCAAGTGAATGGCTGACATTTAACAGTTTTTTCTTTTTCCATGTCTTGCAATCTAAATACAGGAATAATTATATATTGGGTTTTAATAGAATCTCGAAGTTAAGTGTGCATATGTGGGGTTAGACATACCCCGAACCGGGAGTTCTGGGTTAGCCAAAATCTAGAACCATAACCGAACCGACTAGTGGCTGGTTCCAGTTCTATAATTACTAGTTTTGGGGCAGTTTCGGTTCTGAAACTGGAACTCCTCCAAAATTGATTTAAAAAGATTTTCTTTTTGAAAAATCGTGGATGCATAATCCAAACCCTCTATGTTTAGCTAAAAATGACATGGTTTGGTTCTTGTAACTAGAAACATCATAGTCCCTATATATACCTAATATATAAGTATTTCAAACCACAAAGGCGAACTCTCCACTTGCACATACAAAATACATCCTACCGTCAAGTAACGAACATTCTTGTAAATGTAAATATTAAAAATAATATATATATATATATATATATATATATATATATATATATATATATATATATATATATATATATATATATAATAAATGACCGCTTGAAACCACTGATTCTGGGTACCAACAGTTTTGAGGCAGGTTCGGTTATGGTTCAAACTGCCGAATTGGTTCCAAACTGATAATGTCTATGTGGAGTTTTCGAGCAAGTACAATCAATTTGACAGGGTATGAAAATCAAATACTGAGCTTAAAAACATAACCTCTGCCTGATAAGGAGGCTTCATTCGATAAAGAATATATATATCGATTCGAGTTCTATGTGGGCGAGAATGGCTTCCATTGTATGGAAGCATATTATAGAAACCTGCCCTTTTTTCTCCCTCATTTCTTTTTCCTCCCTTTAACCCAAGAAAGCAATAAGCTCCCTAACCAAAAACCTAAATCGTTCAAGTGAGCCACCATATCCAATCTATTAGTATTGCTCATGCTCGCTAGGAAAACAATTTACAGAAAAAAATAAACCCAAAATTACTTTCCCTAGAATCTAGTGGTGCCTCTAACATTTCTTTTTCTCTGTTCGCAAGAAGATATGAACAACTAGATATAACATTTTTTTTCCTCTCTTCGTAAGAAGATATGAACAACTAGATAGTGAAAAATTTAAAAGAGAGAAGAAGAACACAAAATTTTAGAAGGAAATGATAAAGAATGATCTAACTTATATTAAATTAATTATTAGCATGGTATAAAATTGAGTTCTATGAAAACAAAGAATCTATTAGTACGAAAAAAACTTAGTTATTATTGTTGTTGTCACAAAAGCAAAAAACCTTTTTTCACCAAGAAAATTAAATTTTCAAAATTGTGATGAACACAACAAAGTAATCATGGTTAAAATAACTCTGTCCAAACACTTTGGAATGAATTGTTATGAATTAATTTTGGAGAGAGGGGTTGATCTAAGAAATGACTGTATTGACTTATTTACTCAAAAATACAACTCCTCCAAACAACTTGAGGATGATCTGTTAATGAATGAGAGCCTGAGGCCAGAAGCCGATGGCCTGACATGAGCATCGCAACCTGGCTGACTTAGGGTTTTGGGGTGAGGTCGTGGCTTCCTTAGGTTCAGGAGAAACAAGGGAAAGGAGGCGGGAGAAGAAAAAAAAACAGGTTTATAGTGTGGTTCCGTCTAGTGTAAGCCGCTAAACGAGATTGGACTGCCAACATAAAGAGTTGCCATCATAAAATGGGTTCCTACTACAAGGAGAGTTCCTACTATTTGAGCTTTATATTATATATATACTATCAAACTTCGGTGCTATTATATTTACATAAATCTTAGTCATTTATCTTGGGTTAATGGATAACTAAAATTTGAATTTAAAAAGCAAAAAGTAATAATATAAATAAATAACACATACCAAAGGTATACATGTACCTTTTATTTTTTAATTTAAATTTTGAACATACATCACATAACATATAAGATTGAAGTTTGTTTGGATGTGTTACCACCTAAGTGTGCTAACATATATGAAGTTCTCTCTCTACATAATCTTGCTTAAACATTTTGATCATTCATTCTTTGAAATCGGTAGACCTTTGAATTAAAGGTATCATTTATACTTTAATGCATAATTACATACAATGTAATTCAAATATTCATTGTTGATCTCAAATATCAATAATAAAAATATTTAAACAAGATTATGCACTAAAGACCTTATGCATCTAGCACTAACTCACATATATAGAGAGAGAAATTGGTATATGGGAGCACTAAAATAAATCCCAACCTTTCATATTTAGTAATCTATAGTTGAGATTTGAATTTATAAAGTAAAAAGTAAATGTATACTTTTTACATGTACACTTTATTCAAATGTACTTTTTGCTTTTAAAATTTCAAATCTTCTTTTTTTCTTTATATATATGGCATATGTCAATGCTAACGCTAATGCTAGAATAAAACCTGGGATGCTAACATAACGCTAGAAGAAAACCTGAGATATGCTGTTAACATATAACATGCAATATATATGTATGCCCTCTAGGGGCGTGCGCATCACGAGATGGGAACCAATAAGCACCGGCCAATTGGCTTCATACGGCATAGATCAGCAAGAAGGCTTATACATTTGGGGCTCGACTCTTAGCTTCATCCAGCATTTGATAAGATGAGGCCTCCCTTTCTTCCGGCGTAAATGTTGCTCTTGGGCTTCGGCCCTCCTCCCTAAAAGAAACAGATAACAAGAGGTGAAATCTTCGCAAATCCAACTAATCCACCACTTACTGGGCCACGCGTCTCCTGACGAAATATGCGTTTCCTTTTCTTCCTTCCGACGTCGGAGTCGGGAATAAAGCGAAGAGAGTTCACAACAAAGCACCAAAGAAAAGATACCGAGAATGAATATAAACAAAAAATATGAAAATTAGCTGATTAATTAATGAGAGAGAGAGCCTTAGTCTTTACGTAATAAACCAGGAGACAGTTTGTTTACGTGGAGGAATCTCGGTCAGGAAGTCTTCTTTTTCTCCTTATAAAAGGGAGGCTGAAGAGTTACGGCCACTCTCCTTGTTCCATCATCTTGCTATCAGGTCTTTTACCTCCGACTTTTGTTGTTCCTCAACCTGGTAGACGCCTTCCATAAGAACGACAAGGGACAAAGAAGAGTTAGAAGCACCACTCAATCATGTCCGACCCCAGATACGCCTATCCTTATCCGGCACAAGGTTCTCTCTCTCTCTCTCTCTCTGTCTCTCTCTCTCTCTCTCTCTCTCTCTCTCTCTCTCTCTCTCTCTCTCTCTCTCTCTCTCTCTCTCTCTCTCTCTCTGTGTGTGCGTGTGCGTGTTTTAATCTTCTTGGGTTGTTGGTGTTTAGGATATTACCAGGGACCGCCTGTGATGGCGCCTCCACAATACGGTGGAGCGCCTGCACAGAGGAGCAATCCAGGATTTCTTGAAGGATGGTATGTCTCTAAAACCATATTGATTTTCCCTAGTTACACACTCTTTTTCTTTTCCTATGAGAATCTCTGCTTTTAATTAGTCTATATGTTTAGTTTGAGTTCCAGTGTTGTTGATCGATCAAGTTTGGTTATTGATTTTATTGGTTTGATGGATACAGCCTTGCGGCTCTGTGTTGCTGCTTCTTGGTGGACGAGTGCTGTTGCGATCCTTCCATCATCTTCGTCTGCTGATTAATTCCCATCCCTATTAACCAGATCCTCCTTTCTCTTGAATCTTGATAACTTAGGCGTGTGTTTTAGGGTGATCTTTGAATGTGTGCAGACCTTCTTATATGATACATATATATCATATATCCTCCTTTCTTATGATAGCTTAGGCGACTGTTTTGGGGTGATTTTTTAATGGCTGCGAACTTTCTTATATAAGACACATATATCATATATTGATTCTTCTCTCTCTCTCTCTCATACATTGTCATTGTCACTGAAATTTGTTGCCTAAGCGAGAGCTTTTATCTCGACTAGCATTGCAGTCTTTAGTTCGAGCCCGTTCTTCCACTAAAAATCTTCGCCGTCAGTTGTGGCAAGTTATGCCATAGAAGGAAGGACTGCCTGAGAAGTTCGACGTAAATCCCTCTTATAACTCGTATTACATGTATAATTTGTTCTTAAATAATTTCATGTACATATTTGTGTTGAACAATATGTTTGCTACCAGTTAAATCTCCATATTTGAATATTTTTTCGACTTAAATGAAGTATAAAGGGTATAGCAGGAGATATGCAAATGTACCCACCTTATTACCAGCTAAATCTCCATACTTAACCATCAAATGAAGTACATTGTGGGAAACTAAAATGAAGTATAAAGGGTAGAGCAGCACCTATTGCGCCAGCGGAAGCTGAGGCAACGCGACGGCCTCTGCTAGCTGGGAACGAAGCTAGCAGAGAGACTGGGAAATCCCAGTTTTTCTCTTTCGACAAAACGCAAAGAGACCTTTTCTTTTCCGGCAAGACTCGATTTACGCCAAATCTTCCCAAATCAGGCTCTGATATATTTTTACGAACCAAAATCTGTCAGTCTTGAAAACCACACAGAAACGTTGCCCGTTCGATTCGTGATGACATTACTTGATTGCTTGTTGAAAAATGAGAAATTTAACTTACAGACGAGGTACACATCGCCGTGGACGAGATAGACAGACACTTCTATTTAGAGATCTTGAGTATGGTCGTTTTGTAAACCTCCCTTCGTATCAATAAACCCAAGGTGTTCCCTCTAGACTATTCTGCTCGGCTGATCTCCCCGTGCATCAACCTAGGCCTAGAGAAGACGAGTGCGGTCATAAGAGAGCTGGCTGCCGGACTTGGGGAAGGATCCCGCGCATCGCATCTTCATCGCATCCCAGTGGGCTAAGGTGGAAAGGTATTCTACCTGCCATCATCCATTCAAAAACCTCTCTTAAGTTGGAGAACAAGTTGAATAGACGAAGAAGTGGTATCAAAGCTTCCTTGACTCGGTATCGAAGGAGGATCGCAGCGGAAGATCACTTGTCCGGTGGATTGAAGCCTCTGGAACACCGTTGCATAATTTCAACAAGATCGGTCTTGATTCCGGAGGGAATTAGCAAGGTGAGTTCTGATATGTTTCTGCTGAAGCAACACCTAGATCTAGTTAAGAAGAGGTTATTCTTGTAGATGTAGCGGTGATCTATGGTGTTGAGATAGATCTGCACGGATTTATACCAAAAGAACCGCAGATCGGGTTCCCAATTGGTGATCATCGATGAGAAATCGAGTCTCAAGAAATTGAGGTTGATCTGGTTGTTAGATAACTCGATCTATGGAGGTGAATCAAGGACAGAGCGAGCAAGATATACCGAGAATTGAGATCAGTATAGTTTTCTGCAATTTTCACTGGACTGAACTAATATGATTGAAACGATAGTGAAGCTTTGATCTATTGAGTGAATTTGCTAGTGATTAGTAAGATCCACATTTCAAAGAGGTCAGGGTGGTCGTTGATTAGTTGGAAGTATTCATATCGAACAGAATTGGAAGAAACCACAAGTCTGCGTGCGGTTTTTCTACAGTAAATTTCTACGCAAGTGCAGAATTTGTTTGAGTTGTTTTTCAAGAGCATTGTAATTCTCGAATCTTTGTTGTAATCCTTTGCTAACTTAGGTTGTAAAGGTATTGAAAGTCGTGGAGTTGTGTTAAATTAAGCTCATTTGAGTCGCTTTAATAGTTATAGTATAGAAGACTTTAACTACTCAAGGTCAGTTTGTTGTTTTTTGTTTGCGTCTTGTAAGTGTTTGTTTTAAATTTTCAAATAGAAAGTGTGGGCAAAAGTCGCCGTGATACAACAGAAGATGAAGGGACTTCTGATCCGGTTACCGTAGACATGGTGTTGTAGCAAATTTCTCAGCAGGTAGCAAGTCTACAAACCTGACACGATCAGTTTGCACAACAGTTGCAAAACGTACAGATCAAGCAGCAACATCTAGAAAATATTGAAGTTGAGCTTCAAAATTTACATGAGGGACAACATCCTGTTGTTCAGCTCAAAGAGAGGTTGTTCATGCTACTCCATCCAGCGTCAAGATCAAAATTCTAGAACCAAGGTCGTTGACAACTTCGTGCGGTACTTAGAGCAACACTTGAGAGTATCTCAAGTACCCAATGAAGACAAAGTGACCATTGTTAACTTGTACCTTGGCGGGAATGCCAAACTGTGATGGAGAACCCATGAGATGGCTATAGCCGAAGGTGGAAGAAGACTTCCTTCCACTTGGGAAGAATTCAAACAAAAGTTACGATAACAATTCACGCCTACGAAGAACATTAGATGATCAAGAGAAATGCTCAAACAATTGAAGCATTCCGGTTCTCTTCACGAGTATGTGAATAAGTTCAACATGATCCTTCTCAAAGTACAATATATGAGTGGGGAAGATAAACTCATTTACTTCGAAGACGGTCTCCAATTGTGGGATCAAGTGAAACTTAGGCGAAGGAATCCTACGGATGTCATGGATGCAATCACCATAGTTGAAACCTTTGTAGATCTTCGTGCTTCCAAGGGAGGTAATGAAGATTAAAATAAGAAGAAAGGTCAGCCAAATTACTAAGGTGGTGAAAAGAAGAAAAATGACAAGGGTAAGAAGCAACAACATGACAAAGGTGCTGGAAATTCCAAAGGTGAGGCACAATCGGCTGATAGTCGGGCAATAGTTGGTGGAAAGCCTGACCAACTGAATTCGGTGGCCCATGCGTCATTTGTCAAGGGCAACATCGCATGCAATTATGCCCCAAGAAGGCCAAACTTGCAGCCATGCTCACCTATGAGGAAGGTATTGCTTCTAAACCTAATGGATGTGATGTACAAGCTACATGTTTTCAACTTTTAGGTGTTGCCCGAGTGACTGAAAGACCACAATGGTCCCTTATATTTGTAGAAGCACAAATTAGGGCTATAACAGTTCGGGCCCTAGCCAATATGGAAGCTTCTCACTCCATAATCTCCACTACCACAGCCCACAACATGAAATTAAGGCTTACACTTTGACCTTCATCATGAGTGTTATTGATGACTTCGGAGTGGTGCTTAGTTGTGGCTTCTTTCGTACAACCAAGATGATGACGGCACCACACTTATGAGGCTTGGCATGCGTAGACTTGTAGCAACTGGGTTTTGTGCCACAATGTGACCCCAACAAGGCTTTCATTGAGCCCACATGTAGTGCTATCTATATTTCAGCCACGTAGCTAAAGGACGAGCTTCATAAGGGTTGTCCCATGATGGTAGCAGTCCTTAGAGAGGAGGAAGAGTCCCATCCAACCGAGGTACACATCCCTACCGAAGTACAAGATGTCTTGATACATTTCGCGGATACCATGGTGACAGAACTTTCCAAACAGTTGCCTCCAAGGCAAGCAATAAATCATGAAATTACCCTAGATCGTTATGCTAAGGTTCTCAAGAAGACCTCCTATCGTATGAGTCCTACCGAGTTAGAGAAACTCTGAAAACAGTTGGGGGAGCTATTGAAAGCAAGTATTGTACAACCTTCAAAATCTCCCTATGTTTCGCATGTTCTCTTTCAAAAGAAAGTGGATGGTTCATTACGAATGTATGTACATTATCAGGTCTTAGAATAAGGTTACGATAAAAGATTAGTATCCTATCTCAATGGCGGTTGATCTGTTTGTCCGGCTCAGAGGAGCTCGTTGGTCTGCTAAGTTGGACGTAAGGTCATCATATTCACAGGTGCGCGTTGTACTAGGGTTATTGGTTACATGGTATGACTTGTATGTGTTATTGGTGATGTCATTTAGGCTAATCAACACACCCGCCACGTTTTGTTGACTCATGAATGAGGTGCTACACAATTATGTGGATGAGTTTGTGGTGGTATATCTTGATGATATAGCCATCTACAACCGAGATCTAGAGGAGCATATCCGATATCTCTCTTGTGTTTGAGAGTCTACGAGAATACACACTTTCTTGAGCCATATCATAGGCAGAGGAGAGATTTGCATGAACCCAAGAAAGTATGTGTCATGAAAGATTGGATATAAGGCTCTATGGAGAATGAAATTGGAGGAAGCCAGAATTCAGGTCTTACCCTGAAAAGTAGCAGCTCGGATCCATCTATCAATTAGATGGCATTCCTCATATGCAAGCTAACAGGCCTTGAAGGTTGGAATTGGCATGGATGAGACATAACGATTTCGAGCGACTACTGTACCGGGCCAAAGGAGGGAATCCAGTTGACATATTGCCGGATTTGACATACGATGGAAATGCCCTCATTAATATGTCAATGAATAAAATCAGCCTTCTGCTAGTAGCCCTGAAACTCAATTAGCCTGCCCTACTATTTGATAGGGGCCTTCTACGAGTGCTCTTTCTGCCCGCCTAAGGACAGCGCCAATCTCGATGAAAGTCGAACTATGGAAATTGAACAAGCCCTTCCTTTGACCGCTCTGTGGTACGTTCGTGAGAAGGATTTGCTGCTAGACTTGCGGCTCTCCTTCCGGCAGTGAAAGCATCATCCGACCTTTCGGCTTGCTTTCGTTCCAAAAGCTATTTCCCGGAGGGGGTCTGGGATCTAGGGCTAGCCAACTACTACCGCAAGTTTGCCAAAAAAATTCTAATTTGATAGCTCCTCCCACCAAATAACTAAAGAAATTCATACCAGTGGGCCTCAAAAACTTCCACACACTTGGAAGTCCATGCCCAAATATACCCCAAGAAAGTGTGTGCCATTCAAAATTGGGAAGCACCAAAATCTGTGAGTGAGTTGAGTTTTCTACGGCTAGCCAACTAAAACCATAAGTTTGTCAAAAAATTTTTAGTTGACAGCTCCTCTCACTGAATTACTAAAGAAAGGCTATATTTGGGCATAGACTTCCAAGTGTGTGGAAGCTTTTGAGGCCCTAAAGGCATCAATATGCAAAGATCTGGTCCTGACTTCACATGATCATTCGTGGTGCATACGAATGTGAGTGATCGAGCTCTTGGTGGCATTCTTTCTCAAGACGGCCATGTGATTGCCTTTGAGAGTAGAAAATTTAAAGAGGTCGAGATGAGATATCCAGCCCACAAAAGATAGTTATTGGTTGTGGTGCATTGCCTACATCTTTGAAGAGTTTTATCTTTTGGGATCTCATTTTATGGTGATAATGGATAATGTGACAAATACATTTCTCAAAACTCAAAATAAGCTTACTCCAAGGCAGTCCCGAGGGCTAGAGTTACTTGAGTATGATTTTGAGTAGATTTATTGATCGGGAGAAGAGAATTCCATGGCCGATGCTCTCCATTGCAAACACACCGAGAAGGTCTTGGGTGCATAACCTAATACAAGGTTACATGGTACAACAAAGCAGGTCCTAGACAACACTTCTAGAGACAAATATGAGGTTCACAATGGTTTAGTGCAGACCAAGAGTGAGCAACTCTTAGTTCCAAATATCGGTGGGCTACGAAAAAACTTGATGTACGAGATCCATGATTGTATGTATGTGGGACACCCCGGGATAGAGAACTATCGCTCTCTTGACATGTGGTTACTATTGGCCCTAGATGATGCACGAGATGACCGACTATGTGTGTGCATGCCCCATATCCCAATAAGATAAAGTGGAGTATAAGCGACCAATGGGTTGCTACAACCTCTTGTGATTCAGGATAGACCATGGAGAGCTATTTTCATGGACTTCATTTAAGGGCTACCTAGAGTGGATGGCCTTGAGACCATTCTTGTCGTTGTGGAATGGCTCTCAAAATATAGGGTCTTCATAATCTCACTGAGAGAGTGCATCGCTAAGGAGATGGTGTGTCTATTCACATGTCATGTGGTGAAATACTTCAGCATTCCAAAGGAGATATTTGACAACCATGATGCTCGCTTCACAAGTAAGCTCTAGAGAGAATTGTTTAGGATGATGAATACCACATTTCTCTTCTCATCAGCACGTCATCTATAAACAAACCACCAAACCAAGAGAGTGAATTCTATGTTAGAGTACTTGCACTACTATGTGATAACCAATCAAAAAAATTGGGTGTTCTTGCTTGAGGTAGCACAATTTAGCTACAATGCCCAATGAAGCTCGTCCACAGGGATGAGTCCCTTTGAGCTTGCGATGGGATAATAATCGTTTGGTCTGTTGGAGTTGATACAAGGGAATGATAATGGTAGTTGTCTAGCTACTCTTGATGAGATGCGAAAGAGACAAACCGTCTACAAGGAGGCTAAAACTTCCCTTAATCGAGCACGTGCATGGATGTTCAAGCATGCATATAGGCCCCGATGTGCAATGGAGTTGAGCATTGGGGAATTTGTGAGGCTTCGAATATCTGAGTATATCCGAAAGCAAGTTTATAAAGGCAGTCATATGGGGCTAAAACTGAAATATGACACACCGTTTTGAGTCATGTCGTGCATTGAACAAGTAGCATACAAACTATAATTGTCGGACTGGTCAAAATTATATTTCCATGTTTCACAACTGAAAAGATACTACGAGGATCTAGATAGGTTGGAGTGTCGGTCAACGTCATTGGTTAGGGAGGAAATTTCTGCAGTTAGGGTGGTGTTGGCACATCGAGTGGATGGTGCGGGACTTTGACGGCAGACGCAATACCTAGTGTGGTAGACAAGTAGAGGCCTGAACAACGATGTGCGGATCCCTAACATGCAACTGTGGTAGTATGACTACCTTCTACGTGCTTACCATGAGGCCTCAAGGGTGAGCCCTAAGTTAGCTGGAGGAGAATTGTTATGGGGCTGATTTGCATGGTGCGTGCTCCGAAACTTTCTTGTGTGCCTAGCCCCCCTCTTATGTCTCACTTGTTAACCCCCTTTTTGTTAGAAGTTGTAACTGGGTAACCCAATGGGACCCACGCATGTAACTAATAACCGGGTCGAGATAAAAACGTCTAAGACTAGTAGGTTCTAGAGAGCTTGGGTCTAGCTAAGCCTAACCGAACCAAGAATATTCTCTTGAAATATTCTTGAAAGGCTCTAGAGAGGGCGTGAACCTCCTAGCCGACTTGGCCCCTCTATAAAAGGGTGCTAAGGGTTGCTGGTTGGGGATAGATAGATATTTCTACTTACACTAAGAGCTTGAGTCTAGTCCTTGTAAACCTCCCTTCATATCAATAAAGTCAAAGTGTTCCTTCTATGCTATTTCACTCTATTGATCTCCACCGTGTGTGTATCAACCTAGACCTAGAGAAGAGAGTGAGTGTGCGGGAAGACGAGTGCAATCATAAGAGAGTTGACTTCCTCATGCTGGGAAGGATCCCGTGCATCACATCTTCATCACATTTGAGTGGGCTGAGGTAGAAAGGTGTTCTACCTACCATCGTCCATTCACAAACCTCCCTTAAGCTAGATAATGAATTGAATAGGTGACAAAGTTTTTGTCACCGATTCGATTCTAGCCCCAAGCTAAAGGAGGTTTATCGAAGGGTGATGGCAAATAAAACCGGGTTCTACTTCAACTGACTCTTTCAATGCATGAGAAGGACTGTTGTTAGGCCCTACCTAAACTCGAAGAGAGGTTTATACTCTTCACCACAACCTTCACTATGATGCGGAAGTCTTCCCTAGGTCTCCTTGGGCTTACGCACGCACACACATGTTGCGGTATAGTCACAAGGGAGGTTTAAGGGAGAAGGAACTCAAGTTTTATTATTAAGGCAAAGGAGTACAACAGCGACAGTCGATCGAACTCTCTTGCTCTCTCCTAGGACAGCTAGGACTCACACTCTCACTCTCTTAGTTGAAGTGCCTCAACCAGCACCCCTTGGCACCCTTTTATAGAGGCCCAAGTCAGTTAGGAGCCTTCATGCTCTCCCTTGAGCCTTCCAAAGATATTCCGATGAAATATTCTTGATTTTGGTTAAGCATAGTTGGACCTTAATTGGCTTTCTAGAACCCACTAGTCCTAGATTATTCTAGCCTTATTACAAGACTCTACTACATGGTTGTATATTTATTCTTTGTACATGAAAATGACTATACGGCTAAGTGCGTCTGCGTGATGCGTGTGCGTGCACCCCTCAATGGCACGGGTATCGCAAGGCATCAATTCCACTCCATGTGGCGCTAGCACAGTAAAAAAAATGTTACAATTCTCCCCCGGCCGAACTAGACCTTGCTCTCGACGTCCCGGGTGTGCCTAAGCTCCACCTGGCACTCCCCCGACTAAGGCACGACCGCATATGTGTATGCCTCTTGCTAACCCTATGTGCTCTAGACACCCTGTGTCTTCGGTCTTGTGCATGTGGTGGCGTCTGTCCATCACTCCCACAACGACCTCTGCTAGCACGCCCACCGCCCACGTGCTTTCCATGCGGGGTCACTGTCGCAGCCCCTCCCCTGGCGCTACCTGGACTATTACACTTGGGGAGGTTTTCCTACCAACTTCCCGATGTGGCCTATTCTCTCCTGGTACCGACTGTGTCCCAGAATCTGGTCTCATCCCGTCCAGACACCCGACGACCGTTTTGCAGTTTCATCCTCTTCCCTGGCCGACCAAGTGCGAGCTAAAGAGCAGCACATGTGATCGTAGTGTGGGGTTTGCCCGGGTCTATACACGGCACAAACCCCCTGAAAGTGAGGTGCGGACATTACCTGTGTTATCACCATGAAATCGCATCCAAATATCATCAGATACCCATCCGTCGGCAAAATACCGGTCCAACTCCTAGTTTGCAGCCCCTTGTAACTCCTGACCATCGTAGCCACAAATTTTATCTGCTTTATGGTCGGCATCACCTTCAACTCGATCATCTTGGTAGCTTATGGTGATACTAAAGAGTGGCTCGCCCCGAATCTACGAAAGACTGAAAGGTATGTCGGCCTATCTACACTTCTACAAAGGTAAATGCTCAGTGCGGATCCTCAATTCTCACCGTATCGAGGATCCGCACCGAGCCTTAAGCACAGAAAATGTGACATCAGATAAATTCAACTTAGGCACACAAAATGTTACACTATAGCACTAATATAGATCTCGCAATTAATATGAATTCAAGTTCAAATCTACTACCTAAACTACGAAATGATTATTGACGAATCTAAATGAAATCTAAATAAACGAAATTAAATCCCAATCATGTTTCATATCTGAACACATGCACAGTGAGGCGCTATCGGCACCTCGGTCAGTGTCTAAGCTTGTGGCCGTGCGCGCCACGAACAAAACGATTGGAGCGAATTCTCCCACAAATTACGTAATGCTCGTCCTTTCGTGGTTTCTATGAGTTGTAGTCTTCTCAGAGCGATAAAGGAGGGTTTGTGTTGCTGTGAGTCACAGATAATGACTGACATAACATGAGAAGCGTATTAGAAATCTTGGCCGTCCGATGCTCAAAGAGCAATAGCTTCCGCCTCCTAATATACCGTAAAAAGAATGTTAGCCGTCCGGCTCACAAGATTGACGACCATCATAGTCCTGAGGATGCAAAGATAATTACGAAACAAGCTGGACTTTTGAGTTCAACAACACTTGCGCCCAAACGTTTCAGCTATGTCTCTTGTTCAACCATGATCTGATGTATCTTTCTGAAGAAAGAAACTACGATCTTATGTAAAGACTTTCAGTATAGGAAGTTATTAAAGACATGCCAATTGCCATAACCGAACTTTGCAGGATTGTCATGCCTCTACTATTAAAATCACCGAAGAATTTCGAAATACTTCTTCACAGGTATAGTTTGTGCTTCATGGGCCCCCACCCTCCCACATGGTGCTCTCTCTCTCTCTAGTGTACATATATAGATGGAGGGAGAGAGAGAATATGCATCTTCCATTTTAAACAATCATGAAGAATGATGTTAGCACTCTAGTGTGCAAAACAAAACAAGCATATGGTTTTAAAGTTGCTCTCTAGTTGAAAAAAATATGGAATGTAAGAACCATATGAAATGCTTCGGTGAATGCACGAGAGCATGAACTTAATCCAGTCAATATTTAAAATGTTTTTGTATAGGCTCAAAACCTTACAATCAGGTGACACTTGCGGTGGTAGAAAAGAGTTTGCATAGTAGAAAGCATAACGGGCAACTCGGAGTTCTCCACTTATGCCCTACGCCCTCCGTAAGCTAATGCACAGCATAAGCCCTCAAGACAAGGATAAACCATTTCTCTACTGGCAGTTCCAACAGCTCCAAAGGTAATTTCTCCAGATTACGAGGAAAAAAGAAAGAACAGGAGCCAAAACTCTTAATAAATGATGTGATCCAAAACAGACAATACAAAAGTGCTCAAAAAGAATGTGATTTCGCCACATTATGCATCGCATAGAACCGAAAACAAACTGTTTTATTGGAGAAACAGTAAGATCGACTCGTGTAGTTATATACAAACTACATGCTGTTAAATATTTATGCAGCCATCAAATTATATCATGGCTCACCAAGCCATTCTAGTATGTGCTACCATCTGAAACTTACGCTAAACAACATATCAAAGACCAACTCTAAACAGTAATTCATCCAAAACATGACAATTTATTTATAAAAGAATTATGTGGTTTTTCCTACAGATATGGAAAGGAACTACATGCCTATGAATCGCCTGAATATATACCTGCAACCTTAGAACAAGTTTGAACTCCCAAACAACTTTCAGTTGTTTATATTTCGACTTTCGGGTAACCAGCACCTGTGCCTGCATATGGGTAAGCACCCCCGTTTGCAGCGTTGAGAGGTGATGGCTGCTCTCCTGAGTGTGATGACTTGTGAGACTTAGGATGCTTTGGTGATGATGTGCGTGAACTAACGTTGCCATTCAACAGTGAATAGAAGGAAGGAAGCCCCTGTATCTTCGGCAAACCAGTAGTGGCATCCATACCCGAACTTGAACCTTTGGCAGCCATTTCAGCTTCTAATGGCAGTTCATCCAATGTCTGAGAACAGCAAGCGATAAGACAAATACAAATGGCGTCAAGTTTAAAGAACAAGAAACCATTCCTACCAAGAACTTGCACAGGTACAAGAGAAAATCTGCTCCAAGAATGTGCCATCAAATTCTAGTTAAACTCACCCAAACAGCTTGCTGCAACACGTGGAGCAACTCTCGACATTGTTTTCTTTTGGCTGCGACCTCTTCACGCTCTTGTAGCATTTCCTCAAAAAGATTTTCCCTGATTTACACAAGGAATAATGTTACCATAAGGGCACAATCTTAGGAGAATGATGAGCATATATGTCCTTGTTCAATTACATCTAAGCCCCATAGTCAGAAACCACAGCAACAATAGATTAGGTTAAAACATTTCACAGCGTTCCTTTCCATGTGAAACTATAACATCAACAAAGACTAATGCTTAATGATATCAGAGGATGCAATTCCAAGTTAGCACTTCTCCACCGCTTGTCTTTAATAACGAATGCAGTGGTTGCAACAGTTAGTTTGGAAACTGACATCATAGACAGTGCGATGCATGATCTACGAAACTATGAAGTTGACAAAGAAGTCCTAAAGATTTTCAGCAATCATTTAGGATGTGCAGAAAAAAATGACCATGCTTCTTGTACGACAATGTGAAGAAATGCATTTCAAGCGGCAGAAGGTAACAGTTGCAGTCAATAAACTTTCGCGTAATTCAGAACATACAACCACATTACCTAACTACTTTTACCAGTAGAGTTTCTGGATAAGAACACCAAGCAGGTCCTTCTTTGCATGGTTAACCTATGAGAGGAAAACAAGATACATTCTTTGTGAAGTTTTCCGTGTAATCAAAATCTGCCTAACAGAACTGAAACAAGTAGAAAGCCCTTTGAAAGCACACGGCTCCCAGAATCAGCATGTAAGAAATCTTACCAGAAAGTGCATGATGGATTTTGGAACCATATCTTGAATATTCTTCCTAACAATATCATAATAAGATTTCAACAGAAACTTCGTGACAGCAATCTCAATAGATTCATGCTCACTATCTGCCTCTGAAGGCCTTAAGACCGATGGTGGCTGCAAATGAATTAGCAAACTATGGCATAAGAGCCCCAAGAAGTAATCCATCAGAGAGAAAATTAGTCCAATTTTAACAGTCTGTCATTACCTCTTTCAATTGAATCATGGACACCATAGTTTCGACACTAGAGGTTTCATGATATGGTTTATTTAAAGATCTCTCCCTTGTGGTTGTCCGACGGTCACTCCCTCCAAATATTGATGAAATGCCCCATGGTTGACTAGAAGAAGTAGCTTTCAAAACTAAAATTACTAGGATTTTAGATGACCAGTTTTGCACACCAAACAGCCAAACCCAAAGTAAGCACCTTATTGCCACATACTGACGACAGTGATGGCTATGTATCTGGCTTGGAGGGGTTCCTGGGACATGATCGTATTGGAAGGCTAAGCAATTGACCTGGATCAGTTTCTAAATTTATGAAGGATATGTTGACCTTTTGTAACTCCGCCCATCTAAGGGATCACCCTTGTATTTCCGGTCCGAAGCTCAAATAAAGGAGGAGGGTTGAATTAGGCTTGTGACAACCATCGTAAAACTTTGCAGGCTTTTTATACCATGGATTATACAACTTATGAGCATTCGTTGGGGCGTCCCCTCTTAGCGATGTACTTCACAACCCGAATGTTGTGAAAAGTAAGTAAAGGTCTCAATTTTTCATTCAGATATAGTAAATCGATTGTAGAGAGGATTCTTACGTTATGAACGGGTGTGAGTAAAGAAGTTAGTCCCACTATATTGTCGCCAACAAATTATAAAGAGGATCTCCGCATTTTAAGTATGGATGGATGTGGGGGTAAGGAATCTAGTCATAGTTAATAAGATTCATATTATTTTTTCAAATAACGGAATATTATCGGTCTCAAGCCCGGATAAAGGAGGGTTGTGTTAGGCATATGACAGTAGCGTAAAACTATGTCGGATTTTTATACCATGGATTACATAAATTATGATCATTGCTTTGAGGCGTCCCCGCCTAGCGACGCGTTGCACAGCCTGAATGCAGTGATAAATAAGCAAATGTCACTACATTTTCTCTCGAATTTAGTGAATCAATTGCAGAGAGGGTTCCCACATCATGGATTGGTGTAGGGCATTTTCAATATAGACGGATGCGGGGGTAAGGAAGCTAGTCCTAGATAATAAGATTTATATTGGTTCTTGGAATATCAAAACATTATCCGGTAAGCTAATTGAGGTGGTAGAATGGAGGTGGTAGATACTATGATTCAGAGAAAGATTCATATCTATGTTTACAAGAGACAAAGTGGGTTGGAGAATAAACAAATGAGATAAAAGGATACGAGTTTTAAATTATGGTACTCGGTAAGGAAAAGGCTCGAAACGGAGTCGGTATTATCATAAATAAAGATTTAAAAGATAGTGTAGTAGACATACAACGATATGGTGACAGAATCATGACATTGAAATTAGTGTTAGGAGCAGAGGTTTTGAATATAGTTTGTGCTTACGCACCCCAAGTAGGCCTAGAAGATAGTATAAAGATAGCTTATTAGAAAGAGTTAGATAAGGTGATTCAAAGGATTCCATAAAGGGAGATGATTTGTTTAGGAGGAGACTTAAATGGACATATGGATAAAGAGGCATTAGGATATCAAGGTATTCATAGAAACTTTGGTTTTGGAGATATAAATGAGGAAGGTAGGGAGATTTTAAATTTTGCTATGGCATTTGATCCCTTTATAGTCAATACAATCTTCAAAAAACGAGATGAACATTTAATTACTTATAAGAGTGGCTTATCACAAATACAAATTGATTACATTATTTATAAAAAAAAGATAGAGTATGTTGTAAAGATTGTGAGGTAATTCCAGGAGAAAGCTTAACCACCCAACATCAACTTTTAGTTATGGATTTACAAATAAAAAATGGGTAAAGAAGAAAAGAGTGCATCGAGCTATTCAAACTAAATGGTGGAACCTCAAAAGCGAGAAAGAAGATATATTTAAACAAAAAGTCCTTCAACGAGATGCTTGAAATTATGTTGGTATACCTTGTGGTATGTGGAACAATATGGCTATACATATTAGGAAAGTTGCGAAAGATGTGTTAGGTGAATCTAAGGGAGGTGTACCAGCACAAAAAGAATCTTGATGGTAGAGTGAAGTAGTGCAAAATAAAATCAAGGCAAAGAGGGCATGTTAGAAATTACATTATGCCAAGAAAACTAGTGAAACTTTAGAGGCTTATAAGAAAGCAAAGAAGGAAGCAAAAAAGGTTGTCAGTGAAGGAAAAGCTAAAATTTGAGAGGATTTATATAAAAAAAACTCAATTCAAAAGAGGGTGAAAGAGATATTTTTATGATAGCTAGGATTAGAGATAAGAAAACTAAAGATCTTAATTTTGTTAGATTCATCAAAGACAAGGATGAAAAAATTCTAGTGGCAAATGATGATATAAGAAATAGATGAAAAAACTATTTGAATGAAGTCAAAAAGACTCTTAAACATATGAAGGGTAGTAAATCGGTAGGACCAGATAATATTCCTATAGAAGTTTGGAAAATACTATGAGAAATAGGAATCACTCAACAACAACTAAGCCTTTTCCCATACTAGACGGGGTCGGCTACATGGATTCTTTGTTTCCACAGATCCCTATCGTGTGCCACGTTAGCAGTTAACTCCCAATAAGCTAGATCATTCTTTATTGTTTCTTTCCAACACTTTTGTGGTCGTCCTCTACCTCTTTTAATACTTTCCAAATTTAGTTTTTATAACCTTCTTACAGGTTCTTCTTTTGATCTTCTTTTTATATGTCCAAACCATCTTAAACGATGTTCTCTCATTTTATCCTTTATTGGTGCCACTCCTAATTTGTTTCTAATAACCTCATTATGTATACGGTCTTTTCTTGTATGACCACTCATCCATCTCAACATCTTCATTTTTGTCACATACATCTTTTGTACATGTTGATGATTAACTGCTCAACACTCAGAACCATAAAACATGACGGACCAAATTGGTGCTCTATAATATTTAGCTTTTAACTTTAATGATATCTTCTTATCACAAAGAATACCTGATGCTCCTCTCCATTTTAACCAACCAGCATTAATTCTATGCATAACATCTCCATCGATTCTTCCATCACTCTCAAAAATTGACCCTAGGTATTTAAAACTTTTCTTTTGGGGGATGCAATGTGTGCCAATTTTAATTTCTATGTCCTCTGAAGTAACCAAATGATCAAACTTACATTTCATATATTCTGTCTTTGTTCTACTAAGTTGGAGGACTTTGCTTTCTAATGTTTCTCTCCATAGTTCTAATTTTCTATTAACTTTTTCCTTAGACTCCTCCACTAATACAATGTCATCTGCAAATAACATACACCAAGGTACTTCCTCTTGAATAAGTTTTGTTAACTCATCCATCACCATTATAAATAAGTATGGACTTAAAGTTGATCCTTTATGTAATCCAATATTAACTTCTAAGAAGTCTGTCGTTCCTTTATGAGTCCTCACACATGTTTTTGCACCAACATATATGTCTCGTATAAGTTAATATATGTTAATGGGATACCTCTTTTTTCCAAAGTTCTCCAAAGAACCTCCCTCGGTATCCTATCATAAGCTTTTTCTAGATCAATAAATATCATGTGAAGGTCTTTCTTTTTTGTTCTAAAATGTTCCATAAGACGTCTCAAAAGGTGAATCGCTTCAATAGTAGATATGCCTGGCATGAATCCAAATTGGTTCTGTGTTGTACTTGATACTTGTCTTAACCTACGTTCGATAATTCGTTCCCATAATTTCATAGTAAGACTCATTAACTTGATACCTCAATAATTCGCACAATTTTGAATGTCTCCCTTGTTCTTATATATGGGTATAAGTGTACTTGCTCTCCATTCCTTGGGCATCTTTTGGTTTTTCCATATTTCATTAAATAGTCTTGTGAGCCAAGTGATTCCTATTTCTCCTAGTATTTTCCAAACTTCTATAGGAATATTATCTAGTCCTACCGATTTACCACCCTTCATATGTTTAAGAGCCTCTTTGACTTCATTCTTTTGAATACGTCGGTAGAAATTGTGGTTTATATACTTTTCTGACTTAGCTAAATCTCCTAAACTAATACTAACATCTTTATTTTCATTAAAAAGATTATAAAAATAGTTTTTCCATCTATTTCTAATATCATCACTTACCACTAGAATTTTTTCATCCTCGTCTTTTATGCATCTAACATAATTAACATCTTTAGTTTTCTTATCTCTAGCCCTAGATATCCTAAAAATATTTCTTTCACCCTCTTTTGAGTTGAGTTTTTTATATAAGTCCTCCCAAATCTTAGCTTTTGCTTCACTACGGCCTTTTTCGCTTCCTTCTTTGCTTTCTTATAAGCTTCTAAAGTTTCACTAGTTTTCTTAGAATAATATAATTTGTAACATTCCCTCTTTGCCTTTTATTTTGTACTACTTCACTCCACCACCAAGCTTCTTTTTGTGCGAGTACACCTCCCTTAGATACCCCTAACACATTTTTCGCCACTTTCTTAATATGTATAGCCATATTGTTCCACATATCACAAGGTGTACCGACATAATTCCAAACATCTCCTTGAAGAGGACTTTCTGTTTAAATGTATCTTCTTTCTCGCTTTTGAGGTTCCACCATTTAGTCCGAATAGCTCGATGCACTCTTCTTCTTTATCCATTTTTTTATTTGTAAATCCATAACTAAAAGTCGATGTTGCGTGGTTAAGCTTTCTCCTGGAATTACCTTATAATCTTTACAACACGCTCTATCTTTTTTTCTACAAATAAAGTAATCAATTTATGTTTGTGATAAGCCACTCTTATAAGTAATTAAATGTTCATCTCGTTTTTTGAAGATTGTATTGACTATAAAGAGATCAAATGCCACAGCAAAATTTAAAATCTCCCTACCTTCCTCGTTTATATCCCCAAAACCAAAGTTTCCATGAATCCCTTGATATCCTAATGCCTCTTTACCGACATGTCCATTTAAATCTCCTCCTAAACAAATCATCTCCCTTTGTGGAATCTTTTGAAACACCTTATCTAACTCTTCCCAAAAAGTTGTCTTTATACTATCTTCTAGTCCTACTTGAGGTGCGTAAGCACAAACTATATTCAAAACCTCTGCTCCTAACACTAATTTCAACGTCATGATTTGGTCACCATATCGTTGTATGTCTACTACACTCTCCTTTAAATCTTTATTTATGATAATACCAACTCCGTTTCGAGCCTTTTCTTTGCCTGAGTACCATAATTTAAAACATGTATCCTCTATCTCCTTTGCTTTTTCTCCAACCCATTTTGTCTCTTGTAAATATAGAATATGAATCTTATCATAGTATCTACCACCTCCATTAGCTTACCGGATAATGTTCCGATATTCCAAGAACCAATACGCATCTTATTATCTAGGACTAGCTTCCTTACCCTCCGCATCCGTCCATAATAAAAATGCGGAGACCCTCTCTGAAAATTTTTCACTACATTCGGGCGGCAATGTAGCGGGACTAACTTATTTACCCACACCGTCTATGACGTGGAAACCCTCTCTGCAATTGATTCACTACATTCGGGCAAAAATGTAGTGGCCCTTGCTTACTTCTTATTGCATTTGGGCTCTGCAGCACGTCGCTAGGCGGGGACGACCCAAAGTAATGCTCATAATTTTTGTAATGCATGTTATAAGAATCCGACGAAGTTTTATGCTGGCTGTCGAAAGCCTAACACAACCCTCCTCCTTTATCCGGGCTTGGGACCGGCAATGCAAGGGTGATCCCTTATATGGGCAAAGTTTTGGCTCACAAGACTATTTAATCAAATAAGGAGAAACCAAAAGATGCCCGAGGAATAGTTATTGTTGTTGTATCAGAATATTGTTGGTAAACTAATAGAGGTGGTAGATACTATGATTGAGAGAAAGATTCATATCCTATGTTTATAAGACACAAAGTAGGTTGCAGAAAAAACAAAGGAGATTAAGGATAGAGGTTTTACATTATGGTATTTAGGAAAGGAAAAGGCTCGAAATGGAGTTGGTAGACATACAACGATATGACGACTGAATCATGATGTTGAAATCAGTGCTAGGAATAAAGGTTTTGAATATAGTTTGTGTTTATGCACTCAAAGTAGGACTAGAAGATAGTAATAAAGACAACTTTTTAGGAGGAGTTAGATAAGGTGATTCAAAGAATTCTATAAAGGAAGATGATTTGTTTAGGAATAGACTTAAATGTATATGTCGGTAAAGAGACATTTGGATATCAAGGTATTCATAGAAACTTTGTTTTGGGATGTAAATGAAGAAGGTAAGGAAATTTTAAATTTTGCTATGGCATTTGATCTATTTATAGTAAATACACTCTTCAAAAAATGAAATGAAAATTTAATTACTTATAAGAGTGGCTTATCACAAACACAAAATGATTATTTTGTTTGTAGTATTGCAAGGTAATTCAAGGAGAAAACTTAACCACAAACATCGACTTTTAGTTGTGGATTTAAAGGAAAAAAAGTGGACAAAGAAGAAAAGAGTTCATCGAACTATTCATACTAAACAGTGGAACCTCAAAAGCGAGAAAGAAAGTATATTTAAACAAAAAGTCCTTAGGAGATGCTTGAAATTATGTTGGTACACCTTGTGATAGGTGAAATAATATGGCTATACATATTAGGAAAGTGGCAAAAGATGTGTTAGGTGAATCTAAGGGAGGTGTACCAGCACAAAAAAAAGTTTGGTGGTGGAGTGAAGTAGTGCAAAATAAAATAAGGCAAAGAGGGCATGTTAGAAATTACATTATGCTAAGAAAACTAGTGAAACTTTAGAAGCTTATAAGAAAGCAAAGAAGGAAGCGAAAAAGGTTCAAAAGCTAAAATTTGAGAGAATTTATATAAAAAACTCAACTCAAAAAAGGGTGAAAGAGATATTTTTAGGATAGCTAGGGCTACAGATAAGAAAACTAAAGATCTTAATTCTGTTAGATGCATCAAAGACGAGGATGAGAAAATTCTAGTGGTAAATGATGATATAAGAAATAGATGAAAAGACAATTTTTATAAGTTTTTTAATGAAAATAAAGATGTTAGTATTAGCTTAGGAGAGTTAGCCACATCAGAAAAGTATATAAACCACAATTTCAACCGATGTATTCAAAAGAATTAAGTCAAAGAAGCTCTTAAACATATGAATGGTAATAAATCCTAAGAAAGAATGTCATCACTTAGCTCATAAGACTTTAATAAAATATTGAGAAACCAAAAGATGCTCGAGGAATGGAGAGCGATTACACTTATACCCATATACAAAAACAAAGGAGACATTCAGAATTGTGTGAATTATCGGGATATCAAATTAATGAGTCATACTATGAAATTATGGGAAAGAATTATCGAACATAGGTTAAGACAAGTATAAGTACAACAAAGAACCAATTTAGATTCATGCTAGGCAAATCTACTATTGAAGCGATTTACCTTTTGAGACATTTTATGGAACATTTTAGAGCAAAAAAGAAAGACACGTTTAATATGGTTTGAATATATAGAAGGAAGATCAAAAGAAGCACCTATAAGAAGGTCCATAAAACTAGATTTTGAAAGTATTAAAAGAGGTAGCGAACGACTACAAAAGTGTTGGAAAGAAACAATAAAGAATGATCTAGCTTATGTTGAGTTAACTGCTAACATGGCACTGTGAAAACAAAGAATCCATGTAGCCGACCCCGTCTAGTATGGAAAAAGGCTTCGTTGTTGTTGTTTATATGTTGAGCTTTTGTGATCTGGTTCTGGGGTCCGCTAAACTAAACCCTTGCTTGCTAACCCCAAAAAAGAAACGTAATGTAAAAGGCAACCAAAGGGGGTCAGAACCTGCTGTATAAGGAAGCGACATGGTGCCTTGTAACCCATACTATATTTATGTTTTTAAATCATAAAAATGACAAAGAAACTCAATGGTGAAAATTCAAATTTAAGCTATAACAAATTGGAAAACATTAACCCTGAAAATGGTCAGTTAGAATTCCAAGATTTGGATGCAACAAGGCAATTACCAGCAGGAGTAGGTTTATCATTGTTTGCAACTGGCCGAATTACCTGCAAGCAACCAACAAAAACACCCATAGTAAGGATGCCAAATAAGTCTTGACATGTGACTTGCATTGATGTGAGCCACTTCTGCAAAAAACATGTTTGATAAAAACAATGCATGTTGCGCCCATGCATCCTGATCAAGTCTCAGTTATATAAGCTCAAAAATTAGTGTCACTCAACCTACTCCAGGACCATTCTCTCTCCAAAAGAAATCTAGGATGGTATATATGTGCAAATGTGAGTTAATATGCATAGTGTAGAACTGATGTAAACCCTCCATCACCAATAACAAATCCCAAAGAAACAACCAACAGAAAGATTTGCTAGAGCAAAGAAAATCCTTTTCCTGAACTTTACGTTTTCAATTCATCCAAGGAAATGATGCATCTATGATTGAGCAGACGCAATGGTGTTAGAGTTCAGTGACATCAATCCATGACCTCTTTGTCCTTTCAGTCTGTCTTACAAAGTGGATACATGGTCAAAGTGGACACCTTAGCTACAATGTTACAAATCTGAGGACATTAGAGAGGGAAATCTCCAAACTTACATATCAGAATTTGTAACAAACTCAATCTCCGTGACAAAAAAGCGAAACTTTTAAAGGATGTGAACCAAATGAGAACAGACAAGCAATGATGTGATTGCTACCTCGTCTTCAACAACAAGCAACGATGTGTAATAATTTATAATTGTTACCTGGTCTTGAACAACTCCATTTGCAACAGATCTAGCTAGAATGACCCCGGACTTCTGACTCTTCTCTGAAAGCAACTTTTCAGTATCAGCACCATCCTGGAGATGTAAAAAAATCTCTTAAACCAATGTACTGTACATAAGAACGAATAATGCCATCCAATAAAAACAGCTTACAGCAGACCTTTCTTATCATAGAGTTGACAGACAATCTTGCAGTTTTCAACTGCTGTACGGCATTTTCCATCGCTTTGCTGCCACCAATAAAATTAGGGTGTGAAGTATTTATGTAATTCATCTGCAAATTCAACCACTTGCTGAAGTTATTAGAGTCCTCAATCACAATTTACAAGTCAATGACAGTCGTGAGATACATCCCCATTTATATCCATATACAGTTGTATATAACAAAAGTTTCTCCTATGTCCCGAAATAGATACCATAACTCAAAGTTGCTAAAAGACTAAAATCAATTCATTATAGTACATTTAGTTGATGCAACAAGAAGAAAGAAGCAGACATCTGACAAAGTTGGCATCATGGATGAAATATTAACTTTGTAAAACAACCACAAAATCCACTAGTTAGTGCAATAAAACTTTTCAAAACTGGACCAAGACAATGAAATTGTCTGACATGCTGCAGGTGCTCAAAGCCAACACAGATCCAGAATTCCTCTTTTCTTCTTTCAACACAAACGCATGAGCAACATAAAATTTAACATAACTAGGATATTAAAGTAAGATACCTCCATTTCAATTATATGCCCTATCATTGTCTCAGCAGGCACTAAGCCTTCATGTAAAAACTTTCGGAAGACATCCTCCAAGCGCCGCATCAAAACAGGAAACCTTTTCAGTTCAACAGCACGACAATGATGACTTATCTGCCAAAAAAGGCCAAAACATAAAGCTAAAACTTTCTGCCAGCTCAAAAGAGTTTCATATCATTGCCATTACAAATATCGAAATGAAGAACAGTGACCTTGATAAGTTCATCATAAATAAATCTTGCACATTGAAGGCTTGGGTCCAAAAGGCGTGCAGTCAGCCGTTTGACCAGAACTTCGAAAGGAATCTGAATTTGTTATGAGAAACTAATGTTAAACATCAGGTATGTAATTAGATGGATGATGCAATTAAGACCAAATTATTCAAAACCCAATTATAAGAAAACAACAATAAGCAAAAAATCATACAAGATCATAAGATTTACCTCTGGTATAAATAAAGCATTTCTGGGACCTGTTGCATTTTGAATGGCAGTTTGTATTTCTTCATCACTCAGATCCTCACAAGGATCAACTTCCTGCAAGAAATTGAACCAATTTCATTGCTTACTTATCAACAACAGAGGTCAACAACTACCAAAAAATGGTACGAAGTTGCAACTAGAAAGACCATAAATGGGCTAAAGAAATGTGGCCAGAATCTTGCAAATATTAGTCATACACCTCTAATGCAATCAAGATCAAAAGAAACCTGCAATATATGTAAAAAAAACCACAAGAAGAGAGAGTATAAACCTCTAAACTCTTCACAAAGATTGATTGAAAAATATAATGGATCCTTGCCCCTCCAGATAACTCAGCAGTTGACATCTCTTCGTTTTTTCCCTCAACCATTGATGAAAAGGCTGCAAATATTCGTCAAAGGGAAAAGAATAAAATTGGCAACTAAAAAGGAATGAAAAAGAACACCCCCCATTTCTGACCTGTAAACCATAAAAGACCTACTTGATCTTTTTAAGAAGTCAGCGCATAGAAGTTCATTTGATTAAGATAGCATGGTGCTTACCAAGCTATAAGTTCTTCATCAACCAGGCAATGACAAGGAAGCAACTTGACTAGAAAACAGAGAAATAAAGCATGGGTTTCCTATTTTTGACCGTTGATTTGGACTGGATCACTTTTCTCAGTTTACCATAGATTCTGGACAACTCCAGGGTGACTGCCTCCACTACTATTCCTCTTATTCCACACACAAAAGGAACCAAACTTTCAAAAGTTTGCAACATTTGTAGGTTACACGCGATATGCAGGGTTGAGGTACTAGCCAGTTATCATAAAACAAGAATGCATGTCTATATGCCCAACCATAAGATTTTTCACTTCCGCTCACAAAAGCCTTCTATTCTAGGAAGTAGGAACCTCTTACAATATAGGGTCCGATATTTAGAGTTGATGTATACTTATAGTGAATTTCTTCTGTTAACAGCAGGAAACAGAAATTTTCCAGCAACTAAACAGTATGAAAGCGCTCACTATGTGCTCTTACCTAGAAACTAGGTGTTAGATACATCAGTGATTTTGTGAGCTGGTGAATGAGAAGAATTCATTTTTCAACCATGATAAATTGCAGTCATGAGTAAAGACTGTGTGATCTAACAGAGTAACAGTTGGTTGCCACTGAGCTCAATGTGTAGATTTCATGTGTATGTGAAGTATTCTCAGGTACTGCTAAAATTTTCAAAATAATTTATTCTCCATACCGTGCAAACTATAAAGTCATTACCATTATGATCACCTCATAAATAAGTGTGTGTGTGTGTGTGTTTGAGAGAGAGACTGCTGGTTGGCGGCAGTCCAAACAAGGGAAGGTCCATTTGTTTGGTAGCATAGTTTCGCATCAGGACAGGCCTGTAATAGGCTTCTGAGGTTTTCAACCAGATCACAGACACTTTCACCGTTTCAGTAACAATTTTTGCTAGATGTTTGAGTTAAGATTTTGATACAATATTGATAATTCTTTCTACTCTTAAGAAAAAAGAAAGAAAGAAAGGCCAAAATAATGATGTTTCTTGAATGATCCTTAATCTATTGCAAAATATCCAGATATCAAAGTTACAAAAGATGACTGACAGGAATGACGGAAAAGAAGGAAGAAACTGCTTCATGCTATTTTTTTACCATCGGTGTACTTCGTAAGAATGCTCAGTAAAAGGGCTCCTTGACCAGCCTACCAAGATGACATAAATATAGTGTCAAAGAGCAGATATCTATATATTTATTTCCACATATGACATAAAGCTATATATAACATTGACAATAAGAAAAGATAAAAAATTCGTTCTCATTAGTGGAACTCTTTTTGGGATAGATAGTGGGAAAATAAAATATATTAGATGTATAATGCATACTTTACTCTCAGTTACTTCTCCGTAAGTGCTTAGTTCTTTCACAACAGCAACCATTTGAGCATTGAACCGAACCTTCAATCCTGGAAGAACAGTTCTAATATGTTGCACCAGTATCTGGACATATACATCAAAAATAAATGGTTATTCAAACAGAGCTTAAGCCCATATCTTATTGATGGCTGAACACATATTTCAGATGAGGCAAAGTAAGAATCAGACCCTTGAAAATAGAAATCATCAGAAGCATAACAGAAGGAAACAAAAAGGAGATGTGTTACAATTACCAACGTGGCAAAATAGTCACAAGTATTTTCAGCCGATGCAAATGATCATAAAAGGTCTAAGAATGCCATAGCTAAAGCATTTCCTTACATGGATTCCATCACATCTTCTGGTATATTATCTGGTGCACTTTCCGATAATTTTAGGTTTAAATGCACAAACTTTCATAGAAAGGGTATACGGATGATGCAACAACTGAACCGTTCATAGCATATGCAGTTTGTGGAGTCAAAAATTTACACTAAACTGCCTAGAAATTGGACATATACTGATACAATCGGAAGCTTTATGCATTCCTTATTTCAGTAGGCCCTACAACAAATTTGAAGCTTAATAGTTAGTTACCTTTATCATTAAACTTTAAAGCATAATCTGTCAAAGATTGTCGGTCTTCAATTTGACACTGAGTTGAATACAGACAGACAAGGAGCCCTATGTTTTCAGTATTATAACCTTTTATATATAGATACATAGACACAGACATACATATATATGTGTGTGTATATGTATGTATTTGTGTTGTGTACGTGCATGCACGTGGTGTGTGTATGCACGTGGATGTATGTGTCCGTGTGCTTGTGCATGTGTGTGAAACAACTAGCCTCCTCAGGGCTATCCTCCAATAGCAGTAACAGAGCAAATATTTTTATAACTCATCCATCCGTATGGGAACATTATGATCGTACTATCCAGCCACGGCAACGGTTCATCAACTCCCAAACATGCCATTGGCAATAGAAATCATGCATTGCTTTTTTAAGTTGGAAATTTACACTTCCCACATGATAATAAACATATGCTCATGAGATATAGAGTAGCAAAACCTCTTGAAAATCACCCATAAGATGGAATCTTTTATGTCAAGCCTTGACAAGATTTATAGACTCCTCGGACAAGAAAAGGAGTTTAGGCACTGCAACTGAACAAAAAAGGCCTCCTAATCCAACCTTATGCTGTTATATGTAAATATCCATATGTAACCAACCTCAATCTCTGTCAGTAATCTTCTTTCCTTCCAAAGAAGAACAAGGTAAAAGCCAATTCTAGTTCTATTTCACATGGATGCCAATGTAGATCAATAACTGTGGAGATCGTTTTTCACTCTAGTAAGGTTTAATCCGTTCAGTGACTGCTTAACACATATTGGATTATTGGACCAACCCACAAAAGAAAAGGGACAACAACCAGATGTGGCATAGAGAATTCATTTTTCAGTCGCTTCTAGAATGAATTCAGACAGGGTATATGGAATGTAAGTTTGATCATTTGGTTGCTTTAGAGGACATATAAATTAAAATTGGCACACATTGCATCCCCCAAAAAGAAAGTTTTAAATACCTAGGGTCAATTTTTCAGAGGGATGGAAGAATTGATGTAGATGTTAGGTATAGAATTAATGCTAGTTGGTTAAAATAGAGAGGAGCATAAGGTATTCTTTGTGATAAGAAGATACCGTTAAAGTTAAAAGGTAAATATTATAGAGCAGCAATTAGACCTGCCATGTTTTATGGTTCTGAGTGTTGGAAAGTTAATCATCAACATGTACAAAAGATGTCTGTGACAGAGATGAAGATGTTGAGATAGATGAGTGGTCATACAAGAAAAGACCGTATACATAATGAGGTTATTAGAAACAAATTAGGAGTGGCACCAATAGAGGATAAAATGAGAGAATATCATTTAAGATGGTTTGGACATATAGAAAGAAGATCAAAAGAAGAACCTCTAAGAAGGTATGAAAAACTAAATTTGGAAAGTATTAAAAGAGGTAGAGGATGACCACAAAAGTGTTGGAAAGAAACAATAAAGAATGATCTAGCTTATTGTGAGTTAACTGCTAACATGGCACATGATAAGGATATGTGGAAACAAAGAATCCATGTAGCCGACCCCGTCTAGTATGGGAAAAGGCTTAGTTGTTGTTGTTGTTGTTGTTGTTCTAGAATGAATTCAATTCTCACATCAATTCAGGGCAATTGCCCAGAAAGGTCTTAATAAAGCTAGATGATTTGTCATGAGCAATGATGCTAAACGTGCAACAAAATCAGGCTGAACACCCAGGACAACATTTATAAAGAGAAGGCAGGACGATATAAACATGTTCCCTTTACAGTGAATCAAGAACCACAAGTGGGGGAAATAAAAAGAGAGACTTAACATGAATTAACATGAACATCAAAAGTACATATAGCTACTGTAGATGCAGAAACGTGAAGTATTGGTACCTGATTTAACCTCTTTGCCAATTGAGGAACCCCACACTGATCAGATAACCTGTGATAAACCTGTCAAAAGATATAACTAGCTAGCCTGCATCAGATAAAGTTGAAAACTACATCATGTGATGAAAATTTTGCAACAATCAACACAAACACAAAATGATACCGGATGACTACGAAAGAAGTTCTCCTCAAAGGCAAGTGCTTCAGCAATGCTCCTGTTGTGGTTGATGTCCTATCAAGAAAATATATCACAGTCTATTCAATTAAACAGTCCACTAGTTAAACAGAACAGAATGTCGAAACATCTTCAACAAAACCAACAAGATCAAAGAGTGAAGGTTATGTGTACTAAATATTGCTGCATTCATGTTCTTTACTCTAGAAAAATTGGGGTGGGAACATCTTCTCTTTTTCAATCTCAAATGAATCTTAGGAGAATATGTAAAAAGTAAAACCAAAAAGACAGTTGAAGCATCTGTAAAGGCAAGTATTGAAGTGGACTAAATGAGTGAGATCGCACATGCACACATAGAGACTAGCGGTGGCAATTTTAGACCCGACATGAGAACCCAACATGAACACAACTTGAAAAGTTCATGTTCATGTCAAGGATTTAAAGGCTTCATGTTGTTTTCGTTTGACCAAAATTAACACGGTTGAATAACTGTCTTGTGTTGATTTTGACCCAAAAAGACTAGAACATGACCCAAGATTTTACAACATAAAAGAAGAATCATAGAAGTCTAGAGATGACAGCGGTAGTAGATCAGAAGTCCAAACAGTAATTTAATGCTGACATAACTTAAATGTGCAAAATGCAAGTTGATGGCCACCTAGGTTATAGATGTTGTGGATGTCTATCATGGACTGTCATCATACATCAAAGGCTACTGCATCTTCATGATGATGTTAAGCATCTACACCATCATATCTTTTCCCCATCATGAAAAGCTAGTTGCGCAGTCCAAAATTGATCCCATCAAAGGCTACTGCAAGTGCTTATAAAAGAGGTAGAAAATAAAGATATTTACTACTTCTCTTATTATTGCTACAATGACATTATGAACAAGTGCATATCGCCCCGTATTGTATCGTGAGGACACTGCATATCGTCCTGTATGGGTGATATGTCCTATCTTTATAAAAATCAGCCCCTTCCTTGTTTGGAATGGGCAAGAATTGATTTGATCTTCTCCCTTTTGGTAAGAGAGACTTCTGAGACCCATAAGAATAAGCAGTTTCTAAAGTTCTTATAAATGGGAAAGACAATTTCCTTCAGCAACTTATCAATTATGATCACGTCAAGCATTGTTAGGTTCCACAAAACAACTCTCTATACCCGAGTTTGGCAACTGCAAGGGTAGATCAATACCTTCCCAACCGAGCCAACCCACGAATTAAGAAAGTAGTTTAACTTAGAATAGTTCTTGATTTTTTCTGATTTTTTGCTTTTCTTGATTTTTAAAATATTGTAAAAAGATTTCCATGCAATTCGATATACTCGTCTCATGAAGAAAAATGATACACGATACGGTACAAACAACACTGTTCTGAACAGGTTGTGTTCAGTTTGACAGAAACACAATAGAATCATATTCGTTCCTCCTTGAAGTGACATGAAAAATGTTTAGGATGTGATAAGGTTTTCCTGATTTTGTGCACGAAGCTAAAGCTACATGATCCAAACACTATTCCATCACACACTTTGCCACCCCTGCTACAGACACATGCACATACATGCATGCACACACGCACACTTTCATTTACTACCAGTAATAAAATTAAGTAGGAAGGGGAAAATATCAACTCATCAGCACAGATCCATCAGAATGTATACCCCCCAAATTCCATCTTAAACAGGAAAAATGTCAGAAAGAAGCAATATACTCTACTCCTTATAATGCATTGTAAAAATATCAGATTATGTCAACATGATAAACTAACCAAGAGTGGGATCAAGTCCCAACTTAGCATGTTTGGTTGAACAATCGACTACAGGATATATTTACCCAATCCTAAAGTCAGCCACCAATTGAGATCCCAATAACAGTATGGTTCACTCTAAACTGTGCCAAAGACTCACTTGAACCACAAAATAAATTATGTAAATAATGAATCGAAGTATAAGGAAGTTATTGCACTTAAACTGTTACTTGTAATCACATAAAAAACCTTCACATTCTGAAGCAAAGAAATTGGCTGACCAAGTTACCTCCTGGCTTCGATTAATGACACCAATGTAACCAAGGCGAAGTGGAATCACATTTCCAAGCAAAAAATTGCATGCATCAGTGCCCCTGTCCATGATGTCCAGCTGAAATAAAAAATACAAGAACCCGTTCATATTCCAAGAATATTCATGTACTGGAAATATTAATAAGAAAAGTGCCAGAAATAGCGACTATGTAAAAAATTTCCCCTTTCCGTATTCAAAAATCCAAACCTTTGTGATAACACCAATAGTACGAGAACCTGTAGATGATAGTAACTCTGTGTTAGAGCTCACAGCAAGCTATATGTGCCGGAACACAATGGACTAATGGGAATAGAAGAAGCAACAGGAACAAGAGCAATGTATACTACCATCAGGATCTGCAATTCTTGCCATCTGAAGTGCATCAGAATTCGCCAAGTCCGTATTAGCAGGTGAGACCGCCAATATTATGCAGGTCTCATGCTTAATATATGAAAGTATCATAGTCCGAATCCTCGCCTCAATATCATTTGGTTGGTCCCCCACTGGAATTTTTGTTATTCCAGGGAGATCCACAAGCGTAATGTTCAAGACATTGGGGGAGAAAACTTTTAGACGAATCTGTTTGTCTGAGACGCCCTTGTTAATCCCAGCCTACTTCTCAGTCTCGTCCTACACCAACAATTTCATACACGATTGACAACTGTGCAAACAGAAATCAGTGAAATTTAAGCATCTAATAGAACGGATTCATAGACCGACGAACCGCTGCATCTCGACCTCAACTTCCCATTACCAAGTGTAAAGAAACCGTTTACACAGACATAAATGACGGATGATGAATGGGATAATTTTCTTCTGCATAACTTTTGATAAACGCACATTGGGCGCTTGGTGGTGGATAGCCAATGCTTTTACAACAATAAATTCCAGTTTCCCGCCCAAACTAAAAAACCGAAGAGTTTTTTTACCAATCGGTTAATCATTTAGCATAAGACAAGAAGACCAACAACAAACTAAATGGGAACGGAAGGATCATAAACTGCTCAATTTGAAATACGCCGATTTTCACGAATTGGAGCAACATGAATAAAAAAGTAACCTGAATTTCACGGCGGATTGCTGAGAAATCACTGAATCGCTTCCCAGGAAGGTGCAAGAACTCCCCCCATTCCGACACCTCAGCATCCGGGCGCCGAGGCAAGTGAACGAGTTGTAAAACGAGCGGGCGACGAGTGCAAATATCGGAACCCTTGGTAGGAAATCCCTGCCGACGAGCGCCTCGAGAACGCTCGACTTCCCGCTACTCTGACTCCCAACAACAGCGACCTGAGGGAGATCGATGGTGGAGGAGCTCCCTAGCTGAGCAAAGATATCCTGCAACTTGTTCACAATCGGAATAACTGCATGCCCTAGAGAATATGGCGACGAGCCCGCCGCTTGATCATCCCCTGACTTCGCTCCCTCTGCCATCGATCTCTTCCTTCACCAAAAGGAAGAAAACACCCGCAAACTCCTCTTCCCTTCCTCCAAAATCATGCAAAAAAAAGAGGCGCTTTCGCGCCTATGATACGAAAAGGAAATTACGGTATTCAAGGAAGTGAACGATGACAACTACCGATATAAAACTACCACTAGCTACCATACCCAAAATCTTTCTCTCAATCGAAAACACTGAAATCGATAGAAAGCGATCGACAAGGGGGAGATTGAGAAGTCACAACCGAGTCTCTTATTTCAATCAGGGAAAGAGACTACTCCGAATCTCTCCTCCCTATCGTTTCAATGTGAGAGAGACGTAATCACGCTATGACGGGTCGCCGAGACTCCCAATGAGAGAGACGGGGAGGGTTGTGCGTGATTTTGAATGTTTTCGTACTACTTTCTTTGGTGCCTTTTCAAATGACAGTTAAGGTAAGGCAAAGACCCTTTTCGCTTTCAACTAAGCTTTCCAGTTTCTCTGCCAATGAGGTGTGCCAGTCTCGGTAACAAACAGATCGTTTTTGTTATTAGAGCTCCATATAATCGGAATCCATATCCAAATGTGAGCTACAGTTGGACCTGAATCTGAATTTTGCAATTAAAAAAAAACAGATTATAGAAACCAGGCTTCACGGGTTATGCAACTAAAATGATATTGCAATAGCTCACCTTGCTAGCGGGTCGAGTCAATAGTTGAAGGTCATGAGTTCGATACAAACCGCATGCATCTGGCTTCTGCTTCCTTCATTGACAAAAGAAAAAGAGAGATTGAACAGTTATGTCAAGATCGGTTAAAGCCAAATCAACTTAGCAATAGCTCGACCTTGAGCCTGAGCTCATGCTTGACTAACAAGCTCAAACTCAGCTTGCAAAGCTTCAGTTTAGGAGCTCAAACTCCGCATACTGTAAGTTAGACTTTATCAAAATTAATTTTCATTTTCTATAAAAATTGATTTTTTTTTGTTGAAGTATTATGTTATAAAGCATGATCTAACAAAATGTTAACTGTTATCATAGCACGTGATTGAGTTCTATTGAAACAAAGAATCCATGTTGCCAACCCATATGGGAAAAGGCTTTGTTGTTGTTGTATAACGTAAATCTTGAGTTGATCTATTTTTTTTTAAGCCAAGATTGGAACCCGTTTCTTTGGAGCCAAGCTTGGAACCCAAGTTGTAATCTAGCACACGTATTATAGTCATTAACCCTATGATATCTGCGGAATCTTGTATGGCCTATTGCATTCTGAGTGTGAAATAATGCATTTGACTCTCCTTTGATACGCGTATCTTCACTTCCCAGATCTTATTAGCTGGACGCACACACCATATGCTGAGCAGAACTACCTAAATAAACCATCAGCCTTCATTGAGCAGAAGCTACGAATGTGCAAAAGTAAACAGTTCCATAAGATGCACAGCTTTTGCAGATATGCAAGTCCCATTTAGCAGCTTAATTTCTTGATTAACCCAACTTTTACTGAAGATTTTACACTTCAATCCACAAGAAGCATGTTGTTGGCAAAAACAAAGAATAATCAGAAGTGGACTTTCCAGCTTCTGTTGCTATATTTTTTTTCCTGATTGAAATCTAGAAATAAAAGAGAGCCAAGGTTCATCCAGTAGAACATGATTGATTCAAGAAGAGATCGAATAGCAGTCTTTGGCAGCACGGCTGTCAGCCACGAACGTGCATTCTCCCAGGAGTAGAACACGTATAATGATACCTTCATTAGATAATCAGAAGTTGCAGAAAAGCAGCATCTTAATGAGAAGCATTGCAAGCTGGCTTCTATGAGTTGTGTCGGAACAACTTCACTAACATCTTCGATTTTTAAAAGAACTACACAAACACAATACTGGTCTTAGAATGGAGCTTGAGTATGAATCAGACACCCTTTTAATACACATTAACAAAGTTCGTTGGTTGAAGCCACAAAACATGAATTACCCTTTAATACAGAATCATGCCTCTAAATATGGCCAAGTTTCCAGAGGAGTAGCATTTGAAGAAGCACACAGAAATCATAACATAAGATTTCAGAGAATTTCCTCTCCTCCTACATCTACAGCCACCACAGAAATTCTGCAGCATCGATGACCAATGTAAAAGATAGAGACCTCAACACTAAAACAGAATTTCCCAGAAAAAGAAACTATTGTAGGAATATGAGAATTTATTGAAGAGTGAATCAAACTCCAACCATGCTAGTTCTATTAAGCTGCAAGTTTCTATCCTTGCCAGCATTTTTTAGGATATGATGGCTCACTTGGAACCGAGAAACATTAGAACGACTTGGGAAAGTCTTGTCTATTTACAGATAGTTTAGCATTGGATCCACTAAATCAACACCCAATAGAACTGGAGATTACAGAGATTTTGTGTCTGTTGAATGCTTTTTCTGATGCACAGATTACATGCATATGCACAGGTACACGCATGCCCCATGCAACCCATCCTTACACATACAGATGCAGGCACACACGCACAACAATGACACAATGCAGTGAAACCTCTGAAAGAACAGTTTGCCTGAAGAAACATACAAGAAAGTGTACAATGGAGAAAATATCGGCTAGAGATCCATAGCAAGGGTTGCTGTGGTGCAAACCATCTCGCATTTTGAATTGAAAAACTTCTGTTGCACCCTCATATCTGAACTGCTAATGAATCCTTGATGATATGTATAAAGTTCAACAAATTCATTATTATCTTTACAGGAACTCTGCCAGCGAGGCACTCAAATGGGCTGTGGAAGAATAGCTGAAGAATCTCAATTTAGAAGTAGACAACCAAAAGGCATTCCTGGGTTTGTCGAGGAGCATCACTGGCGGGTCAAAGGCTGCCAAGGTAATAATGAATGCAGAGCTCTAAGCTCTTCTCACAAAGAGCATCTGGTTCAGTTGAATAGGCCACCTAGGCAATAGAGCGGCTCATGCACTAACCCACACCCCATCCACATTGGGAATTAACGTTCGGTAGGGAGGAAATTCTCAAAAGTAATATATAGTTTTTGGTTTTAATACTTTAGAACCTCAACTTTAATCGTAATAAAATTAAGACTTGGTTTCTGTTGTTAATCAAAGACGGATCTATACAAAAACAACAACAACTAAGCCTTTTCCCATACTAGACGAGGTCGGCTACATGGATTCTTTGTTTCCACAGATCCCTATCGTGTGCCATGTTAGCAGTTAACTCACAATAAGCTAGATCATTCTTGATTGTTTCTTTCCAACACTTTTGTGGTCGTCCTCTACCTCTTTTAATACTTTCCAAATTTAGTTTTTCATACCTTCTTACAGGTTCTTCTTTTGATCTTCTTTCTATATGTCCAAACCATCTTAAACGATATTCTCTCATTTTATACTCTATTGGTGCCACTCCTAATTTGTTTCTAATAACCTCATTATGTATACGGTCTTTTCTTGTATGACCACTCATCCATCTCAACATCTTCATTTCTGTCACATACATCTTTTGTACATGTTGATGATTAACTGCCCAACACTCAGAACCATAAAACATGGCAGGCCTAATTGCTGCTCTATAATATTTACCTTTTAACTTTAATGGTATCTTCTTATCACAAAGAATACATGATGCTCCTCTCCATTTTAACCGACCAGCATTAATTCTATGTGTAGCATCTCCATCAATTCTTCCATCACTTTGAAAAATTGACCCTAGCCTCGAAAAACATTATACTCAAAATTAGACATCCAATGGAAACATGTAATTCTTTACAACAAGACATTGAGAAACTGAGAATAAAGTATAAACACAGTATGATAACCTGCAGATCTTGTTGAGAGGTTTCCAAATCTCCAAGCTCCATAAAGTACTACCGGCCGTCATCCATCAAGTAGATGTTAACTTCCAAAGCAAGCTTGGACTCGGAACTAATTGACATGAATCGTGCAGTGAAGGGTTATGAATTGACACACATACTCATCAGCATCTAAGATTATAATCTCTGTATTGATTTACAATGCTTAGGGAACTATATAGAACAGTGCAGTATTGCCTGTTTCAAAGTGAAGGATAACTTCAAGTAAGAAGAAAGTCAACAAGTGGAGAAATTCAAGACACTATAGCTAAATCCCTCAAATGCAGAAAGCAAACGTAAAAAGGGCAGAGATAAGTTACACACCTCTATTATAGATACTATACAAGAATTATCACTCCGAGAATTTCGTTTATCACTTTTTTTATTGTTGATCGGAGATTGTATTGTATCGAGCCGCTCACACATATCCTTCAGTAACTTGAATTCCTCCATGTTCCTCTGTGCATCTTGTTTTATGCGCTCCCGCTCATCTTCCAATTGTTTCAATAGCATACCAAATAGAGCTTGTGTACCACAGAGCTCACTAACAGACATCATGCTTGCTTTCTCTTCATGAGACAAATGCTCCTTGGACTTGTGCTGAAGTGGTAAGTTTGGCTTCTTAAGCCTGTCGTCATCATCCATGTTCTTGGCAGGTACTTTTCCATAATTTTCAGCGTCTCCTTCTAGATGCTTGGGCAAATAAAAAACATCATGAACACCACCACGCTGTTCGTTGTTCTTTTTAACTGTCTCGTTTTCCAAACCTGGGAAGCAGGAAGAGGCGTCGAATTCGGACAAATACAAACCATCTTCAGATTGACAAGATGTAAACGAAAAGTCAGTCCTGACTAGTTCGAGATGGTTCTCACACTCAATGTCCTCATCATTAAAAACTGCAGAATGAAAGGAGGACAACCTTGATAATGATTTGAAGCTCACATGGTTAGCATCAGAGTTCAATCTAGACTCCTCAAACACCACTCTGTCCCTTTCCCTCCTTAACTTGTGATCTTCCTCAATCTCATCTCCACGTCTAACCTCCACAAATTTATCATCTTCTTCGTCCTTAATGGCCATACATTTAATGGTGTTGCAACGATAGAATGGTTCGATTTTCTTACTTGATCCAGCATTGCTATTCTGCTTCTGTTTCTGACGATGCGAAGAAGGATAACTGGAAGATCTTATTTTCATGGGAGGCAGAAAAGCCTTCCTCTTTAACTTTGTCATCCTCCTCCTTTGTCCTCCATCCTCCTCTTCTTCTTCTTCATCATCTTCTTCCTTGAGCCACATTGATCTACTGACATTTTCTCTTTGTCTCCGCCATACATATAATTGATCTTCCAATACGTCAATACTCTCTACATCAAAATCATCAACGCCTAAGCTCAACAGTTTGTGCTTGAGAGCCTGAACCTGAAATTCAAGGGACTTGATTTCCATCTCCTTTTTGTACATGAGTTGCTCAAATACTGCCAACGATTCCTGAGCATACTGCATCTTCTCCTCTGCCATCCTCCTGTATTGCCGCGCTTCCATGTCCACGGTAGCCTTCTCTGCCTGCAAACGAAGAATCATGGACAGGGCTTCGCTTGTTGCTGTGGATGAAGCTTCTCTCTCTTCATCCAACTCGTCACACAGCTGCTGCACAAGCTTGTTCTGATTGTCAAGGGCTTCTCTCAACACAAACAAGTCGCCATTCAATTCTTTCTCCATCTCCAACCAAAACAAAAGTGATAAAAACAAGATTTTCAATTCCTCCTCTAGTACATCAGAATCTCAATCCCCACCACCAACTAGTAATCTCAATCACCACCGGGTAAAAACTTCAAATACTACCCAAATCCAAATGAAGAAAAGAGCGCTAACGATGTTCTTTCCAGCGAATGAAACCAAACCCCATTCCTCTTGTGGTGCAGAGTTCCAATAACCACCAAACAAAAACTTCAAGGAATCCACTGATTCTGATGAATACCGAGATGCCAACAATTTTTCTTCTGCTGGAAAGAAATCAACGAATACTTGAGAACACACAAAAGAGAGCATATACCCATCTCAATGGACCCTTACCTAGATTCTCTACTAGTTTCTTCCTTTCCTGGCTAACCCAATTTCACGCCAAAGCTAAAAGAGCACACCCGGCTCATAACATTTCCGTACATATATGAAAACCGATAAACGAAGAAAATGCAGACGCAAGCACTAAGCAATATATAAAGAGACATTGCCTGCCCACTCTGTGTCCTTTTGTTTATGGAAGAAATATCAAATATGGAGGAAGAAAAACTATTTTGGGGAGAGAACGACGGGAATTGAATATGACTAACTATATTTATTTTCTAATTTTTAAGACACCGTTGTCATAATCTTACCAGGGACAGCCAGACACCTCTTCGTCTCCCCCCCCCCTTCCCGGCGTTGCTCATGCCGAGTAATCTCTCTCCTTATGGGCCTTGTTTATGTTATGTATTTATTTATTTAGAGCGCCAAGATGGCAAGACGTACAGTGCGTTTAAATTCTGATGGGGCACACACGTGCCTTTGGCGCGATGGATTCGATGTTGCCTTTAGTTTTCTAAAGTGGTGATCTATGTCACCATCACATTCTCCAAATCGGGTTTTCCTCCCAAAAAAATGCGTGAATGTAATATATATATATATATATATATATATATATATATAGTATGTGTGTAGGGAAATATCTGTTCTTGAAAGAAATGCGTGAATGTAATATATATATATATATATATATATATATATAGTATGTGTGTAGGGAAATATCTGTTCTTGAAAGAAATGCATGAATCTCACACATATATGTGTGAAACTACGAAGAGCAATAACTCCCTTAGGCTAAGAGATTGAGTCACAAATTGAAGGATCACGAGCTCTACACTAGGGGCATGGATTTGGTTTTGCCCTCCCCAAAAAAAGTGAATTCTAGGTACGACTTTGAAGACGGACATGATATGATAGTTGACACCCTACAACATGGGCCAGCAAATAAACTGTGTTGAGTTCTTGACCTCAGTTAATTGAACGTGAACAACACATATTTGGCTAAGCTCGACTAGTATGACTCCAAACCATGTAGCTAGACCTTTAATTATTACAGCAGATGAAACATACTTGTTTTTTTCTTGAATATTAAAAATAAACACGAGTTCAAATCGCTCAAAACAAGGCTAAATGCAAGCATAAACATGGACCCGTTGCATTTGTCTTGTTATGAAATAACAAACACATTAACAATTTAAGTATATGATAAAACATACATATATATATATATATATATATATATATATATATATATATAGAGAGAGAGAGAGAGAGAGGGGGGGAGAATGTAGTAAATGTATAATGCCTTTTGTATGTTGATTTTAATGTACATGTGTACCAAATACTTTTGTTTCATCGAAAGAATGAAAATAGTAATTAAAGATTACACTCCAAAAGATATTATGCATGTACAACTATCCCTCTTTTTGCACACTATATATGTATGCAAAAACATGCACACACATACATAGAGAGAGGGAGAGAGGGACTCTCCGTTCGTTTCCCAGCCTTGTGGGCAATTCCTGCGCTAGGATTGTACTCAAGCTGAGTAATGTTCGAGTACAAGCAATCTCCACTCAACTTGTCAAGAAAATGCTCTGCTCATACTGAAGTTTGACTGGTCTTCGATTTTTATGCCCAAGCTGGAGCACAAGTCCCGTTTGAGCTTGCTTGCTATGCTCATTTGAGCTCCAACCTACCAAGATTGACTCAGCTAAGCTAGGTTCTAACTCAAGCTCATGAATTTATGCATGTATATATATATATATATATATATATATATATATAGAGAGAGAGAGAGAGAGAGAGAGAAGCTGGTTTCAACGGAATTATGTTGGGGTAACTGGAACCATGCAAACCAGAATCAGAATCGAACCCAAAGACCAGTTCAGAAAATCATGGAACTGTGACCGGCAGTTCCTTGGAGCTAAACTGTCAATTTTGCCCTGTTTTAATTTAATATTAAAACTTATAAGAATATTGGGAAATCCAAGACGTGAATTAAATTTCAAACTCAAATTACAACTCTACCATTTCTCATGCCATTTGATGAGTCTTACTGTCATTGGGGACATGGTCATCACTTACTATCATTTTGGCTGCTGTCAACAGGAAATTACCGAACCTACTATTTAATGATGACTCTGTATACATTTCTTAAAAAATAATTTTATGCATCAGTACTTATCCTTTGGCTTATGATTTAAAGTGAAGTTAAAATAATTATTATATAGTATAACCAAACTAGATTCGAATCCAGAATCGACGGTTATAGAACCTTTAACAAGCTGAGGACTAATTTATGTCCGGTTCCTAATGTTAAATGCACACTTATACTGATTGATTCATGAATTTATTTTATGCACAAAGTTTGTACTCGGCATATCATAATGTTAAACCTACAGTACTCTCTCTCTCTCTATATATATATATATATATATATATATATATATATATATATATATATATATATATATATATATATATATTGTGTGTGTGTTTGCCTAGTTCATTATTTTGTTCTTTCTATTGCTTACCATTTGCTAGATCCAACCTCAACCAACACTCCAAAATCGACTCATTTGGCGGTTTGGGTGCCACCCACAACTATGTTAAGTCATATGACCTGAACACAAAAAATGATATGTTTGGCTCGATTCGGCTAGTGCAAGCTCCCTTTATTTATTGACTCTAATATATATATATATATATATATATATATAGAGAGAGAGAGAGAGAGAGTAATAAATGCTCAAATTCACTCTATTACCTCAACTTTTCAATGAAACAAACATTAGAAGTAAAAAAGCATACAAAATACAATAATAACTTTAATTCACATCTCCATCATTTGATCAAACAGTCGAAACACCGTTTGTTTCAGTAGATTTGATCACGTACAAGGTTTATATGTGTATATAATATATAAGCCTCCATGTTAATTGCCTTCTAGTATTTATTTAAGGTAACGAAGTGTCTTTCTTGTTTCGACCTTTCACAGATGAAAGTTTTAGGTAAATAAAGGGCATTCTGTTTTGGGTACCGAAGAGAAGTTCAATGTTGAGCAGTTTGTGAACTTTCTCGAACAGGAGCTGTTCGGCTAATCGATCGATAGCTCGGTTTATTTGTATACAGGACGAGCCAAGCAACAAACAAGGGTTGTTCGGTTCGTTCGGCTCATTGACCAGCCATACTTCGAGAGGAAGAGACTCTGGAAATGGGCCTGAGTTGAGGTTTCATCCAAAGGAACATATCTTCATCTGGAAGCAACTGTAGACCTTAGGTACAACATAGTATATGAAAGGAACCTTTATCATTTACATAGAGAATTTAATCGTCGGAAATAGATACCATAGACTACAGTAAAACCCCAAACAGTTGGTGATGCCATGCCATCACAAGAAGCCATAATCATGCAGCTAATAGCTTCTGAATGTCCTCCTGCACAAAATTAAGCCATGAATTCAATGAACTTGCGGAATTGCTTGCATGTTAAAAGAACAGATTACTAAACATCGCAATGGTTGATGAGGGCCAAAGAGGTCCAACACACACACAAGAATGGTGTTATAACAAGCCCGTTCATTTTCATCTGGCTTCAAAATAGATATGGTTAAGCTTCTCTCCGCTTTATGGCGCTTTGAACAATTGGACACCAAGTGATTTGGTTCTCACTTCATTTTATGGTTTCAATTCTATGCAATGAAAGCTAGCTAAGTCCAAGCATTTCAGATAATTTTTTCCTCAATTAAGCTCAAGGAATCAAAATCGAGATCGAGTGGAAAGTCAGGCAACTTAGCACGATATCCTGTAATTCCAAATAAACCAGATTATTTATTTCCTTTTCTTTGTCTAATTCGACAATAATGCATATTCTTTTCCAAATTATTAACTAGATGATTTCCTTTACTTTTCCTTAAACAATCTCAGTAACCCTTTGTGATGCTAGAAGAGAGAACGGACCTCTATCTGGAAAGGGCTTGTTGTCGGAGGATATCTCTCCACCACCTTCCCTTCCTTATTCACCAAGAACTTCTCAAAGTTCCACTTGACAAGATCACCAAGAAATCCTCCAGCGCTAGACTTGAGAAACTGGTACACAGGAGCAGTATTCGGCCCATTCACATCAACCTGCCTCACATAAATGATGTCACAGATTACATCTTTTCACATGACATAACCATGCGCAGAAAAGTTTTGATTGAAGAATAAGGTACCTTGTCAAAAATAGGAAATTCTGCTTTGAATCTTGTACAAGCGAATTCCTTTATCTGGGGATTACTACCAGGTTCTTGCCCACCAAATTGGTTGCATGGGAAGGCCAGGATTTCAAAACCTGTAAAATCAACCATATGACCCGATGCTTGATATTGAAGCTCAATGCAAGTTAATAGACAACTCTAGTTCGGTAGTAACTTAATTAACGGACCTAAACTATTCTCCAAAGGGATATTACGTTCATTTGATGCAATAAACTGTAGCACAAAAAGCCGGAGTATGGATTGCTTTATTGGCACAAACAATTACCTGTACGTGACCTCCACGCACAAAACCATATTTTATACTTTTCCCCCTAGCTAAACAGACTAGGTCAGATACTATCAGCATTTAAGTTTCTACGGTCTTAGCCTATTTGACCCATAAATCCAAATCCACAAATAAAAAGCCATGTGCAAGTAGCTGATTCTTATTGTTTCTGGATATGGTGCAGTTGCTTTGCAGGAAAAAAAAACTTTTACTGAAGTTCAATGCACTCGAGCGCTTACAGCTAAGAGCCTATGCCCCATTTTCTCAAATTAGTATTATATTTCCAGTGGAAAATGTTCATATAATCGTAACCACAATAACATACAATAATTGACCGCCTGGGCAAAAGGTTACTGCACAAGGGACTTCCTATTTAACAAGGTCGATTTGGAGTAACTACAGGTACATTCAGTCAGCAATTATACTTAACCTACACATCAAATTGTGTGATTCTATTTATAACCCTTATCAACGATTTCCAGTGGACTGCTTTGTGATTACCCTTGAAATTTGAGAGGCCATTCGTGAACCTGTTAAATCATGAACTCTTTTAATGCTTACGGATTGAGCATCACTTCAATAGGAGAAAACATGTACAGACCAGAAGCTTCGTTCAACCTTCTGCATCAATGAAAAGTCGCCTACTCATAGAACCTTTTGAATTATATATTTCCACTCCAGACCACTGTTCAAGAAAAGTTCTTTTCTGATTGAACTTGTTTCTCTTTTTCGAGATTTTTATTGAACATGTTAGATGACAACAAACGTGTCGACCTATTTTCCAGTGTATCTTTCAATCTGATTGAAGAAATAGCAAGACAACAAAGTTCCTTTACCCTTCTCGATGCTTAAACAATTAGCAACAGTTGGTGAACTAGAAGAGCTACAAGTTAGACTCACCCTGAGTCTTGTACTTCTCATAGAGGTGAGCGAGCTCCGTGTAATTCGAACTAGTTAACCCACTGAAAGGAAAGGAAACAAGAAAGTTAACAGAAGCGAATTCGGTATCCAATAAGATGGACACAAATCCATCGTATAAAAGGAGAAAAAAGGCGGAAATCGAGCAAAAGAAGCAGAAGGGTACCATCTAGAAGCAACATTAACAACCAAGAGAACCTTTCCCTTGAATTTGCTCAAAGAAACATCCTTCCCATCGATATCCTGACATCCACAACGCAACACCAACAAAAAAAGAGAACCTATAAGACTCGAGAAAAAACAATTAGGTTTCAAGACGAAACAATTCATTCCTTCAACCATTAGAAGACCTTGACTGCAAAATCGTGGATGCTCTTCTCAGTCACAGAAGAGGCTGCATAGGCCACACCAGGCGTGATTTTTTGCTTCCGGCTGTTCTTGTTAAGGGGAGAGAAGGTGGTTATGTTGAAACGAAGAGAATCGGTACTCCGGCGCAAGGATTGTTCAAATGGGGAATTGAAGAAGACCGCAGGCTGCGGCGCGGAATTGGTGGAGACCTTACTGAAGTGAAAATGAGAAGGAGAGAACAAGGTAGCATTCATTATCATCTCCGGCGACTCTCCTCCCACCTCAGTTGCTGGACGAAAGAGAACGAAGCGCCACACAGAGGAAACGCAAGAAGACGTACGGCACACGACGCGCCGATGACGGAGCGACTTCACTTTATCACAAGGGTTGTCGGTGAAATTTCAAAAGCGTATCATAAACATACCGAAGTTTCAAAAACACACCCAACGTTTGCGTACTGTTGGAAACGTACCTAAATTAAATCATTCATTGCATTTTTAATAAGTCGTCGGTGATTGTGTTGTTGCTTTTAACCGACCTTTACCGGTACACTTTATTTACATTGGAAAAGCAACAGTACAATCACCGAGTACCGGTAAAGGTCGGTTAAAAGCAACAACACAATCACCGACGACTTATTAAAATTCAATTTCTTGTTTCGCATTGTTCCATTGATTCCTCTATTTTCTCAACGCCCTTCATTAATCAAAATCATTATTGTCATCGTAAAAACAACTTTGTATATATATATATATATATATATATATATATTGATTATTTTATATTTTAAAATGATTTTAATAATAACAACAACAATTGTGAAAGACGATTTTGTGCAATAAATAAAATAGTGAAAAGTTGAACCAGAAAAACCATGCTGAATTGAGCATGAATATGTACATATATTCATTTATTTATTCTCGGAGCCTGTGGTCTGGAAGCTTCTAACGTAGGTGAGGCTCTCCCTGCCATTGCAGTTTCCTCCTTGAAGGCCAGCACAGTGGGTGAGTCTTTCCGAGACTTCCGCACCTATTGACCCTGATGCGCGGAAGATGGGGCACCACAGCAGAAGTGACCCCTTGACGATCAGCGTTGGCTGGGTTCACCCACATCCGGAAGGGACACACATTAGATGAGAAATCAATATTATTGTCTTTAATAATGTTGCTCGTCCTTGGGTATTTCCAGATTACTACCGCTAATCCATGAGGTATGAATTTAGAAAACTATCCCTAGTTTTAAATCATTCTTTGAGATGGACACGGAGAGCCATGGAAAATTGTGGACGAGATCAAGGCTACGTTCCTCAACTCAGTTCCTGATATTTTCTTTTTTGGATCTTTTATATATGGAGCCAATCTTGTCCTCTGTATATAAAATCGAGGCTTGCTCTCATCTAACCAACAACCCCTGTTTGCTACCGAGCTCACTAATTAGTCAAGCTAACTGCTTGATTCTCGACTCGTTTGCTTATATGTATCAATTAAACAAACCACTAACCAAAAGATCTCTGTTTGAACATGTTCAAAGTAGCTCATCGTTTATGAGCAAGCAAGTCAAATGATCTACATTTGCTTAAAGTCTTCCTTTGTGGTCGAGGCCAAAGAGCCAACTGGTGAGTTTGGCAGGACCGAAGAACATCACATGAAGCGGCAGAGATCATCATGAAATAGGTCGAAAATTTCTTCTTTTACTTAAAATACTCTACAATAACCTTGGGATATGAATCGGGCAAAAGTTTAGAACTGCCATACACATATCTTTCATCAGCTGAATATGTCATGTTCGTTCAGCTCAGCTCAGCTATTTATGAATCAACATTAACGACCCAATGGCAAGCCGAAATATTCATGTATCCAAAAGCAATTTCCTTTCAAAAGCCATATTTCTATCAAACAAATCATGTCAAGTTTCAGATTTGAACTTAAATCAAATAAAACTTGTTAGAAACATAGATTCAATTACAAAATATAAGCGCCACTCTTAAGTACAGTTCTAGTTCAGAAAACCATTTTTAAAGACATGACAAATATACCAGATTTAGACCCTGATTTCAGTAAAGAAGACTCACAGGATTTAAACATGTATGTAACTTAATTCAATGATTCAAAACCAAACTTGAACATTAAGCACCTCTGTGATTTTCTTTTTCTACCCATTTAGTGAACAAAGGAACCGCCCACCTGAGGCTTGTACTTGGACCTCTTGGCACAACAGGCCAGCACTTGCCGGCCAGAACTTATAATAGGCTACAGCTTATCCACATGACACCCACAGGAATTGAACCCCTGACCGCATCAAGTCCTAGGAAGCAAATGATAATTTCATCAAACAAAATCTGATCATGTCGTCTGATGTACATCACGTATGACAAACCCATGCCATGGTTTTCACTTTACTATCTCTACCCCATTTTCAGGCACGTACCAGTCATGCAAGTTGAATATGTAGCTAGTGATGAGGTCACCTTCTCATAGAAATATAGCCCCATCACATAGACATAAGCTTCGGCCCATTGTCAGGCATCCCCATGCCAGCAGCCAAATCTGCATCCAGTTGGGTGTGAGGTGCGGGCCCCGTCATTTGTTTCACCCTGACATATAACAACTCAGTTACATTACAGTAAAAAACCATAGGAATGCTTATATGTCAGTCAAGCTGCACTTATCAGGTGCCCCTTCCGCCTTTGTACTACAGGACCATTCTACACCCAGGTTCTGCTATATGCTCTTCTCCTGGGTAGTGCGGGTGGGTGAACCCTCATGGATATCAGGTGCATACTGTTGGCAAATTGGCATAACGTATCTGGTTTAGGAGGTTTGCTCCTACTTTGAAGGCATACCCCACCAGATACTCCTACCTAGGTGAGCACCTGGTAGGGATCTGCCTGGTGCAGCTTGCTCATGAAGAGATCAAGGAAAAGAAAATGTACACAAAGTTACAGACATTGAGAGAGATGGCAGGGTTAATTGGTCAAGACACAACTGAATTTTCATGTAGAAGAATAAATGCCGTTTCAAAACTGAAGAGGAGAGAGGAAAGAACCAACGATAAAGGCCACAGGCACGTCTATACCAACAGAAATTCTTTAACGTGTTAAACTATCTAAATGAATATTACTTAAGGTCCAACCAGAAATACAAAGATCAGCAAGACAATATTCTAAGAGTTTCAAAAGCCAGTTTTTGCAAGGAAACCTTGGAGAACTGTTCTAATTCCAAAGACAAAATAACAGGAGAAAAAGTCAGTGTCAGGAATTCAACAATGATGTTCTCTGACTTAGTAAATACGATGAATTCCATCATTAACTGCTCATACATAGAAAAGAATGATAGAAATTATTGCTATTGTGGGATTGCGTTAGGCTTCCGACAGCCAACGTAAAACTTTGTCGGACTTATCTACCATGGATTTTACAAATTATGATAGGACTCTGTGGAAACAAAGAATCCATGTAACCGACCCCATTTAGTATGGGAAAAAGCTTAGTTGTTGTTGCTGCCGTGAGATTGCAAAAACCGGTTGATAAGATGGTGTGCTCTCGCTCATACAAAGGAATTGATAAATACCATTCTGCTGTAAAGAATAACCAGAGTTACACAGGAAGCTTAGGATTCACATTGTTCATGATAATGGGAGTTAAACTGTACGAGATTTGTTTTGGGTTGTTCCTCAGTAGCTCAATGATAAACAAGAGAGGACAACCCCTTAAATGATTGACGGTGGGCTTCAATCCTACTTGGGGAGGCTAATGAAGGAGTCTGATAAGACTGATATGGCCGCTGGGATAGGGGACCAGTTCCATATCTCAGTTTCTACTGCATTCTATATCAGCACATACATTTGTTTGGTCATCCCCTCCGTTTCAGGATAGGGAGGACTCAAGTATTGCTTCCAAATGTCAAGCCGATGGCAAATGCAACACCCACTGGAACCAAGTTGCTAGTTAGAGAGGAAAACAGAACCTTAACTAAAAGGAGCAGGCTTTAGAGCCACATAAATCCATGGTTCACTGATGTGCATTGATTTAGATTCCCTTCTCCATTCCGAGCATGGAAAAGACAATTTTTTTCCACCAAGAAAGAAAATCCAGCTCACAGTAATATTAGCAATATGATGAAATGGACTTTCAAGACATATCTTCTAATGAGGTATTTTCCTATGTAACATTAATGCCAGAGTTCCTCACAGTTCAACAAACAAGGTCTGCAAAAGTTGGTTGATAAGATGGACTTCATCATGAAAATCTCATACTGAATGTTCAATATTCTTTATATATATAAAGAGAGAGAGAGGTAGTTCTAAATGTATAATGTCTTTTGATGCATAATTGTGCACAAACCCCTATTTTACGTGGTTTCACCACTTCAACGATTCAACCATTGACCGCCGCCTTCTACCACCTTTCACCACTCTTCTACTTTCCAGAACCACCTACTACCGATCAAAACTACTATTGCCACCACTAAAACCAAAAACCTAAATATTTATATATAGGTCATTTTATGGTTTATTTAGGTTTTCTAGGTGGTTTTAATGGTGGTTGCAGTGGTTTTGACTGATGAAAGGTGGTTTTGAGATGTGAAATAGTTAAAGGTGGTGGAGAACGGTGGTTGGTGGTTGATGCAGTCGAACCATGTTAAATGAGATTTACGCATGATTATGCAACAAAAGACATCATGCATTTAGAACTACTTCTCTCTCTCTCTCTCTCTCTATATATATATATATATATATATATATATATATATATATATATATATATATATATATTGTTGCCACTTACTTCACACTTCCTTGAGAACCCTTTAAACAAGATATTCATGATGACATCAAATGCTCTTTCTTTTCTTTCTGGCAATGACGATCATAATAGTTCACTTATCTATTCTCATATCTTGATACTTATTGTGCTCTTCGTTGCATTTTATCGTGGGTAACATATGAATCATTTCAGTATAGATTTAGCTTCTGCAACCTTTTTGCTTATCCTTTATAAATCATTGGAACTTTGGAACTGTCCTCCTAGTGCATAACCGAAGTTTATATGAAGCTATATTTAAGAGAATACCAAGAAGATTTTTAATATTTGAAGAGTGGAAAAACTAGGAATCAGAAAAGATGGATCGCTTAGTTATTAACAAGAAAACAGGGTTGATCTCGCCCTCATAAGCCACAATATTATATATCGAAATGCTTTACATATAATATTGAGATATGCTAAAAGCTGGTTTGAGGCAAAACTACGAAGGTCAAGCACGAATAGGATCTTCAAAGGTTAGACTGCGCTGATAATTTAGAAGTCCCAGGTTTTGATATGGAGATTGAAAGATTAGAGGATATTTGGGTTTATGTGTGAATATGAGATTATGACACCAATTAAGACCATAATTCTGGCAAAAACTACCCGACACGAACACAAAAAAAGAGAGTGATAACTTGCTATATATGCTTTACCATATGATTTCATCTGATTATGTAACATGCATTATACATGTATTGCAAGCCATTGATAGTGGAAGCCCACAACGTGTTCAAAATTGATGCAAATCAAAACTGAAGCTTTCAACCAAATATGCTAAATCATTCCCAGTCTCTTAGTTGACACATGGTTCCGTTTAAAGTGCAAACAGAATAACAACAGAAACAATAGAACCACTTGACGTGGCAGACGCACATACCGTTTCTTATGACGCTTGGTTCGAAAGTGTTCGTCCCTCACAGATGAATTCGCAAAGTAACGACTGATCAATCGAAAGCCAAAATAAGAACAAGGATTTAATCAGGCAAAGTCAAAGTAACAATCTATACCCGAATCAGCAAAAGTGCGAAAAGAAGAGGAAACGGAAAACCATCCTTACTCGCAATGAAGACAATAGAATTGGCCCATCCCGGGGAGATCTTCGTCGAGAGGCAGGGACGCCGACGCCGACACAGACGCCTCCGATCCTTCTTCTCCGGCCTTCTGAAGCCCTTCGTAGACCATATCGTCACTTGCGTCCATCGGTCAATCAAACAACCAAGTAGATAAACGAAGAGACACAGACGCAGGCAGCCAAGAAAAAGCAAGAAACTCTGCGTGTGTGAGCGTGCATTTGTGCGTATGTGCGTGAAAGAGAGAGGTTCAAAAGGATATCTTTGAGGAGAAACTTAGAGCGACGAGCGGATTTGTGAGAAAACCTTCTCTTCTTAACCTTTCTGTGAGGACACTTCCCTCCCATCTTCCTCTTGTTCTTCTCTCTCTCTCTCAGTCGAGCGTCAGCCCTAACCGCGAACGAAGTGATGTTGTGGGCCAGGAAAGGCAATATTAGCTCGACCCATGATAGCCGACACACTTCGACCCGAACAGAGAGGGATGACCGGGTTTGAGTTTCGGTGTGGGCAAACGGCAAATGAAGTGTGAATGATACTAGATAAAGGAAAAAGGTGCCCAACCTACTGACCCGATGTACCCTCAACATAGTGTGAACGATACGAGATTCCGGGATTCCTGCCCCTCCTTCTCTAAAAGTCTCATGATGACTCTTGTCATGAGGCTACTTTTTAAAAATTTAAAATTTAAAATAATTTATTTGAGCGGTTTTGGATTTAAAGAGGAACCGCTTCGAAAACGTCGGTTCTTGTGACATGTCTATCTATCATGCTTGATCGTTATCGTCAACCAATAAGGTCGGCACTCATACACCTAGTTGTCTCAGGCTCAACCTTCATCAAGGTTGTAATGGTTAAACGAAAACAAAGACACAATGTACACGAAAGTAACAAATAACTTGAATAAAAGCAAAGTGATTTATTGATAGCAAAAGGTATGTGACCCACCAATATGCTTGCAACTCATCACGTAAGACTCTTACTAAGCACTAAACAAAAGGGTGCTTCCTATCTTATATGAGGGTCAAAGACTAAATACCAAGTTACTAAGGTGTTCTCAAGCATGGGCTTGGTTATACGACCATGTTAAGACTTGTGGTTGAAATATCACATTCTCTCGCACCTAAATGTTTGACATCTACAATAAACTCATACGCAAGTGATATTCTCACATTTGTTTTAGGAACGAACGAATGATCATATTCTTTTCTCAACTTCCTCTTCGTCCTATCATCTCTAGTTACCGAAGTAACACAAGATGTGTCCTCTTCTATTTTTCATATGGTTGAGGATCCATTTTGTTTTCTTTACTCTCAAGGTTCTCAATAGCACAAGTATATTCATCTTTCATGTTTGTATGATAAGCTGTAAGGTTGCTTACATGATGCAGAAGGATGTTTCTATGGAATATCTAGTTTATATGCTCAATTTTCTAGCTTTTTGACAACAATATAATGTCCATTTACTTATGGACTAGCATGAAGTCCTGATCATGAAAGATTTGTGTTTGTTTGGGACACAACTTCGCAAGGATTTAGTTACTAATCCCAAATTCAACATCACACTTCTTTGTACGATTTGTGCCTTCACAAGGAGAGTTAAACAAAATCATCATGCTTTGGTAGGTCGGTGCAAAAGGTGTGTGTGAATATGGTCTTGTCTACATACTTGATGCTAAAGTGTGTGAGTATGTGGTTGTTGTCTCACATCTATCTTAAATGGGGTTTTTTCCGTTGATTCACTTCGATACAGATTGTATGATAATTAGGCAATATTAAACCAGTCGACCCAATCTTCGTGTTTAGCTCTCATATAGTGCTCTAATAATCTTCAAGTAAGCCATTAATTTGCTATATCTCTCAACGGTTTAGGGGTGATAACTCGTAGAGAATAAGAGCTCTCAATCTAGAAGACCAAAGACATCTTTCCTTAAATTGCTTATGGAGTGTGCATTCCTATCACTTATGATGTTGGTTGATAGTCCCTAAGACTTGACTATATTTATAATGAACAATACATTAGAAACACCATTTATGGGAGCAACCACAAACATCCCCATACTTAGAAATTTTATCTATCACCATCAAATAGACTGACATTTATTGAATTACAATAGATTCAGAATGAAGTCCATAGAGACACTCTCTCAAGGTCGAGCTTTTACTAGTAAAGGCTCTAGTAGTCCTATCAGATGCTGATTTTAAAAATTGTCTTACTTTAAGATCAAGCATATACTCACATACATCTCTATATCACTTCTCGTTTGATGCCAATAGTAAGGTTGCTCCACCAAGACAAGTGTTTGTTCTATCCCAATGTGTCTTGCTCATGCTGAATTGGGATACTCATAAAATATTTTGCCTTAGATTTCTCCTATGAAACACATAGATACACCCACCTTGGACCAATAATAATTTGTCTTAAGTCCAGTCTTACCCTCATCAACTATGGCCTTCAGTTACTTAGCCATGCCATTATTCTTCATGCTGATGCAAAAAATCGATAAAAAATCTTTTCCATCAAGGTTGAGAGGCTAGCAAGGGCATTCGTTAACCTAAACTACATGACGAGAAATTCATAGGCTCCATATCATACGACGGAGGTCATCTTCACCTCCTCTCCTTCCGTAATGCATACTTATCATTAGCATGATCGAAGATCCAACTTTGAGAATGCACGGGCTTACTCCAATTGGTTAAACAAGTCTCCAAGATGAGAGTAGTGAATACTTGTTCTACACCATCACCTTGTTTAATGCCCAATAGTCTATGGAGAGGCTATTCTATCCATCATTTTAGTCAGAAATAATACCAACATACTGAAGAGAACCTTTGAGGGACAAATGATTCGCACAGCGAGCATTTTATCCAATTGCTTTCAAGGTTCTTTTAATTCAGCATGATCTACCTTCTACTTAAGAGCCAACTTGTTCGGGAGTTGGGTGAGCATAACATCACTTGACTCGTGCAACACAATGTTATACTTGAGAGGCTTGCCTCTTACTCAAGTTCTCATAAGGAAACAAGGAAAGTATCTTCACCTTGTTTCAGGCCCTTCTTTAGCTGAAGGGATGAACATGATTTCACTTGTCCATCCTCGTGTCACACAATACATGGGCCAACCTATCCATGAAAGTTGCCACATTAGGGTAGGGTCATATCTCAACTCGGCTTTCATACGAAAATTTTAGTCCTAATATGGCTTTATAGTCATCCATAACACTCAAGGTGAAGTTGGTGACACATGTCCAACTTTCTAGTTCAATCGACACGTCTAATGCCTCCCCTTAACCGGTTTGGCATCCAAGTTCAAAGCTTTTATCTAACAATCTCTTGATACGATCTTCAACCTCAAACGTCTTGCCTCTTTAGAACATATGAAGTTGTGAGTCATTTTGTGTTTGCAAGAGCGAATACTAACTTTCCAGTTTAAAGTCACATTTAGGTACATATGACCCTTCCATGAGATGGTTCAGGAGATCCCACCATTAAACTCCAATGCATTTAAAAGTCGGAGCACTTCCATCCTCAATTTCTTTTCCATTGGTTTCGTTCTTTGCAAAACGTTGCTACCACACAAAGTTATCTTTCTTATATTGGCACTAAGTAAATTAGTGCAGTCCACCATAATACCAACACTCTTTTATGAAAGTTTCTTTGCTTTTGTCTCCCTTCTTATGGTGTTTATCATTTTTTTTATCTTTATGATTATTAGAAATCCCAACCTAGTTGCTGCCCCATTTTTCCTAGTGATCTTCAGATTTATCCTCCTTTTGTCATAATTCTTTTTATTAGAGGATCTCTTTTCATCATTCCTTTAGCATTTAACAATAAGTCGTTTTGTTGCCGTAATTGTTTCAAAGAGGGTCTTTGGGTTCACCTTGTTCGGCTAATGTTACGCCGAACATTATAACCCATCAAGGAACTTAAACAACATGTCTTCTGGTGTCACAAACCAGATGCTCCAGATGCTTAGGATTACAGTTCGAAATTCTTTAATGTACCTTTGTAGGATCTATTCTATTTTCAGTTGTTAAGTTTCCTCTTGATGACAATTTTGATATTGTACAGAAGGAAGTTCTCATGTATTGCTTAAGTTATCTAAAGTGTTAATATGAGATTGTCCATCTCCAATATCGTCTAGTATGTGACACCACCACACTATAAAATCTCCAAAGAACATAACCATCATTTCTAACTTGAGTTCTTCACTGTCGAACTCTCTAACCTTCATGTACAATTTTATATGGTAGAGGAAAGTTTTTATTACATATACATCACCATCGTGAGTAAAAGTCTGGAGACCTTGATGCGTCGAGGCCACTCTACTCCCTCTCCATTTTCATTCTCATTTGCCGACCTATGCTTTGCTCCTTCTAATCAAGACAACATCTTCATTTGAGATTGCTCTGAAGTTTGTTTCTTAAAAGTTGTACAACAACTCTTTCCTCAAGCTCATGCAATTGATTAATCGTAACATTCTTAGTCCATTAGTGACGATGCTCTAAGCACTCAAATTGATCGTTCACCACATTACACAAACTTTTGCAAACTATATTGTTCAAGTTCTTGTATTGTAGAGTGCATATCTCCAATCAAGTAGTCAAAACCCTCTACAAAATGAGCAACAACAACATCCAGATTGGCTACTAGTTTTTCGAGTTTAGTGAATAATGTTTTCATGTGTAGCAGAATGCCTAGTAACACTTTCTCAGGGTTGGGTATTGATACGATTTTAGACTTTCTCTTCTTAGGTCGAAAGGGGTTGCCAATCATCACAGTGTGTAGTTATTGTATTGATATCTCTTTCGTCGAGTTGGATGAGTTACCTTTTGCTATCAATATGGAGTCATACACTCTCAATCCCAATATGGTCAGATATAAAAGTTATCATGACCCGAGTATTGGTGTCAATCAACATGATCAGAACTCCTGGTACCTAGCCATCCGGGCTAGGCCAGCATTCACCACGGTCACATCCATTCAACCGAAGCAAAGACAACATCCATGAAGAATATTTGGAAGGCAGTAGATACCTTAAATAGAGAAAAGTGATTTATTGATAGCAAAAGGTGCATGACCTGTTAACAAGCTTACAACTTAAAGTGTTACTCTTACTAAACATTAAGGGTGCTCCCATCTTACTAAACATAGGAGCATTGTTATACAATCATGTTAATGTTCACGGTTGAACGGTCATATATGTGTGTATATATATATATATAGGGAGAGAGGGAGAGAGGACGAGTCTAATATGCTTACCTGTTTTCTTGAAAATCTCAATGTTGTCGTTGAGTGAAAAGCCAAAAATAAGCATTGCATCAAATATCACCTAATATTTGTAATTTTTACTTTTGTTTTTTAATTCAACCATATATGAATATATATAGTGGTTCTTGAACACCTCTAACAATGTGCATTTATGTCCTCCCGTAACTTTTTTGATGTATTGGAGTATCTTTTAGAAACTTAAAAGGTGTTTGAAAAAATAAAATGAACAATAATATTATTCTTGTGACACATAGCTCAATGGAATAAACACCATCATAGGTGCGTATGAACCAATTACTCTCTCTGTCTTTCGATATGTGTATGTGTTTTGCTACATACTGCTCTTGGTATCCGTGGGAAGGTTAACCAACCCAAAATCCACTCCAGCGCCAACTTTATGGAACTTGTTGCTACAAAATTAAGGTTCAAATATGAGAAAGAAGTTAGAGATGCACGCCGGGTTGGAATTGTGCTAGGAGGAGCACCATATGCATCGCAAACTTTGTGTTACTGGTCACAAAATTAAAGTTCAAATATGACTTGGGGTATAATCTGTGTTTTCCAATGCCAGTCCTATCACTTCCATGAAAACGAAAATCCTGTGTCCAACTCCAATTCAATGCGAACCACAAAATTGAGGTTCGACCACGGCCGGTTGGTTCCGGTTCTGAGTCCTACTTTTGAAAACATTTTTTTTCAGAAAAAAGTGGCTGTGAGGCGCTTGGTCAATGGCGTCTGTTGGGTCAAACCTCGCTCTACCGTTGAGCTATTTATGATAAGAGGGTTTTGAAAATATATTTAAGGCATTACAGGTTTTAGGCACTGTGGAACCACAACTATGGGGCAAGTTTCGGTTCAGGTTACCACCGGTTCCGTGGGTGATTCGGAACATGTCTAGGGTTAGCTCTAAGTGAGATGCACATCCCGGGTATCAAACTGATGACCTTCAACATGTTAGTCTTGTCGTGCACTTTTTCTAAATTTTTCTAATATGGACTTTGATAGCTTTTATAATCTTTGGTCTTAAATCTTCTCTTACCTTCAAGTATCGAAAATGCTTTAAAATCTAAACTTTTCAGCTGTGAAAAGAATAGCTTATTTCTCATTTATAATTTTATATCATAATTTTAACATAGTATGGGAAAAGGTTTAGTTGTTGTTTTATATCATAATTTTAACCTTAATCAAATCTTTCTCTTATACTAAGTGAGTTGGTAAGAGGATGCCACAATCGCTAGGTCATGATATATATCTTTTTACAATCGACGAGATTTGGTGAAAATATTACACGAGAACGACAAAGTTTTATGCTGACTGTTGGCTGTTCAACAGAATCCTTTTTGTCTTGACATGGTATCAACTAATATGTAAGGCCACCAAACCTGATGGGTAGAGCTTCTAATCTTCATTACAATGTCTATTAAATTTAGTTGTCAATTTCCCCTTATCTAATTTAGATCTTTAATGGTAAAATAGTTTTTGTTTAGTTCTTTATTCCCATGAATACATGTAGACATAGCTGGTTCGAGAACTGGCCGGAATTTGATAGGGATGGAAACTGGTCCAAACCAGAACCAGCCTCCTCTCATGGAACAGGAGATTCGAACCGCTGGTTCCACATCCATTCTATAAGTTTATTCGAAATTCTCTTACTTATTTTTGGTTTTGCTTCAAACCAGAATGGTAAGTGACACTGGCAGCTACAAACCTTAGTTGTAATGGGGGTTTGGTGGAACCCATTTTGGTTATGGCTCTGGACAAACTAGAACCAATGGTTTGGAATGCACGGTCTTTGTTTACCGATACATGACTTCTTATAGATTTATGAAGAAAAAATTTAATAAACTATTTGATGCATGTCTATAATTTTTCCTCCAATGGGACAAAGATTAAACAAAATCAGATAAACAGTTAAATAGCAAACTTTGCAAAAGAAGTGTTGAAAGGTCTCCAAAGTGTTAAAAGAAAAAGAGAAAGAAACAACGATAACCCAAAGTTTCCGGCACTAGATAGTTTCCTCTGTATAGATTCTTTGATGCCATAGTGTTCGATCTTATGCCACAATGAGTGATATGGAGCTAAATTTTTTTGTTGGGTGGCACAAACTTCTATAATCTTGTGCCACATACTTTTATATAGCCATGAATTCAATAACATTTTCATTCGTTTTTCAGATTTCATGAGGGTCAGCTGCCAATGTAGATCTGTCACTGGCCACAGTAGCGGTTAACTTGAAAAAAAGTAATATATATATAATTTTTCCTTCCTAACATTTTTGCTTATTTTTTCCTTCATTTAAAGTGTTGCCATGGATTTGAGGGAAAAAAAAGGATAAAACATGAAATTGTTTTGAAAACTAAGTGCTAATATAAAACGTAAGTAAGCAATATGACAACAAAGAACCCATCTATCCGGGTAGATCTTCTCCGTGGTCTTCAGCCCTCCTTCCTACCAAAACAAGAAAATCTAATTAGCTGGCCTCACATGGTATCGAAAAGTCTTAGTTTTGGTTTTGGTTTTGTAGACTTGGGTGCAATTTGGTTGTACCATTTCAAAAGAAAAATATTATTAGTGCCTTTTGTGGGTGAAGACATTAATACCTAAGACTGTTCATATGGCACCTAGAGTGTTAGCTCAATGGTACAGTGCTTTGGTGTCATTGCTGTTGGTGGGGAGCTCGACTCTCACGAGGTGCATGTGTGGTGTGTGTTAGGCTTTATTCTCCTCTTGTAACAAACAAAAGAGATTAATTCATATTTAAAATCAAGAGGCTACCTTTACACACAACCTAATTTCCATGCAATGCTTGACAGCGGTAAGAGCACATATACCTTTCCTTTTTTTGGTTACAAGAGGAGGCCCAAACTCAACACATATACACCTTATTAGAGTCAAACTCTCCACCAGCAACAACAACGTTAGAGGGTCCAGCCGTTGAGCTAAGGCTTTGGGTAGAAGACAACTACTTTACACCCTTCCTTTTCACACACTTTTGACCAAAAGCCTCTGGAAAAGAACGACTGTTCACTTCACCAGCTCCGTGAACCAGGTTTAGGTTTAATTGTGACCGATCGGAATCAACTAAAATCCTAGAAGTTGAAATAGCTCATCTGGTTGAAAGTCCACTCACAAGTTGACCATCATGGGTTCCATACCCAGGGTGTGTAGTTGGCCTCAGACACACACACACACACACACACATATATATATATATATATATATATATATATATATATATATATATATATATATATATCGAGTTGACATCCTTACCCGCTATTCTCTGACTGTCTATACAAGATTGACTTCGACTTGGGGTCAGACGCAATGAACCGCAATGAGGCAAGGAACCCATTTACACTTTAAATCGCTTATAATATGAGTCAATCTGTCCGGCCGGTGCTATTGTCACCTTGTCAGCTATGCTGCCCAGCGTCTCAAGGATGAATCCGAAGCAAAACGACCGTTGTTCTCTCTCAGCGCATCTCTTTCCTCTGTTCGTCGTCTTCTTGCTGCTGAATCACAAAGCGGAGGGCCAAGGAATGAGCCTAGCGAGCGTTAGGGACTCTCTGATTCGGCAGGAAGATACCATCGTCTTCAGTCTCATAGAGAGAGCGCAACACCCTTTTAATTCACCAACTTACGTTGCTAACGATTCTCTCAATTTCTCCATCGTCGAATTCCTTGTCAAGGAGACCGAGATTCTTCAGGCCAAGGTATACCGATCTCTGTTCACACACACATCATGCACAGATATGTATCTTTTGATTTCTGTGAGAAATGTTGGTGTGCAGAAAAAGGCTTGATTGTTTTTCCGATGGATTCAGTTCCCTTTGTAGTTGTTAGATAATGCGTTTGCGGAAGCTTGATAATGTATCGAACGACAATCCGATGAGCAGCGTTGTTAAGCTGTGGATCACCTAGGGAGCCGCGAATCACCTACAACTAAGTTTTTCAAAGGGTATAGAGCTCAAAAAGATCTTTTGTCAGATTTGTATTAGTTTTTACCTTTGGATTTTATATCTTTAGCTTCCTTGGATTTCAGACTCATCCTTTAAATACTCTCTTTTCATTACTCTTGAAAAAGGAAACCGATAAATGTTTAGCAGAACTGTTTTTGTTTATAATAAGAAACAATTGATGTAATACGGAAGGAAGGAGGGCTTCCTTCTTTGTTGCATGATTCGTTACCGGTTATCCCTTTTGTTGCATGATCCGTTACCGGTGAAGCTTTGGCGCTACTGATACCAGGAATTATCAGGCACCAGTCAGGTTACGAAAATGTTTATAGAGCGTTGTGCTTATCATGAATAACTTAGTTTCCTAAAACATTCCGCATTCTTCTGTAGCTGGGAAGATACAAAGCTCCGGAAGAGCATGCTTTCTTTCCCGACGATTTGCCGGAGCCATTGTTACGTGATACCAATTACACACAGGTAAAATCCCTACTTCATTGAACTGATACTTGATTTAGATGCTTGGATTTTAAATCAAATCGCAAATCTACCAAATGTAGGTCTTACATCCTGCAGCTGCTGGTATAAACATAAACAACCTCATATGGAAGATGTATTTTGAGGAATTCCTTCCATTGCTGACAGCTAAAGGAGACAACGGAAAGTATGTGAATACTGCTGCATGCGACCTAGCTTGTCTGCAGGTGACAATAGTTTGGTGGACCTCTCACCCCTCCCCAAAAGATTTCAGGATCTGCTCTGATGAACAATCCAAATTTTAGTTTATGGTATGCCAAGATAATAATCTCTTCAAAACCATCGCAGGCCCTGTCTCGAAGGATTCATTATGGGATGTTTGTGTCAGAGTCCAAGTTTAGAAATGCACCACAAGATTATGGAACTGCTATCCGTACACAGGTATGCATTTTCTTCCAATTCCTCATCAGACTGAAATTAGAGCTTAGGTGCACAAAGATCGACAGCTCGGCTCACAAGTTGAAGGTCAAGAGTTCGATATCCAGCGCGTGGATATGGCTACGGCCTCCCGATTGCGCCAAAGAAAATCAAAGAAAGGCATAGTTGCATCAGAATGATGAATGGTTTTGCTTTTAGATTTTGACCCAAGACTATTTTACTCTTAATTTTAAGGAATTCGGCTAAAAATGCTCTCAGCTAATTGAACCTTAGTATGCAACTTGGATATTTTCTGCTTTTAATTTTCTCTTACGTATTAAATAGCTAAATTTCTTTGGTTTTTTCAGGACAGAGATGCACTGGTGAGGTTGTTGACAGATAAGAAGGTAGAAGAAATGGTGCAGAAGAGAGTGGAGAATAAGACCAAGGTGTTTGGACAAGAGATAGGGAGTAACTCTACAAAGGGCATCGGTAGGCAAAAGATTGACCCATCTGTGGCGTCCCTCTTGTATGAGAAATGGGTGATTCCTTTAACCAAGCTTGTTGAAGTGGAGTACCTTCTTAAGCGCCTTGACTGAGTCTGGTCCGATCTTGAGTTCGATTCTCATTGGAATCATGCTTGCAGTCGAATCTCGCATTTGCTGAATGAGAAATCTAGCTTGTGATGAATTTACCGATTGTGACTCGTGTTACCAAACTTTTTATGCGGCCGCCATTTTTACATTCTTTGCATAAATTGCTGATTTTGTTGTCGTCGCCGAACTGCCTTTGACCTTTCAAATAACAAGCCCTTAGTGGGAGCGCCCATGAAGTGCCCACCCTTACTGTAGCGGAATGGTAAGGAGGCGCCTTTAAAGCGTGTAATGCAAGGAGTAACTGGCTACCACCACTGTAAGGCTCCCGCATGGTGGGGCACAGGTTTACCCCGCTCCGGAGCAGTCTTATAGTGGTATCACTCCCAAGTGACGGTGCTTCTCCCATCGTAGAAGAAGCTATCCGACTGTTATCATTTTCAGGCTTTGTTGAGTAGATTCATCTAGGAATGTTCATTAGACGGGGCGAGGATTAAGGTACTCATCTCCAACGTTGTTTAGGAACCCACTCTCCATTTAAGTTTTAAAGAACTTCTTTACAATCATCATTACTTCAATTTTGCCTAACTGATTACAACTGAAAAAAAAATCCTAAAACTTTTTTTTTGTTTCTTTCTCTCGTCATTTCTATTAAGGGTTGGACCTTAACGGTTAGAGCACTAGCTAAACAGGAACAATATCTCTCTGTCCCCACTAAAATCTTCATCGAGATTTGGTTCTATCTCTTGTCCTCTTTCTCGATTGAGAGTGTATCCTTGGTAAGGAGTCTCTTTGGTAACGAAAACCAAGCTTTTTACTACTCAGTTGCACTTCTCTGTTGCTCAAAAAGTAAAGGGTATCTAAACGAAAATTTAGTGTTAGTACCGGTGATCCAATATGTTATCGTTGACAAGGTCAAAAGTAAATTGTCCTTGTTTTGAATGATCAGAGAAATACACCAACGAAGCGCGAAGCAGCATGCGCAAGCAGACGTCTTCGGTTTTCTTCAAAACCGCGAAATCCATTCTCCGCAGATCGTCTGCTCCTTCATCATCATCACAATCTTCGCTATCATCGTCGTTGTTGTCCTCTGCGTCTCGTGAACTCGCCGATTTACTCTCTGAGACTATAAGAAAATATGGTTGTCGCGCTTTGTCAAACTCTTTGTTGCCCAGACTCGATCCTTACACCACTCACCTTGTCCTATCGAACCCCAAACTGGAAACGCGGTCGCTTCTTCGATTTTTCACCTGGTTAAGCGAGCACCAACAATCTCTTAGGCGCGATCCAAAAGTCTGCTGCAGCCTCGTCTACAGATTAGTGAAGGAGGACCGTCTATCTTCCATTGCAAAGGAACTATTGGAATCTCTAGCCGCTGATTCTAATTGTTCTTTCTCGGACATTGAGGCCCAGATGGATTGTTTCCGAGACGATTCCAAGGCTCTGACTAGGTTTTTCTCGCTCTTATTTAAGGTTTATCTGGACGCAAACAAAACACACGATGCTCGCCAAGTGTTTGATTATATGAAAGGACGAGGTTGGAAGTTGGATTCTTGGTCGTGCAATGCTTATCTCGGGGCATTGAGATCGTTGGGAGAGATGGGGACGGCTGTGGCTTTCTTGTACACCATGATGGAATTGGAAATTCCGGTCACACACCATTCTTTGGCGATTGTGGTTGATGGGTTCTGCTCAAGGGGTGAGATTCAGAAAGCTGATGACTTCTTGGAGGAAATGAGTTGTAGGGGGATCAAGCCCAATATATTTTCCTATAATTCTTTGATGGAGGCTCATTGCAAGAGTGGCGATTGTGATAAGGCTCTTGAGATCCTAGATTTAGTAAAAAATTCTGCTGTCGAACAGAACACTGCAACTTATACTATTTTGATTAATGGGCTATGCAATTCTGGCAGGATAGATAGAGCAGAGGAGTTGTTTGGTGAGATGAAGAAGAGGGGCATTGTGGGGGATATTTATCTTTATACTTCAATGATCAATGGATATTGTAAATGTGGGAATATCAAGAGAGCTTTTGTTCTTCTTGATGAAAGCATAGAGATGGGCTTGACCCCAAATGCTCATACTTATGGAGCATTGATCAATGGTCTTTGTAAACTAGGACAAATGGAGGCAGCCTCCACAGTTCTCAGTGATATGCAAAGGAACGGAATTGATTTCAATCAGATTATACTTCATACAATGATAGCTGGTTATTGTAAGGTGGGCAACATGGATGAAGCTTTTAACTTGATGTCTACAATGGAAAAGAAAGGATATCAATTAGATGTTTATACATATAGCACATTGATCAATGGCTTAGGCAAACTAAGTAGATATGAAGAAGCAAAGAGGCTCTTCTATGCCATGGCTGAGAAAGGGGTATCTCCAAATGTGGTGAGTTATACCACATTAGTAGATATTCATTGCAAAGAAGGTAATTTAGATGAAGCCATGAAGCTCTTTCATGAGATGGGTAGGAACAAAATCAGGCCAAACGTGTGCACTTACAATGCTTTGATTGATGGGTGTTGCAAAAAAGGGAAGATGAGTGTCGCTTATAAGCTTTGGGAGGAAATGGAATCAAAAGGCCAGAAGAGTGATGTTTATACCTACACATCTCTCATACATGGGAATTGCACACATGATAAAATGGAAGAGGCGCTCAAGTTGTTTGATGAGATGTCTTCAAAAGGCCCTTCTCCCAATGTAGTTGCCTATACTGCATTGATATCTTCATTGGCCAAAAGTGGAAAGGTAGATGATGCGTTGAGTTTGTACGAGAAGATGATGGAGGCAGGCTTGACACCTGATGATACTTTGTACTCCTCCCTTGTTGGTAGCCTTTATGCAGAAAAATCCTGACGTGAACAAACTGTCCATATGAGCTTGGTGGTAATTATTAATCTGAAAATTTCTCAAATGATCATAATATGCTCATCTGGCAGTATTTCTCCAAGTAAGTCTTAGAAGCCAAAGCGGAAGGAACCACTGATCGCAGATGATCTAAATGGACCAGAAGACGACTCTGATGTCAATGTGGCTTGGATTTTGATGATTTAAAAGTTGCTCTAAACTAATCTATTGAAGCTGAATTTTATTTTTAAACATGTCGAAATGGGAAGTGGTCTCACACTCTGCATTCTGAACTAGATTTGGTGCCAACTTTCTGCCTTTTGAAGTTTGAAACAAGTGGCCTTTCTCAGGCTTGGACAATGTTACCTCTCATTGGCAGCTCAAGCGCGCTAATGGAACAAACAATTGTTCCTATTGGCGAACTGTAATCTCCGTCTCTTTCTCTTTCTCTCCCTCTCTCTGTCTCTCTGTCTCTCTCTCTCTCTCTCTATATATATATATATATATATATATGTGTGTGTGTGGATTGGTTGAAAAACTATTTCGGAGCTATATTTTCAGCCACAGCGTTTGATACTGAAGGTGGATAGTTTCCATTGGCATTACGTGTGGTTGATGTTGAAAGCAATGAAAATGGGATGTGGTTTCTATCCAAACTGCACAACTTCTTAGTGCAAACCATGGAAGGAATCCCAACGCTTGCTATATTGTCCAACAGAGAAGGGCTTGAAGGAGTTTCAGCTAATTTTCCATCTGCATTTCATGGATTTTACTTGCTTCACTTTGGTGAAAACCTCAAAAAGAAGTTTGGTAACATGGAATCGGTAACTCTGTTTCCAAATGCGTCTACTCTCTGAAACTGACTTTGAAGGTAATATGACGAAAATTGAAGAGATCTCAGCGGAGCTCGATGGGTTCGGCAGATTTCTGGTCTATGGGCTACATCGTATATTGAGGCAGCTCACTTTGGACATCAAACATGGTAGAATAATCCAACAATTGGGTCCTTGAAGCTAGAGGCCTTCCTCTAGTGCAACTGATACAGAACGTTCACCGAGGTTATATAAGACGTTTCCTGAGACGGTTATAAGAGTCCATCACATAGACATCAATGTCTGTTCCCTCAATAGAGAAAAAGAACATCAGAAACACTTAGCTATGCTCATCAATGCCAAGTATTTGGGAGAATGAAGTCGAGTTTGAGGTCCTCTGTCCACAAGGAACACATGGTGTGAACATTTGTCAGCAATCTTGCTTAGTCGCGGTTCACAGATATGCGGCATCCCTTGCTCATGCTGCTATTAGTGCTGCTCTGTTGTTAGCAAGATGTGCACCAATCTGCTAATGGGTGGTTTACTGCTGAAGAGTATAAGAAGGTATGTTCGGAACTTCCCAATTACAGACAAGCTTCTTCATGAAAGCTTCAGTCTTTAGATGATGATATGGTTGTATATCCACAATGCGGAGATCATAGGTGGAGCCGTCCAAGAAGAAGACCAAAACAGATGATCTTCAGATGATATGATTGTCTAGCCACCGTTGTTGCGGGGATCATCGGAATGGTACAGAAAGATCAGAACCAATGATCGTCCTTGAGAAAGACGTATATTGAGGTGACATAATTTAGAGCTTGTAAAATGCGTCACTGGTATAGATTGTTATATTAATGTGGTTCAACAGGATTCTGGGATGTACCGCTTTGCTGTAATTTTCTGTCTAATAAGATCTTCCCATTCAATCAAACGTGTGCATCTTCAAACGTTGTGTCTGTCGAGTAGGGATCTGCGGCTAACCACCCAAAAGCAAACAGCACCTGTTCATAATCAGCTCGTTTAGCTTAAGGTTCCAGCCTAACCCGCCGGTCGGCGAGTTGCTGAGTTCATTTTTACCAGCCTTAAATGATCAGGGTGGAGTTGGTGCTGAACTTGGTTTTCTGTTTTTCTATGGGCAAGTTGGGGTTAACCCCCATCAGACCCACGTTTTGCTTATCGAACTCGTAACCTTCGTGTCGAAGGTTCTTTTAGTCGACAACCTACTCAGGAGAGCTTTTGCTCTTTAACGTGTGCTTGAACTCAGTTTCCCTATCCAGGGGACTGCGTTCCCCGCGTTGTCTACATTTGAAAGAGAGAGAGAGAGAGAGAGAGAGAGAGAGAGATGAAAGTGGATGGTGGGAAGCGAGGGAGGATTGGGGCGGGGAAGGGGAAGCGGGAGCGAGCTTCGTATTTCGCACAAAGGGAAGCGGCGAGGGTGCAGCGTTGTGTCCTTCGTGGGGATGCGCAGAAGAAGGCCGTCGCTTCCATCAAATCCCTCGTCTACGCCCCCTCCATCAGAAACAAGAAGGCCACATTCGCGCTCGTCTGCCAGACCCTCAAACGTATCTCCCTCTCTCTCCTATCAAATTAGTTTAAGTTTCGCAAAATCAATGAGTAGCAATTTTCTAGCACCACCCATTTGGTCTCTCTCTCTCTCTCTCGTGGACACACATACACACAGAGTTATTTATGCAGTAACGTATAATTGAATGATGACTTCCTGTTGTGCAGACCTTCCACTCCCGAAGAAGATATTGGCCTCGGCTAACATTCTGACCGGGAAACTGAAGGTATGGAACTTTTTGATTGGTTGATGACGAGAGAATTTTATGGCATTTTAACTTTTAGTTTTTATCTATGCTTAAATCTGGACATCTGGGAATGTTTCGGTTGCTGTTACTCACTTGTGGATTCTTCTTTCAGCGTCAGGAAGAACTTACCTACATAATCACATACGCTATTCTATTTGGAGAGGTGATCTACTTCTTGATGGTTATAAATGGCATTGAAGTTTCATGATCTCAGAATTTGATGTTGTTTATTTAGATAATAGTTTCCCTGTTTTGAAGTTTCTCATCATAGACAAAGAGCCTGGCAGTTTGGGTAATTTGGTGACCTGTTATTTTGTAACAATTAGTTGTATTGAAGGTTGTAGCAAATCGCCAACCCTCAGTTTGATAGCTTGCAAGTCATGTGCTTGTCTTGAACTTCATTTTTTTTGCATAGTACACCTTAGTTTTCCAATGGAAAAGTGACCTCAGAATTTGCATGGTTCTGTTTAAAACTTTAAACCTGTTCTTAATTGGATCTGCTATATTCTTTTGCTATTGTAGTTTTTGATATCTTATAATCTAAGTGTAAAATTCATGTTGTGCAGGCTACACCTTTAGTGAGCGTCACCGAACAACATCTCCTCTCTAAGAAGGATGTGTTGCAGTTAGCACTGGCAAAACTTTGTGCGAAGGAAAATGTGAACTGCCATACAGATTTATTAGCTGTGTACTGAACTTGGTACCGTTGTGAACTTGTACAAATAGAATTGGTACTACTGTATGGAATTGGTTAGGTTATGATTCCTTTCAATACTTACTTTATCTATTAAAGCATATAAAAAATCACGCAAAATGTGAACTATAAAACACTTGAGGATACCTTGTTTTGCGTTCTTTATAATTTTTCTGGCATTATGTAGAAGCTTTTGCTGGTTTCCGGTTGGTTAACTTCTTTGAAGCATATAATATAACTTAGTGCTTGTGGTTTGATTTTCATCTTTTGGTTCTGCACCCATCAATGTGCTTGAAATTGTTACACTCTACCTTCTTTTATTCTCTGATTGTTTTCTGTCAGAAGTTTTCAGATGATGTTGTTGGTGATGTGTTTTTCTTACTTTTTTTCTGATTTAGTAAATATGGATATGATCTGCAAATGTCAGCTAATCTCAGCTCCTTTATTGTTTTGGTCAATAGGAAGTTTTTCTGACATTGTCTCTGATACTGGTATCGATGAGGGAATGTTTCTGCTTATAACATGATTGTTTGGTGATCTACAATCTATTTTGGCATGCCTTCTGAAAGTGCCTGTTTTTCAACTATAACATTATATTCAGACTCTGATTTAAGTTATCATTTCCTTCCTCGTTTGGTTGCTCTAAGTCTGTGATGTTCTATCTTCTGTGATTTCTGATTCCAGCAATTGGTTCTTTCTGACTCCACAGGCCGTCCCAAACTTAGATCCACACTTAGATATGTTCGTGTTAATACATTGAAAATGGATGTAAAGCTGCATTTCATGGGCTCGAGAAAGAATACAAGGTAATACAATATAATTGCTCCTTTGAACACTATACTTGTGCTGGATGCAATATTCATCTTTATTATGTCTCTTGCTGCTAGTCATCCGAATTCTGAAGTGTGCTAGGGTATGAATAGCATAGATACTTTGTGCCCTTTAGCATGAACTTTGCTTACTCTAGCTTCCTACATCCAAGTACGAGATAGTGAACTCTTGTCATCAACTTCAGGATACTTTGTAGTGTATCACACGTATAGGTACCTGGATTGATACAATTCAGGTACTTGTATCGCAAAAAACCATCTATCATACCGTATCGAGGTGTATTGTACGATAAGGTGTGATACCGGCACCTTATCCCACGATACATCCCATATCATATGGTATATGGTGTCAGTTTTCAAAAACTGTATCTTTTTGAAAATCAAGTCCATGTATGGATTTAAACCTCTCTAGGCCAGCTTCTTTAGCCTCCTCTTGCATGCTTGCCTTTTTCTCTCACTAAAACTACCCATTATAACCTACTCCTAGGAAGGCCATGGATACACAGCTTGCGGGCTGTGCCATCCACCTTTCATAGGTGTGTAAAAATACCCCTCCAAAACAAAGTTGTGGTAATTCTAGGAGAGAATCACCCCCAACTGCAGGGAATACAAAATTTCCCATGCTTATCAGGTGATAAAACCCATGAGTCAAAACTAGGTAAACCCTTGGTAGCTCATCCCATGTTTTGGAGGGGTATTTTTACACACCTATGAAAGGTGGATGGCACAGCCCGCAAGCTGTGTATCCATGGCCTTCCTAGGAGTAGGTTATAATGGGGGTGTATGTCTAAAACATGAAACACCCCGGAATGACTCATGCCCCCTACTTCTATGGGTAACTCTATGACTCCTAAATGTTTGGATGCGTTTCCATCGTATCCTGTGATCACGATGGAACTCGGGTTTGGAGAGGTCAAGGAGACTCCTATTTTGTAGGCTATGTGTAGTGGAAGTATATTTAGACCTCCTCCGCCATCAACCAAACACTTGTCTAGAGGATGGTGATTCAATACCACCTCTATATGCAAGGCTTGGTTATGGTTTTGGTAGGGTTGTTCTAGCTCATCTTCCGAAAACACAGTGGGAGTTTTAGCACAAATGGGTGAGACTAGGAAGGAGAGGGACTCAGGGGTTATGGTTGGGTTAACCTTGGCCTTCTCTAAGATCTTTTCTAAAACTTGTCTATATCTAGGGGATGTTTGGATAAGCTCTAGGATAGACATGTTTATGGGAATCTTAGCAAGGTGATTTTCAAAATCGTATGGGGTTAACACATTGTTTTTACCCATGAGATGCGATGCTTTGGGAATGCATGATTTTGAAGGGCCGGGGATAACGACCACTTCCTTGCTAGCATCTTTTGCTAAGTGTAGGGGTTGGTAGATCCTTCCGGATCTAGTGACCTCGTCCACACCTTCCCTATGGCTCGTTCCTAGGTGGGCTCTAGTTTGATGCTTGGGAGCACCTCGAATCTCTAATAAGGCTCTAGCCGGGGGCGGGACTCTAAGCGCTCCCCGGATCACTACTTGTTTGACTTTTTTTATTACGAGCAGTGGTGTGTGACAAGTAGTGCGATCCGTATGCCATGCATGTTCCGAACCATTCAAATGAGAGGAGAGAGCATATACCTGCTTGTCCTTCCCCGAATAGATCGAGGGAATACAAAAACTTCTTAAAAAGGAGTCTTCTTTTTGAAAGAAAAAAAGAAAAAGAAAAAGAGAATACAAAAACTCCTAGAAAAAGAAGTCTTCCCCGAATAGATCGAGGGAATACAAAAACTTCTTAAAAAGGAGTCTTCTCTTTGAAAGAAAAAAAGAAAAAGAAAAAGAGAATACAAAAACTCCTAAATTTTGAAAGCCAATTTAAAGCCTTTATGAACCTTTAAATTCAAAATCCCCAAATTTTAAAGTTTAGACCTTCTGGGAGAATATTTCAAAATAAAGGTTTTAAATCCAAATAGCCCATGAGTTTCGAAGCAGGCGAAGACCCAATCCAGGCCGTGATTCCCGGAAAGAAGATAAAGAGTATCAAGATACGGATCAAGTTAATTCAGATTCAGATTGATTCCCAAAAGCGGAGAAGATTAAAGCATATCAAGTTCAAATTCAACAACTTATCCAAATGGAAGGTCAAGATCGATCAAATCCAGGTTTGTCCGATCAAGATGGGGCCAACTTGGAACCAAGACTCGAGGCCATGGTAACAAGCTCATTCAATTCGAGAAGATTTCAAGTGTAACTCAAAAGCAAAAGGTGGGAGCCGAATCAAAGAAAGAAGCGAATTCAAGTGGGTTGAAGTTTAAAGAAATCAGCCCAAACAAAACATGTTGCACATTGTAAGGTTGTTTAAAACCAACCGCATGCTCTAGGGCTACACCAAGCCATGGCACATATACCAGCCCATATGGGCTAGTCTGAATCGACTCAATGAAGAACTACAAGAAGCCGGTTTGGAGCGGATCAAATCCACCAAGCTAAAGCTCCAACCCGCCCCACAAGAAACCACTAGAACCAGCCCCCTTGGCCTATAAAAAGGCCCAAGAGGGGGGGGCGGGTTCCATAACTTGGAGATTGGAGAGAGAAGAGAGAGACCTTGGGTGGTGTGTGCTAGACTAGGTGCAGAAAATTTCAGCAAAGGGGGGACGTCTTCTAGTGAAGGGGAAGCTAGGTGAGAGCTTGTAGGAGTTGAGAAGGAAGGCCATCAAGAGGAAGGCCGGCTTCATCATTGAAATCCGGTCCTTCACATCCAAAACTCGTGTAAGACCTTTCTTACTTAATCTAAGTTTCATTCTCTTCCATTCAATTCATTAAATGGGGTTATATTAATGGAGTTTCATCTCCCCCCGAGTTGTAATAATCTAGCTTTGCTGCCATTTCAATTTCGTGGATGAAACACTATACACCCACATGCACGCCAAGTGTTTGCTTTAATGCTTCTCCCTTCCTATATGCTATATACCCTCTATACTTCTAACCCCCTCTATGTCTAAGCTATAAAGTACTTTCCATTCATTTATATTCCAGCAAATTTGCTTTAAGGGTTGTTGCATTTTAATTTCGTGTGGGTTATGCATCATTACATTTATAAAACAGAAAACTGGATTTCAGCATCTCTGCATATGTCTGTTTCCGCAATTTTAATTCTGTGATGCTTACTCCGATTGTCTCGAAATTTGGCACACTGTTTCCACACACATTTGGACACTCTGTATAAAATTGGCAAGATTTTAGGGCCGCTCAGCCACGTAATAAAAGCATATTAAGAACGACCAGATTTCTGCATCACTGTCTGCACAGTCGGATTTCCTGAAACATAGGTTGGGTAAAAGTCCCATATCTCTGTCCACAGGAGTCCAAATTAGTTGATTTTTGATGCATTGGAAAGCTAACATCCATAGCTTTCCAGCAACATCAAAATCATCAAAATCGGAGTTCTGAGCAGAGAGATACAGACTTATCTTTGAGTTTCTGTATTTCTGAAACAGAACTATTCCGAGTCAGTGAGGTGGTCTGAGTAGATTATTTGTTTCTGATTCAATACTGCTCCAAATGCAGATTCGAAAAAGGCTACAGTCTCTCCACACTACCAGCTTCGTCTGGTAAAATTTTGATAATTTTTGGAAGTCTGTAACGCTTTGAAAACTCCCCTAGAAAACAGCTCTGAAAACAAAATTCTCTGTTTTCAGCAACTTGTGTTTTTCCAAGTATTGAATCCGAGTGCACAAGTTCAACAAATTTTTCAAAGACACTTGTTTATGTAAAAGGGAATCATGTTTGCTGTAAAATGAAATTCCTAAGCACTCAACACTGACCCTTGAGCATCGGCTCAAGAAGGTGTGAGTGAAAAGATCCCGCTTGCACACAATCGCCTAGAAGTCTTACAAACATTTGCTAGTTTTGAACTAGCTGGCACGCTCGCGCAAGCGTAGGGGTGGAAAGTTTCATTTCAAGTTTGTCTCATAAACTTTGGAATGAGAATTTTCATGTCTACAGTGGTGAAGCTTTCTCTTGGCATTACCTTGCAATCTTTACAACATAAACTATATTTTTTTTTACAAATAAAGTAATCAATTTGTGTTTGTGATAAGCCACTCTTATAAGTAATTAAATGTTCATCTCATTTTTTGAAGATTGTATTGATTATAAATAGATCAAATGCCATAGCAAAATTTGAAATTTTCCTACCTTCCTTATTTATATCCCCAAAACCAAAGTTTCCATGAATACCGTGATATCCTAATGCCTCTTTACCGACATGTTGATTTAAGTCTCTTCCTAAACAAATCCTCTCCCTTTGTGGAATTCTTTGAATCACCTTATGTAACTCTTCCCAAAAAGCCGTCTTTATACTATCTTCTAGTCCTACTTGAGGTGCGTAAGCACAAACTATATTCAAAACCTCTGCTCCTAACACTAATTTCAACGTCATGATTCGGTCACCATATCGTTGTATGTCTACTATACTATCTTTTAAATCTTTATTTATGATAATACCAACTCCATTTCAAGCCTTTTCCTTACCTGAGTACCATAATTTAAAACATATATCCTCAATCTGCTTTGCTTTTTCCCCAACCCACTTTCTCTCTTGTAAACATAGAATATGAATATTTCTCTGAATCATAGTATCTACCACTTCCATTAGCTTACCGGACAATGTTCCAATATTCCAAAAACCAATATGAATCTTATTATCTAGGACTAACTTCCTTACCCCGCATTCGTCCATATTGAAAATGCGGAGACCCTCTCTATAATTTATTCACTACATTCGGGCGACAATGTAGTAGGACTAACTTCTTTACCTATACCCGTCCATGATGTAGGAACCCTCTCTGCAATTGATTCACTATGTCCAGGCAAAAATGTAGTGACCCTTGCTTACTATTCACTGCATTCGGGCTCTCCAACGCGTCACTAGGCGGGGACGCCCCAAAGCAATGCTCATAATTTGTGTAATCTATGCTACAAAAATCCGATAAAGTTTTACTCGGGCTGTCGGAAGCCTAACACAACCCTCCTCCTTTATCCGGGCTTGGGACCGGCCATGCAAGGGTGATCCCTTACATGGGCTGAGTTAATGGGAAGCTAAAACCTATAATAAAATGTTTTGCAGTTTAAACATATTAAGCAATGCAGTATTTTATGCATAAATTATTAACATCATTAAGGCACAAGAAAAAACAAGGCACTAATATATGATGGCACACTTGTCTCATAACTGAAAGATATGGTACCATGTAACCTGAGATCGAGGAGATTTATTTCCCATGACATACCTTTGAATACATGGAACTTTTGCAATCAACCTTTAGAAAGTTAGTATTGAAAACTTTAATATTTGGAACCTTAATTAAGGTCAGAACATGTACTGCTCACTGAGAGTTACAAAACGAAATACAGCAACCATGATAAATCAATAAGCCGGAAGCCGGTTCAAGAAGGCCTAAGTCGAAAAGATCTCACTTGTCCACAATCGTTCTTAGAAGTCAGAAAATCAGAATTTGTTAGTTTTGATAAACTAACTGGCACGCTCGTGCAACCCGACGTAGTTCGAGGGTTTGATTTCGAATCCCACGATTTGAAATAAAATCACGTCTACAACCACCCAACATCAACTTTTAGTTATGGATTTACAAATAAAAAAATGGATAAAGAAGAAAAGAGTGCATCGAGCTATTCAGACTAAGTGGTGGAACCTCAAAAGCGAGAAAGAAAGTATATTTAAACAGAAAGTCCTTAGGAGATGCTTGAAATTATGTTGGTACACCTTGTGATAGGTGAAATAATATGGCTATACATATTAGGAAAGTGGCAAAAGATGTGTTAGGTGAATCTAAGGGAGGTGTACTGGCACAAAAAGAATCTTGGTGGTGGAGTGAAGTAGTGCAAAATAAAATCAAGGCAAAGAGGGCATGTTAGAAATTACATTATGCTAAGAAAACTAGTGAAACTTTAGAGGCTTATAAGAAAGCAAAGAAGGAAGCGAAAAAGGTTGTCAGTGAAGCAAAAGCTAAAATTTGGGAGAATTTATATAAAAAACTCAATTCAAAAGAGGGTGAAAGAGATATTTTTAGGATAGCTAGGCTAGAGATAAGAAAACTAAAGATCTTAATTCTGTTAGATTCATCGAAGACGAAGATGAAAAATTCTAGTGGCAAATGATGATATAAGAAATAGATGGAAAAACTATTTTTATAAGCTTTGTAATAAAAATAAAGATGTTAGTATTAGCTTAGAAGAGTTAGCCAAATCAGAAAAGTATATAAACTATAATTTCTATCGACGTATTCAAAAGAATAAAGTCAAAGAGGCTCTTAAACATATGAAGGGTTGTAAATCGGTAGGACCATATAATATTCCTATAGAAGTTTGGAAAATCCTAGAAGACATAGGAATCACTTGGCTCACAAGACTATTTAATCAAATAAGAAGAAACCAAAAGATGCCCGAGGAATGGAGAGCGAGTACACTTATACCCATATATAAGAACAAAGGAGACATTCAGAATTGTGTGAATTATTGAGGTATCAAGTTAATGAGCCATACTATGAAATTGTGAGAAAGAATTATCGAACGTAGGTTAAGACAAGTATCGAGTACAACTGAGAATCAATTTGGATTCATGCCAAGTAGATCTATTGTTGAAGCAATTCACCTTTTGAGACGTCTTATGGAACATTTTAGAGCAAAATAGAAAGACCTTCACATGATATTTATTGATCTAGAAAAAGCTTATGATAGGGTACCGAGGGAGGTTCTTTGGAGAACTTTGGAAAAAAGAGGTATCCCATTGACATATATTAACCTTATAAGAGACATGTATGATGGTGCAAAAACATGTGTGAGGACTCATGAAGGAACGACAGACTTCTTTGAAGTTAATATTGGGTTACATCAAGGATCAACTTTAAGTCCATACTTATTTATAATGGTGATGGATGAGTTAACAAAACATATTCAAGATGAAGTACCTTGGTGTATGTTATTTGCAGATGACATTGTATTAGTGGAGGAGTCTAAGGAAAAAGTTAATAGAAAATTGGAACTATGGAGTGAAACATTAGAAAACAAAGGCCTCCGACTTAGTAGAACAAAGACAGAATATATGGAATGTAAGTTTGATCATTTGACTACTTCAGAAGACATAGAAATTAAAATTGGCACACATTGCATCCCCCAAAAGGAAAGTTTAAAATACCTAGAATCAATTTTTCATAGTGATGGAAGAATTGATGGAGATGTTATGCATAGAATTAATGCTGGTTGGTTAAAATGGAGAGGAGCATCAAGTATTCTTTGTGATAAGAAGATACCATTAAAGTTAAAAGGTAAATATAATAGAGCAGCAATTAGACCTGTCATGTTTTATGGTTCTGAGTGTTAGGCAATTAATCATAACATGTACAAAAGATGTCTGTGACTGAAATGAAGATGTTGAGATGGATGAGTGGTCATACAAGAAAGGACTGTATACATAATAGGTTATTAGAAACAAATTAGGAATGACACCAATAGAGGATAAAATGGGAGAATATCATTTAAGATGGTTTGAATATATAGGAAGAAGAGCAAAAGAAGAACCTGTAAGAAGGTTAGAAAAAGTAAATTTTGAAAGTATTAAAAGAGGTGGAGGACGACCACAAAAGTGTTGGAAAGAAACAATAAAGAATGATCTAGCCTGCTAACATGGCACATGATAGGGCTTTGTGGAAACAAAGAATCCATGTAGCCGATCCCATCTGGTATGGGAAAAGGCTTAGTTGTTGTTGTTGTTTTAGCTTCCCATAAATATAATTCTCCATTCTTATTGCAATACAACCTCTACAGGCTTTACTGTATTGCCTTGCATGTTTCAGTTACTATAGCATCTTTGTATTCTTTTAAATTTTGCTCATCTTGATTTTATGGAAGCTTACGTGGCCCTACAGACAGATCAACTTGGTGTTTTTTATCTTTCCATCATATGTATGTTCTCTTTCTCTGTTTGTTGTGCAATAAACTGTGAATTCTGCTTTTCAAACACAATTACACAGGTCCGCGCTATTCTTTTGGATCCTTCATGCTCTGGTTCGGGAACTGCTACTATTCGCTTGGACTGTTTGCTTCCATCATATGGCACAGGTTGTTGGCGCCTTTGAATACATGATAATGTGGTTTTTTGTCTGCGTTCTTCAATAATGAATTCACATGTTGGTTATTTATTATGCCCACATTTATCCTGAAAGTATCTTCAATAATGCATTAATGGAAGAGCGAGCAGCCCGCAAATTGGATCAGGAAGAAGCTGCTGTGGCGGAGGAGGATTCCGTGCTTTTGAGGACCTCAGAAGACGTTGCTGCTGGTCCTTTGCCTGACCGGTGAATTTCGATCCGTAAACCTTGTAGGATTCATTAGAAAGATAACAATTTAACCTGGGATCATATAATAATAACATAGGCTCATTCTGAGATTTTCCGTGGCAAAGATTCTTGCTTCATCCATCTTTTTCATATATTTTTCCCTTGGAGGAAATCTCATCCACGAAAACAATGAGGCCCTTTACTCTATTTTTTTTTAGGAATACCATGTTGTTGTCTGGGTGTAACATAATCGCCTGAATTCTCTCTCTATTCAAATTTTGCTAAATTTGAGTTAGGGGTAATTGTTTCATGTATGCTTCCTCAATGCACTTAATTTGAGATAGGGGAAATCTCACCCTTCTTTGCTTACCTTTTTCACTGTTGGCATCTGATGGTTGACGATTGTTTGTCAAATCTTGATTTGTAGTATGAAACAATAGCGTTCGCATATGTCTAGGCATCTTTGATTATGAATCGAGCTTTTCCCACTATGTGCGTTGTCTGCCCTAGTTTGAAGTGCATATTGTTCAACAGTAGTAGTATTGTCCTTCTCAAGATTTCTACGATCTTCTTCTTGAATTAATAAGGAATAGACTGTTCCAAGTGAAGGAAGTTCTTCTCGGCCTAAAATGTTGATCTTTATAGATTAAAATCCTACAACAAGTCAAATACTTTCTTCTTTTCATTTTTCACATTCCTTTCACTGTAACAAGATGAACACTTAATATTCATGTAGAAAAGGAGTTAATCCCAAAGCCGCGAAGTTCCTTTGCTATATTCTTTTTTCTAGAATATGCTTTAGACACAATACACTAAATGTCATGGACAAATTCAAGAAACATAAAAGTTTTTGCAATAGATAAAATTATAGATTGGAGCAAACAAAACGATATCAAGACGTCTTCCCTTTACACGCTCGATCTTTGAAGCCATAATGTGAAAGCAGTGATTTATTTTTGTTATTGGAGGCCATTTTCTTGGGATACCATAGTCCTTTGATGAATTAGAGAAAAGGGCGACCTATATGGGCAGTTTGTTTGTGTAGGTTACTTTCCTGTTCAAAACTACAATAGCTGGTTAGGACACAGGTTCGTACTGATCCTTGTTGTGGCAGATGAACTATAAGTTTTACGTTGATTTAGCACAAAAGGCAACCAAAAGCTGTGGGAGATAAAACGTTCAAGCTGTGCTCAAGCATGTTTTGTCCAGTAGAATTCTTTTCCATTGAAACAAGGCTGGGATGATTCTCACAAGGTCCTTCCTAAACCAAGACTTCTCACATAGCAAGTGGGTCAGGTACTGCATTTATTAGTTGCCGTTGTGAACTATCTTAAAAGGTTCCTGCAAATCTTTGTCAAATCCTTCAAAATGCATTATGCCTTAAGAAGTGAAAATCTTTACTTGTATTTTGTGCATAATAGTTATGGTTATGTCTTATATATTTTCTTTGATTGCTTTTGATCGTATTTGTAAGAATGTCATTAGTGTATTGCATTTTGACGTTGATGTTCCTGCTTTGCAGACCTCTCTGGTCTCATTAGTTCCTGTTCATGTAATTACAGGTCATGCCAGTAATACAATAGATTTTGAGTGTGCTAGAAAACTATCCGCCTTCCAGAAGAAGGCACTCGCCCATGCTTTGTTTTGTACGTATAATCACTTAAATCTCCTTATTCTCTGTTATGACTCTTGGACATTCTTGTTTTTTTCAACTTCTGCACATTCTTTTTATTTAATCAAAGATAGGAACTTCATTCAAGAAGAAGAAGATAAAAACATGCTCGAGTAGCATACAATCAAAGGAAATCTCCCAACAAGAAATTCATAAAATTTACATTATAAAATGTCAATAAAGAAGAAACTGGAAAATCACACGCACAACAGTAGTGTCCACCTTGTCAAGGCACCACTATAAGCTCCTACTGAGATATTGCAGATGCCCACAATATGATTTGTTCCGGCCACACTATGCATCCTCTCTTTTTCACTCTAGTAGAGGAGAGAGGGAATGAAGGACAGAGGAGGAATTGCAGGGAGTCAATCGGTAGGAAGCACAACATTATCGCTGTAAATCCTGTGGATTTCCTTTCAAAGTATCCATCAGCTGGGATTTTCATTTGGAAAGAGGAACCACTGTGTGCTTTCTGCAATTCACCTTATGTAACTCGTGTGTTCTTTATATCCCATGTGCCAAGATGGCGATTCTTCTGAAACTGGAAATCTGCGGGTATAATTTCTGCTAAATAAAATCTGTTATATTTTCTTGTCGCATCGTTTTCATTCAAATTCTCAAGAATCTCAACATTTTTTGTTCCCTATGTTCTGAAGATTTTATTAGAACAAAACAAACTTTAAAACTTCGCTCATGCAAGGGATCACCCTTGCATGACCGGTCCCAAGCCCGGATAAAGGAGGAGGGTTGCGTTAGGCTTCCGAGAGGCATAAAACTTTGTTGGACTTATTTATCATGGATTCTACAAATTATGATAGGGCTATGTGGAAACAAAGAATCCATGTAGCTAACTCCATCTAGTATGGGAAAAGGCTTAGTTATTGTTGTAAAACAAACTTTAAATAAGCAGGTTTCTTGTTGCAACATCTCCAAATTTTGGCAAGATCCATGGTTTTCTCACAAATGGCTCCTCGGCTTGCCCACTGATTCTTGGAGTTTTTATGGAATGAACTCCCATATTGGGCGTGAGAACAAGGGAATGGAGTTCTATAGGTCTCCATTAAAAGTTAGTGATTTTATGTTTATTGAATGAGAATCCATAATGAAACTATAAAGGAAAACACTGGTGTACACGACACGAATAGACAATTCAGTGAGATGTGCTTAAAGTGCTTTAGACATTTGGAGACAGCCAAATGAAGTTTTATTGTGAAGGTGTGAGAAGTTAGGTGTTTGAGCAGGCAGGGAAATGCAAAAGATTTTGCAAGAAAACCATACGATATGCCTATGACTCATGATCGATCACTAGAGCCACTAAGAATCCATGTTGCGATTAGAGAGTTGCACATAGTGTGGGGAAAGGCTTGCTTTTTTTGGTTTGGGCTTTGAATGTTTATTTAATACCACAATCGGTTGCTTATCTGATAATTTGGCGATAGCAGAAAGATCAGTAGGTGGTTGTAGATTTGAACATCTTTTTTAAAATTTGAACATCTAAGTTCAAATTGTCATAAATTCTTCACTTTAATCTTTGTAGTTCCTTCAGTGGAGAGGGTAGTCTACAGTACATGCTCCATCTATAAGGAAGAGAACGAAGATGTTGTCGGTTCAATTCTCCCACTAGCTGAGTCCTAAATTTTCGATTGGAAACACCGTTCTCTCAGTGGCCTTATCGGGGTCTTCCTTTGTTTGATGGTGGTGAGTTTTGCAATTATACTTCCTTTTTAGTGTGTAGGTACCCCACTGTTGAGAAAGTCAAGTTGTCGTATACATTAAGAGTGTCTTATTTCAGTCTATGTTCAGTCCATAATGTATAGATTAGGAGTTGTATCCCAATGGATCAGATTCTGATCCATTGGGACCCAAGTCATAGTAAATACTTATTAGGGGTAATATGATCTTTCAAGTTATAAGGCTTATTATAAATCAAGTGGCTGTCATTAGGGTTAGAAAAGAGGGAAACCGTGAGGTGGTGGACGGCTGCCAAGGAGGAGCCGCCCAGCCCTAGTTTTGTATCTTTTCAAACTTCAATGAAAGAATGATGTTTCTTGTTTAAATCCAACATGGTATCAGAGCCTATTGAGGCCTACAAACAATCACTCGAAGGAGAAAAACAGGAAAAAGGGTTTCTTCTAGCAAAGAGATAAGTATTTCTCATAGTTTTCGTGGTATTTCTTATTTGAAGTTCAGTTTTGTGTTGGATTCTCAAATATTATCGCAACAGGCTTGATTTATTCTTCATGATTTGTTATCAATATCACTTTATTGTCTTTGGGAAACACAATATGGAAAAAGAAAAGATAATTGAAGGACATGAATCTAATTCCTCGGATAAAGGAGAAGTATTTCAAATCACGAATTTGAAGTTAGATGGAAAGAATTATCTGCAATGGGCTAGATCAATTGAATTGGCAATTATCGCAAAGGGGCGTTGGGATTACTTGACCGGTGAGATATCTCCACCCCCAATTACAGATCCTCTTTATCTTCGATGGCGTAGGGAAAATGCACTGGTGATTATCTTCGATGGCATAGGGAAAATGCACTGGTGAGTGCTTGGCTTATCCAATCCATGACTCCATCTATAGGCAGCACATTCATGTTTCTGGAAACTGCTCGGGACATTTGGCTAGCAGTTCAGGACGTGTATGCTCAACGGAAGAATATTGCTAAGAAGTACGATCTCAGTGAAAAGATTCGCAAATGCAGGCAAGGAGGTAGAACAGTCAGTGAGTACTATGCAGAACTCAGGGGACTCTGGGAAGAACTTCAAGTTTACTTCAAGACAAAATGTCAAAGTTACACACAGGAATCAAATGAAGAGTTTGAAGAACGCAAAGTATTCGACCTATTATGGGCATTTCATCTGAGTATGAGGCAGTGAAGAACAACATTCTTAGCAGGGAAGAGCTTCCATCCTTAAGCATAGTTTATTCACTGTCTTCTTCGGGAAGAAGACAGAAAACTTTTGGATAAAGACACTAAACTCAATTCAGAAAATACAGCTTTCGTAGGAAGGATTGTGTATACTCCACCATTCGCTAGGGGGCGAGGTGGTTATGGCAGAGGCAGAGGAAGAGGAAGATCTGGTTTTTCATCTGAAGAAAGAGATAAACTAACTTGTACTCATTGTGGAAAACCATGCCACACGAAAGAAACATGCTGGGAATTAGTAGGAAAACCTACTTACTTTCAGAACAAAACTAATAAGGCTTATTTTAGCAGTAATCAGACTGAAAAACCAAAAGCAGAAGAGAGTGCAGCGTCATTGGCAGACATGAGAAAGGAAATTGAGCTGTTGAAGGCCCGTTTAACAGAGTCACAAGTTCCATCTACATCCTCTCAAAGTGACTCACAAGCTACTATTGCCTATCCATTCTCATTCTTGACCCAGGGTAATATAAGTCCCTCTTATTCTCGAATATGGGTTATTGATTCTGGGGCTATTGACCACATGGTCAATCACAGAGATTTCTTTACTCACTATGAATTGATTCAGGAAAAGGTTAATATCAAGCTAGCAGATGGTTCTTAGACTCCAATAGTGGGAAAAGAGAGTATTATTACATCTTTTGGCATGCTAAAAAATGTTTTACATGTCCCAAACATCTCAGTGAATTTATTGTCTGTTTTTGCTATGACACAAGATCTGAAATGTCGTATAATTTTTTATTCTAGTGGATGTGTCTTTCAGGAACAGAGGACGGGGATAATCTTTGGTCAGGGTAGTACTAGAAGAGGCCTCTATGTGTGTGAGGATACAAAAAGAACGACATTACACTCCACGGTCATTACAGAGAAACAGAAGGAAGACATACCTCGTTGGCACAGAAGACTAGGACATTTACCTTTTTTCAAAAATAAAGATGTTATTACCTGAGTTTAGAGATTGTAACAATTTGAATTTGAAGTGTGACACTTGCCAAAAGGCGAAACACCATCGTATTTCCTTTCCTTTAAATGAAGAAAAATCTTTGATTCCATTTGAAATTGTTCATTCAGATATTTGGGGACCTTGTTCTACTACATATGTGCATGGTTACAAGTATTTTGTTTCATTTATCGATGATTGTACTAGATTCACTATGCTATATCTCATGAAGACTAAAGAAGAAGTGAAGAATATCCTTCCTGTTTATTGTCAGTTTGTGAAGACTCAGTTTCAACATACTATAAAAGTATTTCATAGTGATAATGGGGGAGAATTTATGTCTCAATCCCTTCATTCATACTTTCTACAGCATGGAATTCTCCATCAAACTTCATGTGTATACTCTCTCCAACAGAATGGTGTTGCTGAAAGGAAAAATAGACATATTCTAGAAGTAGCTAGAACTCTCTTACTTGGAGGTAATGTGCCAAAATGTTATTGGGGTGAAGCAATGCTAACTTCAGTATTTCTTATCAATCGTATGCCAAGCAGAATTCTTAATGGAAACACTCCATTTCATCTATTATGTCCTACTCAGAAACAATTTCATCTTATTCCAAGAATATTTGGCTGCACATGTTTTGTTCATGTCTATCATGGAGTAAGAGATAAATTAGATGCTCGATCGATCATATGTATTTTTCTTGGATACTCTTCTACTCAGAGCGTCATTACTTGATTCAGTGCTGATTTGATCCATAAAAACACTCAAACATTCGTTTGGGATTGAATCGAAATCATACAGAAAATTCTGCTGGAAAATTTCTGCAGATTTTCCGATTCGATTATGGACCGCTTAAGTTGGTTGAAAAGAAGTGGAATCTATTTCAATCCAACGAGATTCTACCCAAGTGTGATAGGATACACTCACTTGGGAGAATCGCAGACGAAACCATTCGGAATTCGTTGCTAAAGAGGACCGAAAAACCAAAAAATTCAAAAACAGAACTTCTGCGGTAATCTGTGAAGAACGTGTTGGTGTTTGAAAATTTTGGACTAACAAAGCTGTTTTTAGTGCCAAAACACCAAGTGCAGGGTTAGGAGCACACGGGACAGCAGTCTCTTGCCGGAAAAATCGAAGAAATCCGCCGGAAAAAGCCATTTCCAGAAGTTGCAGCAGACGGGTATAGAAACTGCAGATATGGATTTTTGCCGTTTTGCGTCGCTGATTTGAAGGGGCAATTCTGGTCGGAATTCTCTGAAATTTGGTGTGTGTGTTCTCTGTACATCCGAGAAGTTCACAGTGTATTTGAATTTTGTAATCGGTGTCTGTATGGGTGCTAAATCGTGTCTGTAACTTGGTCAAAAACCAGCTGTGCAAAATCTGTTTTTCTGCAACAGTCAGGTTCGGGTCCTTGTTTTCTGATTTTTGTTGGGACTGTTGTGCCCCAATCTCGCGTCTGTAACTTGTAATAAGTTCAGCATAAGTGAAATATGGGGAAGAACAGGAAGGGAGCCGCGAAGTATGCTGGTTCCTCCCATCGAACGGAAGTCGAAAACGTCTTGGTTCAGATTCTGCAGAGACTTGATTCGATGAAGTCACCCAAGTGGAAATGCAGCAAAACCAGGATTCTTTGAAGGACAGCCAAGCCCAACTAGCTGTGCAGGTGGCACGGTTGCAAAAGCAGCCCATGCATGTCTTCACCGAGCCGGAGGTCCGACAGCACGAGCCTAGTCCTGGTTCGTCGATTGGTTTGCGTGATACGGCACGCGATTCTAACTTTGCTTGCTCAAAACTGAAAGTTCCAGAACCAGCACCGTTTGGAGGGGTTCGAGATTGGAAAGTCATCGAAAATTACCTATGGGACTTGGAGAGATACTTGAGCGTATCTCAGGTGGCCGAACATAGTCGTGTGCTTGTGGCTACCCTGTTTTTGAGAGACGACACAAAGGTTTGGTGGCACACCCGTGAGGTTGTTGCCGCTAATGGTGGTGCAACTCTTTCATCTACATGGGAAGAATTTCGCAACGAACTAAGGAGTCAGTTCACGCCCACAAATAGCAACCACAGAACTCGGGAGCTTCTAATGAAGCTCAAGTGCACGGGTACTCTCCATGAGTACGTGCAACGGTTCAACTCATTGCTTCTAGACGTTTAAGACATGACCGAGGTGGATAAAATGTTCTACTTTGAACAAGGACTTCAACCATGGGCTCAGGTTGAACTTAGGCGAAGAAGCCCTTCAACCATAATAGAAGCCATGGCAGCTGTGGAGAACTTTGTAGACCTACGTTCCACAAGGAATGAGGATTCTAAGAAGAAGGATAAGAAACACGAATCGGGAAAAGGGAAAAATAAGAAATGGAAGAAAAAGAAAGGTTCGCCCGAAGGTTCGAAGGAAGGTTCAGGGGGATCTAAGAAGGGTAAGGATGGCTCACGAAAAGAGGCTAAACCCCAAGGGACTTGTTTCATATGTCAAGGGCCTTAACGTATGAGGTTTTGTCTGAAAAAAGTTAAGATAGCCGCCATCACTACCGAAGAAGAGACGGCGGGCGCCAACCCTAGCTCTAGTGCCCAAGCCGCCTCCTTCCAACTCTTAGGAGCAACGTGTGTAAGAGATGAACCCCGACAAAGCTTGATATTTGTCGAGACACACATAGGCACCGCTGTGGTACGTGCCCTAGCTGATACAGGGGCTTCCCATTCGATTATCTCCACCGAACTAGCCTCACAGTGGGGGTTAAGGCTAGAACGTTCTGAACAAAGGTTGAAGACGGTCAATACGAACGCCAATAGAGTAGCTGGTGTAGCAAGAGCATGCCGAGTTCAAATTGGATGTTGGAATGGTAGTTTAGACTTCATAGTTAGCACGATGGATGACTTTGGAGTAGTGTTGAGTTGTGACTTCTTTCGTGCAGCCAAGATGATGGCCGCACCACACCTTGGTGGATTGGTGTGTATGGATCCCTCGTAGCCTGGGTTTGTACCTCAATGTGACCCAGGTAAGGCTCCCAAAAACCTGACCTACGGAGCAATGTACTTATCAGCCATGCAACTGAAAACCGGCCTACGAAAAGGACACCCCACGATACTTGCAGTTTTGAGAGAAGATGAGCGGGAGCCAGGGGAGAACGAGATCCCACAGGAGATCGAGCATGTATTGCTCTCATTCCAGGATGTTATGCCACCAGAACTCCCAAAAAGTCTACCTCCTAGGCGGAAGACCGACCATCAGATAGTGTTGGAATCAGGGGCAAAGGTGTCGTTCCAAGCCGCATATAGGATGAGCCCTCAGGAGTTAGAGGAGCTAAGGAGACAGTTGGGGGAGCTCCTGGAAGCTGGTATGATACAACCTTTTAAGTCACCTTTTGGTTCACCAGTGTTATTTCAAAAGAAGACAGATGGTTCCCTATGAATGTGCGTAGATTACCGGGTACTAAACAAAGTAACGGTAAAGGACCGTTACCCGATCCCTTTAGTAGCTGATCTCTTCAATAGACTCAGAGGAGCGAAGTGGTTCACGAAATTGGACCTTAGGTCAGGCTATTGGCAAGTGAGGATAGCACCTGGGGATGAGGCCAAGACGGCCATGGTGACACGGTATGGGGCGTATGAGTTCCTTGTGATGCCTTTTGGGCTCACGAATGCGCCTGCGACCTTCTGTAGACTGATGAACGAAGTGTTGGCTGGATTCCTTGATGAATTTGTGGTTGTATACCTTGATGATATTGTGGTCTATAGTTGAAGCTTAGAGGAGCACATCCGACACCTCACAGAAGTCTTCGAAAGACTTAGATCACACTCCTTATATGTGAAAAAGGAGAAAAGTGAATTTGCAAGGAACACTATCACATTCTTGGGACATATCATTGGCGAAAGTGAGATCCGCATGGACCCCAAGAAAGTCCGTGCTATTGAGAGTTGGGAGAGTCCCCGAGATGTGGGTGAGTTACGAAGCTTTCTGGGTTTAACAAACTATTATCGGAAATTCATCCAAGGTTTCTCGAAGATTGCTTCACCCTTAACCGAGTTGTTGAAGAAGGGGAGAACTTGGGAGTGGACGCCCAAGTGCGTAGAATCCTTTGAAGAACTCAAAAACCTAATATGTAAGGAACCTGTGCTACGCCTTCCAGACTTCACAAAACCTTTTGAGGTACACACGGATGTTAGTGACCAAGCACTCGGTGGTGTTCTAACCCAGGATGGGCATCCCATAGCTTTCGAGAGTAGGAAGCTGAAGGACGCGGAGACTCGGTATCCCGCGCATGAAAAGGAATTGCTGGCAGTCGTACATTGCCTTCAGATCTGGAGAGTTTACCTCCTAGGAACCCACTTCACTGTTCGTACTGATAATGTGGCAAATACCTTCTTTAAGACTCAAAAGAAGCTCAACATGCGACAAGCATGCTGGCTTGAGACCTTAGAATAGTATGATTTCGACTGGGTGTATCGACCGGGCAAGGAGAACGTTGTTGTTGATGCATTAAGTCGAAAGAAGGTAGAGACCCTTTGTGCCATTACCAGGTTACGTGGGGAGATGTATGATCGAGTAAGGCAAGTCATCCAACAAGATACCTCGTATATGCAGCTAATGACTCAAGTAAAGAATGGTGTGACAGATAAGTATGATATTAGGGATGGCTTGGTTTGGACCAAGACTCGACGACTGTTCATACCTGAAGCAGGTGACTTGAGACAAACGCTTATGAGGGAGGTACATGATGCAGAGTACGCTGGACATCCGGGGATAGATCGTACCATCGCCCTTCTTACACGCGGGTATTATTGGCCCCGCATGGTGCGCGATGTAGTTGATTATATACGGATGTGTCCTACCTGTCAGCAGGACAAAGTGGAGCATCGGCGACCCGCAGGGTTGCTCCAACCTCTTCCAATCCCAGAGAGGTCGTGGAAGTCAGTTTCCATGGACTTTATTTCAGGCTTACCTCGGGTAGACGACTTTGAGATGATCCTAGTGGTGGTGGATCGCTTCTCGAAGTACGGTATATTTAGGCCAGCACCTCGAGAGTGCAGTGCGAAGGATATTGCATGCCTATTCTTCAAAAATGTGGTGAAACATTTTGGAGTGCCGGAAGAGATCATCAGTGATCGTGATGCTCGCTTTACGAGTCGGTTTTGGATTGAGTTATTCAGACTGATGGGAACCCGTCTCCTGTTCTCATCATCCCAGCATCCGCAGACCGACAGACAGATGGAACGACTCAACGCGATGCTTGAAGAATATCTACGCCACTACGTTTCAGCGAGTCAGAGAAACTGGCTCTGACACCATGTAAGGGATCACCCTTGCATTGTCGGTCCCAAGCCCGGATAAAGGAGGAGGGTTGTGTTAGGCTTCCGACAGACAGCGTAAAACTTCGTCGAATTTCTACAACATGGATTACAAAAGTTATGAGCATTGCTTTGGGGTGTCCCCGCCTAGCGACGTGCTGCAGAGCCCGAATGCAGTAGGAAGTAAGCAAGGGCCACTACATTTTCTCGAATGTAGTGAATCAATTGCAGAGAGGGTTCCCACATCATGGACGGGTGTGGGTAAAGAAGTTAGTCCCGCTACATTGCCACCCGAATGTAGTGAAAAATTTTCAGAGAGGGTCTCCGCATTTTGATTATGGATGGATGCAGGGGGTAAGGAAGCTAGTCCTAGATAATAAGATTCGTATTGGTTCTTGGAATATCGGAACATTATCGGGTAAGCTAATGGAGGTGGTAGATACTATGATTCGGAGAAAGATTCATATTCTATGTTTACAAGAGACAAAATGAGTTGGAGAAAAAGCAAAGGAGATAGAGGATACAGGTTTTAAATTATGGTACTCAGGTAAAGAAAAGGCCCGAAACGGAGTTGGTATTATCATAAATAAAGATTTAAAGGAGAGTGTAGTAGACATACAACGATATGGTGACCGAATCATGACATTGAAATTAGTGTTAGGAGTAGATGTTTTGAATATAGTTTGTGCTTACGCACCCCAAGTAGGACTAGAAGATAGTATAAAGACAGTTTTTTGGGAAGAGTTAGATAAGGTGTTTCAAAAGATTCCACAAAGGGAGATGATTTGTTTAGGAGGAGATTTAAATGGACATGTCGGTAAAGAGGCATTAGGATATCAAGGGATTCATGGAAACTTTGGTTATGGGGATATAAATGAGGAAGGTAGGGAGATTTTAAATTTTGCTATGTCATTTGATCTCTTTATAGTCAATACAATCTTCAAAAAACGAGATGAACATTTAATTACTTATAAGAGTGGCTTATCACAAACACAAATTGATTACTTTATTTGTAGAAAAAAAGATAGAGCGTGTTGTAAAGATTGTAAGGTAATTCCAGGAGAAAGCTTAACCACCCAACATCGACTTTTAGTTATGGATTTACAAATTAAAAAAATGGACAAAGAAGAAAAGAGTGCATCGAGCTATTCGGACTAAATGGTGGAACCTCAAAAGCAAGAAAGAAGATATATTTAAACAAAAAGTCCGTCAAGGAGATGTTTGGAATTATGTTGGCACACCCTGTGATATGTGGAACAATATGGCTATACATATTAGGAAAGTGGCGAAAGATGTGTTAGGGGTATCTAAGGGAGGTGTACCGGCACAAAAAGAAGCTTGGTGGTGGAGTGAAGTAGTACAAAATAAAATCAAGGCAAAGAGGGCATGTTACAAATTACATTATGCTAAGAAAACTAGTGAAACTTTAGAAGCTTATAAGATAGCAAAAAAGGCCGTTAGTGAAGCAAAAGCTAAGTTTTGGGAGGACTTATATAAAAAACACAACTCAAAAGAGGGTGAAAGAGATATTTTTAGGATAGCTAGGGCTAGAGATAAGAAAACTAAAGATCTTAATTATGTTAGATGCATAAAAGACGAGGATGAAAAAATTCTAGTGGCAAATGATGATATAAGAAATAGATGGAAAAACTATTTTTATAATCTTTTTAATGAAAATAAAGATGTTAATATTAGTTTAGGAGATTTAGCTAAGTCAGAAAAGTATATAAACCACAATTTCTACCGACGTATTCAAAAGAATGAAGTCAAAGAGGCTCTTAAACATATGAATAGTGGTAAATCGGTAGGACCCGATAATATTCCTATAGAAGTTTGGAAAATACTAGGAGAAATAGGAATCACTTGGCTCACAAGACTATTTAATGAAATATGGAAAAACCAAAAGATGCCCGAGGAATGAAGAGCAAGTACACTTATACCCATATATAAGAACAAGAGAGACATTCAAAATTGTGTGAATTATCGAGGTATCAAGTTAATGAGTCATACTATGAAATTATGGGAAAGAATTATCGAATGTAGGTTAAGACAAGTATCAAGTACAAGGGAGAACCAATTTGGATTCATGCCAGACATATCTACTATCGAAGCGATTCACCTTTTGAGATGTCTTATGGAATATTTTAGAGCAAAAAAGAAAGACCTTCACATGATATTTATTGATCTAGAAAAAGCTTATGATAGGGTACCGAGGGAGGTTCTTTGGAGAACTTTGGAAAAAAGAGGTATCCCATTGACATATATTAACCTTATAAGAGACATGTATGATGGTGCAAAAACATGTGTGAGGACTCATGAAGGAACGACAGACTTCTTTGAAGTTAATATTGGGTTACATCAAGGATCAACTTTAAGTCCATACTTATTTATAATGGTGATGGATGAGTTAACAAAACATATTCAAGATGAAGTACCTTGGTGTATGTTATTTGCAGATGACATTGTATTAGTGGAGGAGTCTAAGGAAAAAGTTAATAGAAAATTGGAACTATGGAGTGAAACATTAGAAAACAAAGGCCTCTGACTTAGTAGAACAAAGACAGAATATATGGAATGTAAGTTTGATCATTTGACTACTTCAGAGGACATAGAAATTAAAATTGGCACACATTGCATTCCCCAAAAGGAAAGTTTTAAATACCTAGAATCAATTTTTCATAGTGATGGAAGAATTGATGGAGATGTTACAAATAGAATTAATGCTGGTTGGTTAAAATGGAGAGGAGCATCAGGTATTCTTTGTGATAAGAAGATACCATTAAAATTAAAAGGTAAATATTATAGAGCAGCAATTAGGCCTGCCATGTTTTATGGTTTTGAGTGTTGGGCAGTTAATCATCAACATGTACAAAAGATGTCTGTGACAGAAATGAAGATGTTGAGATGGATGAGTGGTCATACAAGAAAAGACCGTATACATAATGAGGTTATTAGAAACAAATTAGGAGTGGCACCAATAGAGGATAAAATGAGAGAACATCGTTTAAGATGGTTTGGACATATAGAAAGAAGATCAAAAGAAGAACCTGTAAGAAGGTTAGAAAAACTAAATTTGGAAAGTATTAAAAGAGATAGAGGACGACCACAAAAGTGTTGGAAAGAAACAATAAAGAATGATCTAGCTTATTGGGAGTTAACTGCTAACATGGCACACGATAGGGATATGTGGAAACAAAGAATCCATGTAGCCGACCTCGTCTAGTATGGGAAAAGGCTTAGTTATTGTTGTTTTGTTTGTACTCTTCTACTCAGAAGGGATACAAGTGTTATGACCCTGTAAAAAGGAAAGAATATGTCACAATGGATGTTACATTTCATGAAGATATTCCATTTTATAAGATTGCAGAAATAGCTCCATAAGATATGCCATCATCATTGGTGCTACCTCTTCCACCAATTGAAGTTCAGCCAGTGAAAGAGAGTGGAGGTGAAGAGATGATCTAGCTAAAGGTTATAATCAAGAAGATGCATAGATTATGAAGAAACATATGCTCCCAGTAGCTAGATTAGAAGCCATTAGAATGCTACTTGCATATGCATGCATCATAGATTTTAAACTATTTCAAATGGATGTCAAAAGTGCCTTTTTAAATGATTTTATACAAGAAGAAGTGTATGTGGAACAACCTCCTAGTTTTGAAAACTTTGAACTACCCAACCATGTTTTTAAATTGAAAAAAATGCCTTGTATGGCTTAAAACAAGCTCTAGAGCTTGGTATGAAAGGTTGAGCAAGTTCCTTTTGGAAAATGGCTTTTCTAGAGGAAAGGTTGACACTACTCTTTTCATCAAGCATAAAAAGCATGACATTCTTCTTGTTCAAATATATGTTGATGATATTATATTTGGTGCTACTAATGACTCTCTTTGTAAAGAATTTGCTAATATTATGCAAAGTGAGTTTGAGATGTCCATGATGGTGAACTCAACTTCTTCCTTGGTCTCCAAATCAAGCAAACAAGGGATGAGACTTTCTCATAAGTCAATCAAAATATTACAAGGAGTTGCTCAAGAAGTTTGGAATGGAGGTGCCAAGCAAATGGCTACACCAATGGGCACTTCTTGTTACTTGGACAAGGATGAAGGAGATAAATCTGTAGAAATTACAAAATATAGAGGTATGATAGGCTCACTCCTTTATCTTATAGTAAAGTAGGCCAGATATTATGTTTAGTGTGTGCATGTGTGCTAGATTTCAAGCAAATCCTAAAGAATCACACCAAAGTGCTGTTAAAAGAATCATGAAATATCTAATAGGCACTTCACAAATGGGATTATGGTACCCTAAAGGTGCTTCTTATAGCTTAATTGGGTATATTCGATTCTGATTTTGCTGGATGCAAAATGGATAGGAAAAGCACTATGGGACATGCCACTTGCTTGGAAGCTCACTAGTTTCTTGGCATAGCAAGAAACAAAATAGTGTGGTATTGTCTACAGTGAAGTTGAATATGTTGAAATAGTTGTTGGAATTGTTTGCTCAAATCCTTTGGATGAAGCAACAACTTCTAGACTATGGTCTTAAGCTTGATCACATCCCTATAAGGTGTGATAATACTAGTGTAATTAATTTGTCCAAAAATCCTATTTTGCACTCAAGAACAAAGCATATTAGTGGCTGTCATTAGGGTTAGAAAAGAGGGAAACCGTGAGGTGCTCGACGGCTGCCAAGGAGGAGCCACCCAGCCCTAGTTTTGTATCTTTTCAAACTTCAATGAAAGAATGATGTTTCTTGTGCAAATCCAACACCCACTAATCCAGTTCGAGCTAGGTCTACCCAGTATGTGGGTAAAGCCCTCCCAACGATGGTTTTCTCCATTAACAAGACTTTTGAGTCTTACTTAAGTTGGAACAAGTGCTGAACCACTTGAGCCAAACAAACATTGCTGCAATCACATCTCTTTGGTGCTTCTGAATCTATTTACTTCTTTAACTAAAATTTTCTTTCAAATGAAAATCTATTGAGAACAGCTCCAGCTGACGGCATGGAAGGCTTTTTCATAGCATTATTTGCTCGGAGTCCTCAGAAGATGAATGGTGAGAAAGGCTTGTGTTCTGAAGATTATACTTCAATTACTCAAAACCTCAGAGTTTTGATATCTGCAAACAGGCAAATCCATTGCCAAAGTCATCTGAAAAAGAGACGTGCGAGGAAGAAATCTATGTTAGTTACAAATCCATTTATTAAACTATCTCGAGCATTATTGTTTGCATGTATAGTTAGGCAAAGATCCTCCAAGAGGCAAAGATACAAGTGAAGTGTGCAATTGTTCTCCGGATCCTGTTTTAGAATGAGGCCTACCAGCTGAAAATTATTCAGAAGGTATTATTTGTGTCAGTATCTGTATGGATTTTGAGAATAGTGCTGCTTTTGACATCAGATATAACTGTTCTGTTATACTTCTTCTTTTGATAAGTAATGTTGCAGATTGTGGCCTCATCTGAACCATTTTTATCGATGGTACCGATGATGAATACAAATTTTCATCACCATGTAAGTGTCTGGTGTAGATCGGCATGACCAGTTACAAGTAAATCGGTTTCTGGCTGTTAGAAACTGCTGCTCCAGCTGTTTAAACAGTAAAAAGTTTTTTGAAGGAAACTTATAAGATGAAACCTAAACTGGTTTAAACAGTAAAAAGTTTGTGAAGGAAACTTATAAGATGGAACCAAATCTGGTGGTTTGAACTGCGGATTTGGGATACAATAACATGGAAGTAGGAAATGTAACCAAACCATGGATTTGCCCTGTTTGGTTATGTTTTTTGGCCTGGTTTGCTGGTTACGGCTGGCTGGGGACTGTCTTGGTTCCGGTTCAAACTGGTGGCCTGGCTCCAAACCAGCCATGTCTAGGACGGGATTCATGTTTCCAATTAGGGTGTTTTCCATTCAAATGCAAAGAAACTAAAGTGTGCTTCACTTTCTGAAGCTAAACAGTAGGGCCATGACAGTACTTGTTGGTCTTGTGCTCTTAAATATGCGCTTATTGTGGGTGATTATGCTGATTATTGGATTTTAAAATTGTATCTAGCCATGAGCAGTCTTCAACAATTGATATAACACGGTCTCGAACATAGGATCATGTTAGGAGGCACATGCCCAATTGATGGAACTTCCAGTGTCATCTATCCTTATGGGGATCTGCCATCGTGAGCCCATTGTATCTACGTTCGAAGAATTATAAGCCGAGTCAGATGCATTGAGATTCGTCCGGCTGTCTTAAGCTCGTGAACTTCGTGCTCCAAGCTTTCTCATATGAAGATTGTAAAATTTTAGTGTTATTGATCTCACCAGAGAAGGTGCTTTCACTTGTGGTAGTGAGGCAAGCTTTGCCATGTTCGAGCTTTGTTTTGCTATGGGAACGGTGGCTAAACTTGCATCAGGCTCGCCCAAAAGATTTCCTCCTAAATTGCCTCTCAACCATCTAGTCTCGGGCCTGGAATACCATTTTTGCATCTGGTTGCGGTTGAGCTTAGATTTCAAACGAACAGTTGCCCTTTGATTGACACAGGATGCAGACATGCGGCCGTAACCCTCAAGGACGCGTAAAATCAAATTTCTGTATTCGGTGTTGTGCAGCGCTATCTCACTGCGGATATTTGACACTCATTCAAATACGCTGAACCCAATTAGGTTGCCAAAAAATGACATTCAGCTAGTGCTGGGAATCATACGGAGTTGCTGGCTTATTGAGATCATTCATATTCAGCTCATAACCTGAACAAGCCGAATGTGAGCTTGCTCGTTAAGCTGTACGAGCCCAATACCAGCAGTCTGTGTTTGGCTCGGTTCAGCTGGTTCGGACAAATTTGTCATGTGTGGCATGTTAGTAATAGTTTTGTGGTGATGGGTCTGCAAGAACCACGCAGGATATACCTTGGTCCCTTGAGGTTGGTTTCACGTCTTGGCACCTCTGGCAGTGTAAAATAGGTGGATGTTGGGAGGCCAGAGAGTTGCAAATAAAACCAGGAAGGCAGTCGTATATCAAGTGCAGCCCAATTGTGTGCTAAAGCTTGCTGAATGATTTAAAGGATGCGGCTGACTCTAATCAGGAGTGAACATCTGCTGGATTCCACCTCTAGCGAGGTGGGTGACCTTGAACAGCTACGGAGCAGTGACTGGCAACCCTAACTCAGCAGCAGCGTGCAGTGTATTCCGCAATGCTGCAGGTGAGTGGCTGGGAGGGTTAGCATTTTAAATGCGCAAGTGCAATGTGATGCAAGCTGAAATATGGGAATTAGTGAAGGCAAGCTATTCTGCGTTCCATGAATCTTCAATGTCGAGATCAACAAAATCCGGATGCATTAGGAGGGGGAAACTCATACAACAAAAGATCAAATTAACGTATCAAACTCGTTTTGAAACAACGAAACAAGGCCGAAAGAGGAAAACGGAAGAGGCCTACCCTAGTTTTCTTTAGTTTGTCAACTCCATAATTGCAGTAACAATGTCACCATCTGCTGCTTTGAGAGCTTTGACTGCCTTGGCCCTTGAAACTCCTGCTTGGGTCATCACGAGCTCAATATCCTTTGGTTCAACTCCAGTTTCATCCACATCTTCATCATCATGAGCCATAGCTGAAGATTCAGGCTTTGAGATCACATGGCTCAGATCAGGAGCTCTGAATTGTTCTGCTGCTTGTGTTTGCAACTGGGAACTCAAATCCTCAATTTTGGCCTCCCCGAATATAACATAGGTATCTGAAGCTGGACTCCTAAAGACATCTGGTTTTGAGATGACAAACAATATCTGCAATGCCAAATTTCCGGGATATCAATTAAAAGAAAAGGAAATAAACGAATTAAGGATTGATAGTTCAATCATTCGTCCAGGTTAAACACTCAATTCTATAACCCAACCTACTAAATGAGGTCAAACTGGAGAGCCTATTTTATCAGAATTGAACGAATGGACAAAAGGATGGAAACACGAACTGACATTCTTGCTCTTTTTAATTGCAACTCGACTGACTCCTGGAACGGGCTTCATGCCAAGCTTCAACATAGCTTTGCGGCTCTTTTTCTCGCTTCTGCTCTGTTTCAGCCTGCCTGTTGCATCGCCTTCAAGTTGTCCTGTTTATATGAATAAGGAAAGACAGCTATCAGGCATGACGCCATCTTCCTAAGTGAGTAGAGGGAACAAAATTAGAGGTGACTCCAATTATGGACATGAAAACAAGCATGAAAACAATAGCAGCGTATCTGACAAACTGTGGGCCGATGCACAACATGGATACAAAACGCACACACATATGGTTACATATAGTTATTATCAACCATCTTATTTGAGATAGTAGAATATCGATATAGCCTTTGAAAAATGAGCGACACAATCAAGTGTATCCCATATACTGACATCAACGTGGTCTCTTCAGTTACAACGCATGTATGCATATTGGCAGGGAAGCGTCACATATGCATTTCAGAAGATGCCTACATGAATCCCACGTAAGCTTAGAGCACAAGGGCCTGTGAAGTGCGTGACACGAAAATTTTACCTTCTGCTTCTTCATCCTTCTCATCATCTTCATCATCTTCATCGTCTTCATCATCATCCTCATCCTCAAGAATTGGCTCGTCCAGCTGTAATCACAAGATAAACTAGTTAAGCTCGCTGTATCTCTAACTTGCTCAGGGAAGTAGAAGTACATGAATGACCAGCTCGCAAATGTGCACATACAGAATGTGTAAGGGGGATGAATCATTTTTATCTCAATGATGTGAAGACTATATCAATAAACACAAGCTAGGCTGTTATCTGCGACCGACAGAAACAACAACCCAACTTCAAATCAATCATCGAGCTTCTTAGTGACAGCAAGAGCTACCTCTACTGCAGCTTCAGTGCAATTGTGAGGCAATTAGGTCCCAGGATGGGGCATATACAGTAAACTACGAGTTGTAAATCTAAAGCTACCAATAGAAGGCTTCTTAATGAGGGTGAGAGTATATTCATATAGGTCTGTAGAAACATCAACCAATTTAAAATCAATCATTGAGTTTCTTAATGACGGTGAGAGCTAACTGTATTGCAACCTCCACTGCAATTTTGAGGCAATTCAGGCACAGTAAGAATTGGTGTATGTTTCAGCATGTTCATATTAGGTCCAGAGATGGGTACAGAAGCCAAACTAGGAGTTGTGAATCCAAAGCTAACAATCAGAAGGTATCTTAATGATGGTGAGAGCATATACCAATAAAAGGGGCCGATAACAAATACCACGAAGCAGCAATTAAAGATCAATAAAAAAATCTTCGCATAGGTCAGACAAGGAAGGGTTTACTAAGAGGACGAAAACTCTCCACGATTTCACATCAGGAAAAAAGAAACAATCTAACGAAACCAAATAATCCTGAAAAGTACTCGAATTCGAAGAGAAAGCATATTAATTCACCGTCGACCTGAAAAGATAAAAAATGGAATAACCGTAAATCCTACAAAACGCAAGAAGCCTGGACATTTGCGTAATGCGAGAACGAGAAAACAACAATACAAATTGAAGAACCTAAAACATAGATGATAAGAAAAAGAAAAAAAAGGAACTAGAAACGAGAACCTTACATCAAGTTTCTGTTGTTCGAGATGAGTGGCGAGAAGCTCTTCTTGGGTCTTCCGAGTCATGGTAGCACCTCTGGTCCTTCCACAGGGAACCGAAACACTGAAACACTTGAGAGAGAGAGAGAGAGAGACGTCGGCGGGAGGGTTGCGTTGCCCTAAAAGGCCACCTGCAAGTGGACGTCAGAGAGGACAGCGGTGATACAGTAAAACACCAATTTCTGTAATAACGCAAGTATATATTTAGTTTTTTCCTGTATGCTCACACATTATCCTCAACTTCTCCATTTATGCCATAATCATCTTTTACAACCACCACTGAGAATCATAAAGCGTACGGATTTTATCGTTACTCTAAAATATTACATTTAAATTTCCAAATTTCATTGTAGAGGATTCCCGATGCACTTCTATATTTTAGAGACTTTCCGATCAAATTGTCTATCTTCTCAAAATACTCCATTTTATATATTTTTAATGATGTAATACATGTCAACTTTAAGCTCCTTCCTCTTTTTTTTTTGTATGAAAAGAGGTTCAAGCCTCACAAAGCCCATACGAACTCTTTGAGAATCGAACTCCCCACCAACAGCGACGGTACTAAAGCGTTCTTCCTCTTTACAATATCATATCAATTTTCAGTGCTGTGTCATTTCCATCGATTTTCTCAACGAGGTTATGTATTTGATAAAGTTTGAGTCTCTCCTTATGACTGATCTTAATGAGCCCATTATTATCTTCAAATGAGCTTGACCTACATGCTTAAGCATAGCTAGATATGTATATACATATATATATATATATATATACATATATATATATATACATACATACATACAAGGAGCTGCAAACATAATCACGATACGTCTCACATGTGTATGTATGCATGCGTGTATGTATTAAGAATGTGCATGCATACTGCCACCACTTTGCACCCAATTATATATACATAAGGAGCCCAGCTCGTCTTGTGGGCTGGAGATAACTTGAGGCGAGATCAAGACAAGTCAAGCAGTGAACTCTTCTAATTTTATTAACCTAGTGCTAATTAGGGCTGGCAATTTTTGACCCTGACACGACAACTCTACCCATAAAGGTTATGTGTGGATTGGGAACCTCGGGTCATTTTCAGATAGTGAAAAATGGATTCGAGAAAAATTGGATTGTGTCCAAGGACCCCGAGCCGACCTGGTTCGTGTTTGGATCTTGAAAAGTTGAGCGAGAAATGGGTTGTGTCGCATGATTTTGAACTGGACACGAGATGACCCGATTTTTCACACAGTCGTAGTTGTTGTCCTGCCATTTTTTCTTTTCAATTTAAAATTTATTTTTCTACTGTTATTTTTTTTATATAATTGGTGGTTCGGGTCCGGTCAATTTCATGAATCTTTTGAAAGCAGATTCTGACAGCATTGCCCTTGTTTGTCCGAAGCGGTGTGCGTGGGTAACGGCACACACTGGTAAGCACGGCAATCTTCAGCAGTGCTTGTTATACTATTGTATTCTTTTGGTGTAAACAAGGAACCCATGTCTTTTCTTCTTCCTGTCATGTGGTTGTAGGTTTTATGTTGTTTCACAATTCGATTCGTCTTGGTGTCTTAATGGATAATTCTCAAAATACTGAAGTTCGTAGACTCATGTTTTCCTTTAGGTTGAATTTAGATGAACATGATCTCGATGAAGGGTTCTCTATGAGGATAGGACGTCGCCTAACAGTCTTGAATAGTGAAATTTTCTCGCAGCGGCCGAAAACGTGGGAGGGGAGAAATTGTTCTCTGGACCCTATAAAATCTTGGCTTGTGGTGCTTGATTGTTTTCCTGCCATTGAACATTCCTCTATTTGCTTTACGTTCCTAAGAGTTCTATCATTGAATCTCATCAACATTGTGTAATGTCTGCCTTGTTGGCGTTCTATTTGTCACCTTAACTCTGGAGTTCGTTGGTTCTTTCATTCTGCTTTTGACAGTGACGACCAAACAAATCAAAGCATAGTTATTTTACATGTGAATTTTCTTACCCAGTATCTTATTCTTTGACCAAAATAGTCTGCAGTTCCCCAAGTATAGAGGATTCACTTGAACTTGATATTTTAGGAATATCTCAAACACAGGTTATGTGTATTTCCTCGGACCATTGGCATCTAAATTCTTTTGAGCTGAGCAACCAAAGACACCTTTATGGCACCACCGTTGTGGAACTGGAGCATAATGGTTACTATGTAGTCTGTGCCAGTGTCGTATTGGATTCTCTGTGCTTCATGATCTGGATTCAGATATGTCATTTGTAGTTTGGATTTAGATTTGGATCCGACATGATCTGGCTTATATGTGATGCTTTCCTCCCCAAGAAGACTTGAATGAAGATATCTGCGTGAGCAATGACATAATGAACATTATCGCTATGTACCACTGATGCACAGGATGTGCATTTTTTGAGTAAACCATAAGCCCACACGAAAACCAAAACCAAGTGTTCTTCAAGAGCAAGTGGGGTTGGCTGCATGAGCTCTCTTACAAGCTTTAATGGCAGCTGAAGCTTTAATGCCGACAACAATGGCAGGTTGAGAACCCTCATTTTCTTTTTCTTTTGGATACAGTGGGAGGCCGAAGTCAAATGCACGCCTGGGATCGTGAACTCATGACCTTCAATTTGCTAGAGAACCCCTCTAGCCAGGTAAGCTATTGCTCCTAGTGTTGAGAACCCTCATTTATTGTATATGAAAAAATCCCATTTTTGTATATCACAGGATGTAATGGATCGTAGCTGGGTCACATCCTAGCCATCCAGGTGCTCATTCTGGTGGCTGGAGTACTCGAAAATCCTAGCCGTTGGTTCGCAGAAGATCTCAAGGTAGGATTTCAACATCACAAGTCACACGACAACCTTTTTTTCCAGTTGTGAAGCCATAAATGTGCGGTGAGGAAAAGTTCATTTAGGTGAAATTCATGTGAAGCAATCTGTATAACTTATCCAACAATTTGGATCTCATGTATAACCTTTTCGAACCTTTTCTTTTCTTAATTTGAAGGAGGCTGCCGCCTCACCTTGCTCATGTTGAGATCCGCCAGACCACCACCTATTTCACCATATCTTTCACTTCCATCTTTACACGAACCATAACCTCTGACAGACACTCCAGAGGTGTTTCATTCTCAGGCTTGAGAGTATGAGAACAGAGTCCTGTAATAAAAAATCCTTTGAGTGTGTGTTTGGTTCGTGGTGTGAGATTCTTAGTATTAAAGAGTCATAGTTGTTTGTTTGTGAAACCAATGCTTAGATTTTCGTGCAAAATGAATAATAACATCAGACGTCCAGAGGTGCTTGAATTTTAGATTTTTTGTGTGAAACCAATGGGTTCAATCTTTTTAGCCCACCTCTCCATCGTGTCAACATTTGTGAAAGAAATTGGGCTCATGAAGCCATAATTTCGCAAGAGTGTCATGTTTGATGTGCAACGAAATTTTAAATTATTATTTAAACTACAAATCAAGCCCAAACAGACTTTAAACTTATGATCGAAGTGGGACTACGGTGCTGCGCTCTCTAACAAATAGTCAGGAGTTCAATACCCAAGTGCGCACGCACTTAGTAGGAGTCTGTGTGGCCTATAAAAAAAGAGTATGAGTCCGAATTCTTAAGACACAAGGAACCTTAGCAGAATACAGTAAACTTTCATTACTGAAACCCGAAAAACTAATGTACAATTGCTTAATCACAGAAGTTTTAGCCATTAGAAAGGCCGTGAAATCAAAAGATGGTCATTTCAATATGGTGCGTCTGATGCAGGATTCTTCGTCAACCAGCAATCGGTTCGTATCTTTAGACTTCTTCTTCTTGATGTAGCATTTGGATTCTTTTCCAACAACGCTCGTTTCCTTCAAGCAACCCATCAAATACCACCAGATTGCCGTGCACAGAATCGCGAACGTTTTCCCGAACAGCAACAAGCAGAAGAGAATCAACGTCGTTACCAGCGGCCAGCAAAACGCCTCCTTCCGCCGAAACCACGAGATCGACGCTGTCTTGGAATCCGAAGCCGACTCCTTTTGTGTTGATTTCTGAACATCTCTATCAATTCCCTTCTTCTCCGCAACCTTCATGGGGGACTCTGAGAGCTTGTCATCAACAACAAACGTTTTCGGTTTCTGCTTTGCAGAGTTCTCTGTTTTCTTCTTTTGATTCTTACCGTCTTTCTCTTCTTTTTTTTGGTTCAAGTCATTCTCTTCTTTGCTGTTTAATCTGGAGACCATAGGAACCCAACCGAGAGAATTCGAATAAGTGAACCTGACCATGATGTTATCTGCTTGATTTGCACCCAACTGAGCGATAATCTTCTCTCTTTTTTCTTGGAGCTCCGCAGAAACCATGGCGAACCTGTCCAACCCTCGATCGGCAAACGGATTCTCGTTGTGGGTCTTCCTCATTTTTTTCTCCTTTTGGTAGACTCTTGATTGTGATCGATCGATACCACTCGCTGGAGAAGCCTTCAAACAAGAGAACATCGAAGGCAGGAAGACTCAGGGAGAGGAACCATCGAACCGTGAAGCGATGACAGATGAGATTTAACCATGGTTTTGGACGGTATTTAAAGTCTCTCTCTCTCTCTCTTTTCTTGTGCGGGAGGGAGAAAGTAGGACGCGTCCTAGTAACCAGATTTTCCTTCCTTTGGTTTATAAGAAATTCAAGTTTCGTGCACAGCTTTCGTATCATTTCTTTAACCCCACCTTTTTGTTTACAAATTGTGCTTCAACGGTTACTAGGAGTCACCTTCCTAACCATTTTATTACTTGTTAGTGCTGGAAAATGATCCGAGTTGTTGGTAGCTTGTTGGTGCTTGTGTCGGTATATTATGATTACGAATATGGTGTAAAGAACTGGTTTGGCTCGGCTCAACTTGTCTAGTCTAGCTCGGTTAGCTAAGCTTGTAGAAAATTTGTGCATACATGTAAAGTGAAACATGCTAAGAAGGGGGTTTGCTTGTTCTACTTAAAATGATTCACTGATTTATGGCTTGCTTAGATCACTGGGACTTGAAAGTGTTTTGCTTGAATGAGTAGCATGATAAGCTTGTGCAACACTTGAGATTTTTTCCCTATGAAAATGTTAAAAAGAGAATAAAAACACCACAAAAGTATTGAAAGGAAACAATAAAGAATGATCTGAGTTAAATGTTAACATATACAGTTTTATAGAAACAAAAAAATCTATGTACTATTTAGTGTGAGAAAAGGCTTAGTTATTGTTTTTGTAATAGACTTTATTGCTTACCTGCCAAGTCAGCTACCAACGGAACATTTTATCAATAAATGAACCTTTAAAATGTGTTCTTGCTTTACCTAGTCAGCAAAGGACTCAACGTGGCTAACGGATCAACTCACAAGTTGAGGTAACGAGTTCAACACCCAGGGCATGCATCTACTTCAACCTCATAATAATATCAAATCTTGCTTTGAGATGACATAAGATGGAGCGCAATGACAACTGAGAAATTAATGGTAATCCACCCCCTCAATGTGGAATAAGACTTGGTTTTTATCGTACCAAACCACAAAGGGTGAGATTTATGAACTAAGAGTTTCATCAAACAGGGTCGTGGCAATTAAGTTAATAGAAACGGGCCACTTGGAAAAACAATAACTTCTCTGTTAGGGATGCGTGTGGAGCAGGCAAGAAATCATGGAGGAGGTAGGAAGAAGTCAAAAGAAGACTTTGTAAAAGGGCTTTGAAGGCAAGGGATTGATTTTGAGTCGTCACCCATTAAAAAATGCTCTTTGGGATTACATGGACGGGGTGGGCAACGCAGTACCTTGTAAACTTTCCTTGTTTTGCGACTTGGGCTTCAGCTGCCCTCTACCACCCTCAGCCACTTTTCTCTGCCTTTGGCCACCACTAATGCCATCAAAATAGTGGTTGCCGACACATTATCTTGAAATATATATATATATATATAGAAAAGGTTAATTTGGCACGGTACACTAAGGACCCTTCATGTAGATCCATGTTTCTTTTAGATCATATTCTCCTTATTTTTCAAAAAGTAAAGAAAAGGTATCAAAGCTGTTGAGAAAGAAGTGAAATTAATCTCTCTCCATATATATATATTGATGTATAATCTTGCACAAATATTTTCATCATTAAATGTTGAATTAAAAGTATCTTCATACTTTTAGAATTTGTTTTTGATATACCACCATTATAAAATAAACAATGAAAATATTTATGTACGATTATGTATTTTAGAACTCCTATGGTGAACAAGCATAAATCGAATATGAAAAGTATAATTATTTTGTGTTAAGAAACCCAACATTCTTTTAAAAAAGTTGGAGTCAACCTTATTCGAATCAAAGAGAGGACGGAACAAGCTGAATCTTTCAACCGTTGAACGATTGGAAGTGAAAATTGACTTAGTCAGGCAGTTGACCCAAGCTTCAGCCTGTACCTTGCTTCCATGTTGGATCCAACATATTGATCTGACAAACGGCCTATGACCAGTCACCGTAATAATCAACCGTGGTCCTCCATCATGATCTTATCTAACCCTGTTAGAACATCCATGAGATCCACTTTCAGTGGGCACCGTCCATCACCTGTGATGGACGGTAATAAAGTCTTGTTAGGCTGCTTATCATCCAATACAACGGGTAGAATCCGAAAACCCGATGCCAGAATTTACTGGACTTAAAGATGACCAAAATGAACATGCTTGCACTGAACAAGATCCGCATTAGACGAGCTTAACACATGCTGCTAGGTAAAGTTAAATGTAATATTTTTGCTTCAATAAATACATAATATTTTAATTAAAAATTATGTCGAAATATAATTTTAAATACAGTTTACTTTTGAAAATGAAAGACTTGATAACTTTTTTTTGGTCTAAACCACCAGTATAAGCCCAGAAGGACCCCAACTAATCCGGTTAGAGCTGGGTCTAAACACACATTACTATTGGTCTCGGTGGAGCCAAACATGCATTACTATTTTTTGCTTGTAAACCCTATTGAGCTTGCACTTGTGCATGTGTAGTATGCATGCATACACACACAGAGAGACCAGATTTTAGGGATTGGATATCCCTCATTTGATGGGGTTTTTTGGATTTTTCTTATGAGAGATGGGTTTGATACTAAGTCCAGCATTGAGCCAAGAGATCCAGATATCCCTCCGGGACTGATAGATGGCCTCTTTAATTTTATATGCAAACAGACAAATACAGTATTGATAATTGAAGTATTCAATTCAACCAACTTCATACTATTGATGAGACATACATCGTCACATTGAGTCTCTTTACCAACACGATACACAATTCGTACTACTACTACAAACATAAGTTCATCAAAGTCGATTCGGGTTCCGGTTCTGCCAGTTTCGGGTCTTGTTCTATAATACTTTTGGTTCCAGTTCCGGATCGATATTGTCGTAGTTTGATATGGAAAAGTCGATCCCACAGATGTGGAGATTTGGAATCTGAACCACAAAGAGGTCGGAACCCTTGATTGTTGTTCAGACCGGCTTCAAAGGCTGTTGGGATCCGGTTCGACAGCCCGGCCGGGTCCAAACTGGTCGCCTCTAACCTATTGGCATCCTAAAATGGTATACTGTTCTGGATTACCTGGATCAGGATCGAGTTCGACCCGTTCGCTACTCTCGTCTGATCTCATTCGGGTAGAGCCTCCGGTTTAGATCCGTTCCAATCGGTTCCGGATCCGTTTGCACCCGCGCACCACAGCACCCGAAGGCTAGATCGCTAAACCCTAATTCACTTGCAAAGAACGAAGAAGAAAACGCTCAGACGATGAGCATCACCAGATCCTCCTCATCTTCTGCCCTGAGGAGGGTTTTGTTCTCCCGAATCCGGCGAGTTTCCTTCTCGTCGGAGACTTATCCGTCGACGGAATCCCGAACGCAGAAGCTCGAGCGCATTGCAGACGAGCTCATCAGCCTCACGAGGCTCGAACGGTACGACTACGCAATCCTCTTCCGCCACAAGCTAGGATTCCAGCACTACGGGCCCGTAGTCTCTGGAGTCGGCTCCCCGGACTCGTCTCTGGCAGGCCCCGGCGCGGCGGCGGCGGATGCAAAGCCCGCCGATAAGACGGCGTTCGACATCAAGCTCGAGAAGTTCGACGCTGCGGCGAAGATCAAGATCATCAAGGAAGTGAGGTCGTTCACAGATCTAGGGCTCAAGGAAGCGAAGGATTTGGTGGAGAAGGCGCCAGTCGTGATCAAGAAGGGTTTGACGAAGGAGGAGGCCGATCCGATCATTGAGAAACTCAAGGAGTTAGGAGCCACCGTTGTATTGGAATGAGCGAATCGGTATCTTCTTGTTGCCGAGTTCCTTTCGTTCCCATCTTTTCCCGCGATGCAAAGAGATTACTGTAATTGGAGAAACTCCTCCTGCTCTGCGGTTCTTTTGGACTCGAGAGCTAAACCGTTCTTCTCATCTTTTATTTTAGTGCTTCGATAATGTGGGGAGCAATCTCATTGAATGCATTTTTCTTTTTGAGAATTTGTATCACACCGACATCAGCTTAAGCCCGTAGAGGATTATTTTCTTCAGTAATCATTTGGTTCCTCTTTCCATGATGTTGCATCTGCAAGGAAATGGTAAATTGAATAGAACAAGTATATGACATGCTCATGAGCTCTCTCCTTCTCCCTCCTCAAATTCATTGTTCGTTATGAAAGTCCAATTCAGGAAGGTAGCATTTGTTTTACAATTGTCGGTAGCCATTTGAATTCGAGATAACTGTGACTGCCGAGTTGCGGATTTCTTTTCAGTCTTAGCTCATTATTTGGAGAATGTAGTGCACTGCTGGTAATTTAGGGCTAGTTATCAGACTAACCAAAGTCAGAGTTATCGTGAGGCAATTACCTTTTGCGTTGTTGGCGCCAAATTATTGTTGATGGTTGTTTCTGTTTTGCCGCAGACCAGCGGCTGGCCTATTCATGGGTGAGGTGAGGCAGAAATCCAAAGATGACAAAAGGCTAGATTTTGGTTTTGGTTTGTATTTGCTTTCGCCAACTGTGGATGGCCTCACCTGAATTTTTCCCAACTGTTTGAATTTGCCGCAGACCAGCGGCTGACCTATTCATGCGTTCTTGAGTTTTTTGAAAAACTGTGGATGGCCTGACCTGAATTTTTCCCAACTGGAGTTGGCTGTACCTCGGAAAATGTTGGTCTGCTGCTGCTGCCGATCACATTTAGTGTAGGAAAAGGCTAGATTTTGGTTTTGGTTTGTATTTGCTTTCGCCAACGAATGCAATTTTGACAGTGTTTTTTTTTCGATGAGCTTCATGTTATTGTCTTGTTCGTTTAACGTTGCTTATGCCAATCAATAACCCAAAGAAAATCCAAGCGGTTCCCAACGCCAAGTGGGATTGTCTGCATGGATTCTTCATTGCCATTGTGAGCTATATTAGGTCCTTTCCCCATTTAACTCTAGTGAAACAATATCATGTTTTTGGGTTCCCTTCTAAACCTTTTTAGGCTTTCCTTGGCTCTTGTCTAGTGTTGATCTCGCACCTTTTTACTGGAGCTGCATTTATCCTTCTCCCCATATATGCGGGCTGTCTTAATCATGTCTTTCTCATTTTATCTTCTAGACCTAGTTTTTGTTAATTTTCTTTATGGATCTCATCTTTGCTTTCGTGCGGTGTATCCACCTCAATAATTTTTCTATCGCAAACTCCTGTTACATATGTTGATGATTGACTACGGAACCCTTGTCAACCATTAATACCATCACTTATGCATGTAAGGAAAAGATTTTGTGAAATCAATTTCTGATGAATTAAGTATTTTATTTTTCTACGTACTGCAGGTGTCAACACCATTCTCGATTGCAAGAAAGAAAGTAGAAGGGGTTCTCCAACAGCTCTCATTATTTTTGTAATACTTGAGTCGTACTTTTCCAAGATGTGTGGCACCTCTGTGGTATAGGATTTTCTTGTAGCATGACGAAAATCAACCCCTCCTTTCATCGCCTTTTTCAAATTAGAGTTTTACATCTTCTCATTCGGTTCCCTACTTTGTGTTTGAAAAGGAGATAAGGTTCCAACAAATAAAACAAAGGAATCTTACGGATGGAAATGTCGAGAGGGAACTGACTCTTGATACACCGTTCAGATTTCATTTCCGATGTTGCTTCCTTTGTCATTTGACTTGTGATCATTATACTGACCTTTTATGAAAATGGGTTTATGTTGTACGCAATTCAGATCCTATAGAAGGTTGATCTAACGAATTATTGGTGTCCCGTTTCCTTTTTGGAGTGCCATTCCTGTACCCCACTCTCATGTAGCCTCTGGTAATCCTACTTTGTCTAATTCTAATTCGAGGACATGGATAACCGACTCTGCATCTGCTAAGGTAACAGCAGAGATGTTTTTGGACTACTCTGGATCTCCTACCTCTAATCCCACTAGAATTGCTGATGATGCAAATACACCATGATATATGCATGAAAATTGTGTATGTTTTTATCGACCTACGTTATGACAAACCCTTGACGAGAGGCATCATGTTTGAATTTTGATAATATTTTCTTGTTTGAACTCCTGCAAAACTACACTATTGGACTTGGAACTGAGCTGAAAACATGTACATTGCCTTTTTTCCCTTCTAACCATTGCTTAACTTCTTCCCGTCTCTCTGAGCTGCTTCTATGATGCAATCGAATAAGTAAGCCCTGTCAAATTTAAGATTTCTAGGGTAGTTATCGTCCATCTATAATGTTCATCCCAATCCATTCTCTTAAATCACCAGGTAGAGAGAGAGAGAGAGAGAGGGTTTGATTACTAATTACAGGATGTAAATGCAGGCAAAATGAGACATTGCACTACTTTGTTTCAGTTTAATTTCTTTGACATGGAGGAAAGCTTGACAACGTTCACAGGAAATGAGAATTCATACTACTATGCCACAATTAATTGTTTGTACATAGCTCTAACAGAAGAACAATGTCACAGAACCGATGAAAGATCAATACAATATGGATAACAAATGAATGCAAAGATAGAAAACGCGAATGATAATTTATGGTTCTCTTAAGGATAAAGAACATGAATCAACTTCAATAACTTGATTGGTCAATACAATGATTTCAAGCTCGATAAAAGGAGCTCTAAGATCCAAACAAAGATCTGTAGACTCAAAAGTTCGTCGTCCTTGTTGAGTGTAGAAAAGTGAAAGGCTTATCAGGATATTCTTCACATGAAAAGGAAGCAACTCGGGGTGGGTAGTTTCCGGCACTTTTGGGTGAACTAATAGGTAAGCGCAGCATAGATCCTTAGTATTCGGCATACTTGAATTGGATGATTTTTCTATACGATAGATCGTGGTAGCTTTGGGCAGTTGAAAGAAAAATATCATTGAAGATATTCGGCAATTGGGTACTGATGACCGAAGTTTACATTCGGCAACCTAATCCTTCGTATTTTTTTGGTAAATTAATAAATGTGTATAATGTATATTTCTAACACACATTCTTCTCTTCTATATGCATAAATGGTAGACGGTCCATAATCTCTTGGTTGACATGTTTTCATGGCTTCAACCACCGATTACCGTCTTCCATTACCATTATATATTTATTTTTCACAACCATATTCCATCGGTTAAGTCATCGTCAAAATTATATAGAAAGCTTAAATATTTATATCACTTTATAAATATTTAAGTTTTTTAAATAGTTTTGATGATAATAATGATGGTTTTGATTAATAAAACATGTTTTATAAAAGTAGGAGAATAGTAAGATAGTAGAGAGCGATAAGTGGTGGTTAAACTGGTTAAATGAGAGATTATTGGATCTCTATCTCTTTCTTTATATATATATATATAATGTTTTTAGCTATATAATTTTGTATAAATATTTTTATTGTTTGATTTTTGAAATATCGTTATATTTTTATACCTCGTATTTATACAAATAATTCAAATCTCCGTCATTCATGTCAAAGCTAGAACAGTCGATATGTTTTTGGAAGTATATATATTAACCGCCCCCAACGAGAATACAAGGGAGGCGGCCGCTCCGTCTCATTAACCAGTAACGATAAGAACCCGCCCTTCTCTCTTTTGTTAGCTTTCTTCTTCCTTCATCAAGAAAAAGAAAATTCGAATGAAAAATCTCTGCCTGATCGTGTCTCCACCCAACCGTCTCATCTAAGGTTTGTGTCCTTTTGTTGGCCACAGAAATCCTAGGGTTTCTTTTTGCCTTCTTTCCCGAGTACCCGAACGATTCAGACCCCTAAACTTGCAGTGAGGAGATTTACGATCTTTGGATTAAAATCATAGGGTATTTCGGAGATCGCTCCTTCTTTCTTTGGTTGGATTTCTTAGTGGTTGGGTTTTGGGTGGAGTTTGGTAGCCGTGGAATATGTCGATCATTCCGAAGAGCGAATCGATTCACATCCGCGACGTGTGGGCGGACAATCTGGAGGAAGAATTCGCGTTGCTTCGGGAGATCGTTGATGACTATCCTTACATCGCCATGGACACTGAGTTCCCCGGAATCGTTCTCCGCCTGGTGGCTAAGACGAGTTCAGAGTATCACTACAGGACCCTCAAGGCGAATGTTGACCTTCTGAAGCTCATACAGTTGGGCCTCACCTTCTCAGACGACTCCGGCAACCTTCCGACCGCCGGAACCGACCGGTTCTGCATCTGGCAGTTCAATTTCAGGGAGTTCAACGTCGCGGAGGACGTCTATGCCTACGACTCCATCGAGCTCCTACGGCAGAGCGGCATAGACTTCAAGAAGAACAATGAAAAGGGGATCGATTCTCATCGGTTTGCCGAGCTATTAATGTCGTCCGGCATCGTTCTCAACGATTCCGTGCATTGGGTGGCATTCCATAGCGGGTATGATTTTGGGTACTTGCTCAAGCTATTGACTTGCCAGAAATTGCCCGACACGCAGGAGGGTTTCTTCAGTCTGATCAAGGTGTATTTTCCTATTGTATATGACATCAAACACTTGATGAAATTCTGCAATAGCCTCCATGGAGGACTCAATAAGCTTGCCGAATTGCTCGACGTCGAGAGAATTGGGGTTTCCCATCAAGCTGGCTCAGACAGTCTGCTTACTTCATGTACGTTTAGGAAGCTCAAAGAGACATTCTTTAATGGATCAGCCGAGAAATACACGGGGGTGTTGTATGGATTAGGCATGGAATATGGGCATTAAGGAATGATGGTGATGATAGTTGTTGAGAAACAAGGGGATGCAGACCAAGGAAAGAAATAAAATGGCGAAAAAGGCAAAGGAATTTAAGAGTTAGTAACACCTTCAGAGACGGAGTTCTTGAATCTCTATTGTACATTCTTGGAGATAAGCATGTTCTCTTTTATCGATTTTAGGAATATTTCTTTTTCTCTACTCACTTCTTTATTTTGTATTGAAATCTATACAACCTTTTTAGGTTATAGTCATCCTAGACTTGCTTTGCTTGAGTTGAATGAAGACATGACTCAAGATCGAGCTCAATGTGGCAACAAAGAATCCATAAACTCTTTCTTAGCTGACCACGCTTAGGTTGGAAGAAGGCTTAGTGTTGGTTGGCATATATTCGTTTTTGAATGTTATATTATAGTCTCTTATGATACATCCCCACCGTTGTGCATGTGTCTTTCCCCAGTCAATTGGCCTTCTCCCTGCTTATGTACTCAACGTAGTTCAAATTTTCTGTTTTGTTCTAGCTCACCGAGCCCTTTTACATCTTAACTTCCTTTTTCCTTTTGTGATGTCATGTTGCATCAGGTATTGCTGGTAAATTACAGGGTAGGATCATTTAAGAGGGTGTAAGAGGTCGAAAGACCAAATGGCGTGGCGAGAAGTATCGACTAGAGACTGTTTTACATGGTCGCGGGTGCGGAAATTTTCGAAAATCATAGGTGCACGTTATATAAGAATATTTAAGATGGATAGTGCGGAGTCGGCGGGAGAAGTATGACTGTCGAGTGTGGGATTATCAGGCGCAGCCCTCCGAGTGACAGAGATTATAGGCACCTTTCCTTTCAAAGAGAAGGTTGAGTATCTTGCCTTTCAACGTTTACAAAGGTCATGAATCCCTAAACTTCTAGTTTCATTTTGCTCATTAGTTAAAAGAAATACGTCAGATAGCAGAAGGAAATATAATGCAAGGAGAAATCCATGAATGGCGGATTTTACTTGATGCAAGACTCTACCTTGTTAAAGGTGTGAAGGTACCCCTTTTGGTCCCAAACATCATGTATGTTAGTAACCATGTGAGTCTGCATTTCTTGGAGAACTGGTTAGTCCATTAGTTTCCTTGACTTTGTCTGTTGTAAACATTTTGAATGTAATATTAGACAACACACACATACAGAGGCCATCTGCTTTCATCCCTTGGAGAACTCGATTTTACTGATCACTAAGTTGTTCTGAACATTGCCATCCTTGGCATTGGGGGAGAAGATATCTGCATCAACCAAAGGAGAGTCGTTTTAAAATCTCCAGCTAAAACACCAAGTACTATTTCATATTCATCCATCTGCTTTTTCACCCTTGGCAGGTTGAGCACCAAAATTTAGATAGCGATAACCAGTATACTCATGGAAACAAAAAAGCTTGAACTCATGAACTTCACACCCTGAAAAGGCAAAGAGGAAAAAGTTAGTAAAGGCACATTTTGGGAACCTCCCTAAGAATGTGTAATACCTAGGTTCAGATTTACCCCCAAAATTAAGATTTGGATCCAAGATTCATAAATTGTAGGAAAAAAGAGAGAAAATATAATCCTACTAAGATATGTTTATATAAATGCAGAAAACCCTAACCAAAGGAAAGGATTTTCTATCAAATCTAGGTTTTTTCACCTATAAATTGAGGGATTAAGATCTTCATTAAGCTAAATCAACCTGCAGAGATTCGGAAGAATTGATGCAAACAGGCCACCGGTGAGGTATGCCGTCTTTCGAGTTTATTTTCAATTTTCATTCATGCTTTTCACTTTTTCAAGAGATGATAGGCTTTTCACTCATATTGTGTTGGTCAGATCTTAATCGAGAAAGCTGAGAAGCCCAGGGGCAACCGCCGCCTCGTGTGTGTTTTCCATAATTTTCGACCAGTGAATAGCCAATCGAAGACACTAGGTGTCATTAGAAGGCACGTTCAGTTTTTCATAGAGAGAGAGCATTTTTTATCCAAAATGAATGATTAAAATTTGTGAATACGGTAATATATATATATATATATATATATATATATATATATATATATATATATATATATATATATATGACCGTCAGCTTTGGGTTTGAACCACTTTATCTAAACTGGGTTCAGATTCTAAATCCAATCCAAACAGTGGTGGTGCCAAACCGGTTTAGTCCGAGAGTTATCAGTTTAGAATACCAGTTCAGTTTCAGTGACCTCACTGGGTACAGCTACGGCCCCAATTGACCCAACCGTTGCTTTTTCCCATCTGACTTGGCTCAATATGCACTATGTTGTACGGAAGTTGACACGGAAGTCCAGTACGGGGAACAGAGACTAAAAAATAGGAAACAGGAAAACAGAAAATATATGTATTTATATATATATATATATATATATATATATATATATATATATATATATATATATATATATAATAAAATAGAAATATAGAAGGACGTGTTCAGAATTCGAATTGAAGGTCTTGTATATAGAATGTAGTAATTAATTAAACTATGTTAGAATATGTGATAAAGGTTGATATTTCAAGTATAATATTGTTCGGACACTCGGTTGATATTTTAAGTATAATATTTTTTGTGCATTCAAATATGTACAAATTCATTTCTATTAAACACACACTCCTAATTACTAAATACATCTAATTTTTTCTTTTATCCTTGTTCATTTTGAGATAGTGCATTCTCTCTCTTCCTCCTCTCGTCTCATTTCTCTTATCTCACCGGTGCTCTTTTTCTCACCTCTCTCTTTCATCTTATTGGCCAAAGACTCTCCCTCTCTCTCGGTTGAGATATGTTTGTCTTTCTTTTTAGTTTTTTTATATTTTTTAAAGAAGCTTGTATATGTCTCTTTGGTAAGAGAAATGCATGGTATTTGCATCTTTTTCTATCAGAAACATGCATATGTCTTTAGAAACGATATACTGTATGAGAAAGATGCATATCACGTGCGTCTCTCTTAGAGAAGAGATATAAGTAGCACGCACCTCTCTCATAAGAGGGATACAATGTCGCTCGTGTTTTCTCATGACAAAAGACTAGAGAAAAGAGTGTATAAATAAGAGTAGTAAACAAAACAACAACAAAAACTAAGCCTTTTCTCATGCTAAATGGGGTTGGCTATATAGATTCTTTGCTTTCTATCATGTGTCTGTTAGGGCTTAACTCACAATAAAGTAGATAATTTTTTATTGTTTTTTTCCAACACTTTTGTGGTGGTTCTCTACTTCTTTTAATACCTTCTTAAAGGTGCTTCTTTTAATCTTCTTTTTATATGTCCAAACCATTTTAAATTATATTCTCCTCTATTGGTGTCACTCCTAATTTGTTTCTAATAACCTCATTATGTATACGGTCTTTTCTTGTATGACTACTCATCAATCTCAACATCTTCATTTTTGTCACAGACATCTTTTGTACATGTTGATGATTAATTGTCCAACACTGAGAACCATAAAACATGGCAGGCCTAATTGCTGCTCTATAATATTTACCTTTTAACTTTAATGATATCTTCTTATCACAAAGAATACCTTATGCTCCTCTCTATTTTAACCAACTAGCATTAATTCTATGCGTAACATCTCCATAAATTCTTTCATCGCATTAAAAATTTGACCCAAGGTATTTAAAACTTTTCTTTTGGGGATACAATGTATGACAATTTTAATTTATATCCTCTGAAGTAACCAAATGATCAAACTTACATTCCATATATTATGTCTTTGTTCTACTCAGTCAGAAGCTTTACTTTCTAATGTTTCTCTCCATAGCTTCAATTTTCTATTAAATTTTTCCTTACACTCCTCCACTAACACAATTTCATATGTAAATAACATACACCAAGGTACTTTATCTTGAATATGTTTTGTTAACTCATCAATCACATATATACTTAAAGTTGATCTTTGATGTAACCCAATATTAACTTCAAAGAAATCTGTCATTCCTTTATTAGTCCTCACACATGTTTTTGCACTATTATACATGTCTCTTATAAGATTTATATATGTAAATGAGATATATCTTTTTTCCAAAGTTCTTCAAAGAACATCCCTTGATACCCTATCATAAGCTTTTTCTACATCAATAAATATTATATGAAGGTCTTTCTTTTTTAGTCTAAAATATTTCATAAGACGTCTCAAAAGGTGAATCGATTAAATAGTAAATATGCCTGGCAAGAATACAAATTGGTTCTATGTTTTACTCGATACTTTTATTAACCTACACTCGATAATTTTTCCCCATAATTTCATAGTATGACTCATTAACTTGATACCCAAATAATTCGTACAATTCTCGATGTATCTCTTGTTCTTATATATGGGTATAAGTGTACTCGTTCTTCGTTCCTTGGGTGTCTTTTGGTTTCTCCATATTTCATTGAATAGTCTTGTGAGCTAAGTGATTCTCGTCTCTCCTAAGATTTTCTAAACTTCTATAGGAATATTGTCAACTCCTATCGATTTTTCATTCTTAATATGTTTCAGAGCCTCTTTGACTTCATTCTTTTGATTATGTCGGTAAAAATTATGGTTGTATATTTTTTTATTTAGCTAACTCTCCTAAGCTAATACTAATATCTTTATTTTCATTAAAAAGCTTATAAAAATAATTTTTTTACCTATTTTTTATATCATCATTTGCCACTAGAATTTTCTCATCATCGTCTTTGTTACATCTAACAAAATTAAGATCCTTACTTTTCTTATCTCTAGCCCTAGCTATCATAAAAATATTTTTTACCCTCTTTTGAATTGAGTTTTTATATAAATCTTCCTCAATTTTAACTTTTGATTCACTAACAGCCTTTTTCACTTATTTCTTTGCTTTCTTATAAGGCTCTAAAGTTTCATTAGTCTTTTTAGCATATTGTAATTTGTAACATGCCCTCTTTGTCTTGATTTTATTTTGCACCGCTTTACTCCACCACCAAGCTTCTTTTTATGTCGGTACACCTCCCTTAGATTCACCTAACACATATTTCATCACATTATTAATATGTATAGCCATATTGTTTCGCATATCATAAGGTGTACACACATAATTTCAAGCATCTCCTTGAAGGATTTTCTGTTTAAATATACATTTTTTCTCGCTTTTGAGGTTTCAAACATTTAGTTTGAATAGCTTGATGCACTCTTTTCTTCTTTGTTCACTTTTTCACCTATATATCTATAACTAAAAGAAAATGTTAGATAGTTAAACTTTTTTCACTAGTTACCTTGCAATCTTTACAACACAAAGTATCTTTTTTCCTAGAAACAAAATAATCAATTTGTGTTTATGTAAGCCACTCTTATAAGTAATTAAATGTTCATCTTTTGTTGAAGATTGTATTGACTATAAAAAGATCAAATGCTATAGCAAAATTTAAAATATCCCTACCTTCTTCATTTATATCCCAAAACCAAAGTTACCTTGATATCCTAATGCCTCTTTACCGACATGTCTATTTAAGTCTCCTCCTAAACAAATCATCTCCTTTGTATAATTCTTTGAATCACCTTATCTAACTCGTCCCAAAAAGTAGTCTTTATACTATCTTCTAGTCCTACTTATGGTGTGTAAGTACAAACCATATTCAAAATCTTTACTACTAGCACTAATTTCAACATCATAATTCGGTCACCATATCGTGATATGTATACTACACTATCCTTTAAATATTTATTTATGATAATACCAACTCTTCAAGTCTTTTTATTTTCTTAGTACCATAATTTAAAACTTGTATCCTCAATATCCTATATTTTTTCTCCAACCCACTTTCTCTCTTGTAAACATAGAATATGAATCTTTCTCTAAATCATAGTATACCACTTCTATTACAACGTTGCGATATTCCAAAAACAATACGAATCTTATTATTTAGGACTAACTTTTTTACCTCCTGCATCCGTTCATATTGAAAATGTGAAAACCTTCTTTATTTATTATATTTGGGAGGCAATATAGTAGGACTAACTTCTTTACCCATACTTGTCCATAAAATGTGAGAACCTTCTGTTTAATTGATTAACTACATTCTGTTGAAGATGCAGAGGTCCTTGCTTACTTTTTATTGCATTCGAGTGTCACTAAGAGAGGACATCCCAACACAATGCTCATAATTTATATAATTTATGGTATAAAAATCTAACAAAATTTTATGCTGCTTGTCAAAGCCTAACACAATTCTCTTCCTTTACGAGAGCTTGGGACCGATCATGAGAGGGTAATCTTACATGGAACGGAGTTAAATGGGAGTAGTAAAAGGAAATAAAAGCATCTCGTGTTTTCTCCTTAGTTGAGAAAAAACGGCAACAAATAAAAGCATGTGTTTTTTAGTAATAGTAAGACTCAAAACGGTTAGATCCGGATCCATTTACACTCGAAAGAAATACGACGGCATCTCTCCCTTTCTCTCTCTCTCTCTGTGTGTGACAGCTTTCGGAAGCAGCGAAACGCCAACCAGGAAAAAAGAACGGAGCAAATTTGCCCGCTGAATATCAATTATTTTTTGTGGGTTGTCTATTGTTCTGATCTTTCCTGGCTCTCGGCGAGGAGAATAGTTCAATACCGAGTGAAGCTTTACCGGTCGGTCAGTACTTGATTCCCGTCTTCGTTTTCTTCCCTCTCATTTCCGTGATGTTATCTTTTCTTCTTATTGACGACGTTGGCTGATGGGACGACCGGAGAAAGTACATAGAATCGCCTCTTATGAATGAAAATCTTGAAAGTTGAGAAGAATTAAGGATGTTGGTCCTGATCTTTTTGGGGTCTCGTAACTGAATCTGTTAGTTCTTCGTTGTATTTGAAGGGATAGTTTTATAGGAAATTGGGGAGATAGTAAATTTTCTATGAATTTAAACAGCGGTGAAGTTTTCTTTCACTGAGAAAATATGGGGGACTATCTAATGCAAATGGTTCCTACGTAGAGAAGCGGGTTCATTGGTCCCTTTGTCATATGTATATAAAGAAATTAGAGTCGGTTCCTAATTTTTCGCACTCCTGACTTGAGATACGGAAAACAACAAAAGAAGCACTGGGAGCGTTAGCTCATCTGGCAGGGCTCTCTGATTCCCACCTTCAGAGGTGGAGACAGGATAAAAATTCTCAGGGGCCGACATTGTCATAGAAGGGGCTAAGCAACATGTTCTTTAGCGTGTGTTTAACTCATAGTACCGTGCCTTTAGTACTGGAACTGCAGTTCTAGTTCTGCGTTTGATTTGCAAATAGAACGGTTTGATTCACACATATAACTATAACTGGTACTTAGATCCTCATTCTCACTAGTTCTGCGTTTGATTTGTGCAAAACCAGAACTTCGTTTTTTGGGTTTTCTTTTCCAACATTATATGTAAGTGGTGGTGATAATGGAGGCACAAGGAAAAAAACATCCAAACAAAAGAAAGAAATGCATCAAAAACGGGCGGACGGTTGTTAGGGCAAATGGAAGAAGAAGCAAAGGGATGATGATGGTTATAGGTGGTGTCTTGGATTGGCTGTTGGGTGAAGGCTGTTGGTGGTAAATGCATCAACAATGGTCAGCTGTTAGGGCAATTGAAAATGAAAGATATGCAGAAGGTGATTCGGGACAGCCCTTGGGTGAAAAGCAAGGGAAGAAAATACAAGAAGATTGCTTAGATTGTCGGTTGTTGGGTGGTGGAGACAGCTGCAGGTGGTGGTGATTTGGCAACAACAATGCGGGAGAAAGAGGGGTTAGGGTGATGGAAAGTGGGAGAGAGAGAGTCGAGATGCAAGAAAGCGTGAGAGAGATGGGGCACTCAAGGGTTTTGTTTGTGTGCCAGGCTTGGATCTAGGTCTGGCGTACCACTTCCCCCCCCCTAGAACTGCATTTTTCACTCAGTATGGGCCCATATAACTACAGTTCCTTGCCCATCCGTGGTTCTCCGTTCGATACGCAATGGTGCTGGGTACCGCAAGGACCAAAAAATGAGGTCCAGCCCCCTTGGAACCACGAATCAAACACGCCCTTAAGGCCTAGGGAAAATGCAATCTTCGGGGCCCCCCTTGCCTCCACTGCTCACGTTGCAGGTGGTGAGTTTGATTTCTGCGGCGTGCATGAGTGGCTGTGTTTTAGGCTTTGGCCTCGCGTTGTGGAAAACCAAAAACAGCAAAACAGAGGAAACAGAGGAAAAGTTTGAATCTGAAGGCGCACAGGATTCACATAAAAAAGTGCGCTTTGAGTTATATTCTCGGCTTTGGTGTGGTGAAGTTTGATTTCCTTTTTTTTCTTTGGATTAGCAAGCCGGAGTTAGTGTACATGAAGTATATGAAGGTTTCCGCAAGTGGTTAAGCCTTCCAAGAGATAGAAAGGAAAACGTATAGGTACTCATGGGGTTTGATTGTTTGAAATGATATATGTAGCTTTGTTTCCTATTGATATTACACATGCTACTTCGGAAGATCTTGTTATTTTCAAATGGTTGCAAAGCTAGGTTTTGATACTGTTCGAAACCTGGCATTGCTGGGAATTGCTAGAAATGGTAGTAAATAGCTCACGATTTGTCAGTCAGTACCCTGGGGAGTGAGGGGAATAAATTGCTGTATCACTTTAAGGGGAGATGGACTTTGCATGCTCTACTTACTTTCTCTCTGCAAAATTCATTGGTTTCATCCTTTTTCCTGGTTATATCCACTTACATTTTGTGTATGGCAGTGCATGCTTCTCTCTCTCTCTCTCTCTCTCTCTCTCTCTCTCTCTCTCTATATATATATATATATATATATATATATATATATATATATATATATATATATATATATATATATATATATATATATATATATATATATATATATATATATATATATATATATATATATACACACACACACACACACACATAAAAACACTGAATACAAAAATATAGAGCTTATGGAATATGCATACAAGCAATCATGCTAAATCGCCTTCAATGATCTCAACTGTTTGATAAAAGAGATGGATGGTTGAGATAAAAAGCAAAAAGGTGCCTTTTGAATAAGTACAACAAAAGTAAATGGGTTTTTTTCAATTTTTTATATCAACCATCCATCTCTTTGATCTAATGATTGGGGATTATTGAGAATGCTTTTGCAAAATTACTTGTATACACATCCAACAAGCTTATGATGTATGAAGTGTGCATGCTTACATGCTTGTATACGTGATTTTTTTATATGTATGTACGATTAAATTTATATATGCTTTAGCCTTCCAAGCTTTTAGAATCTCCAATACTCATTCCTATGTTGTCCTTGCTTATCCTTAACCATTACGACATTTGGAAAGGGATCTCCCTTTTCTTGATACAACAAATATCACTTCAATTTACCATGCTGAAAATAACACTTCCATCTCCTTCGCATCTCTGCTGGTACAATTCACCAAATCGGGTCATTTATGTCTTTCCAGTTCTTTTCTAGTTTTCCTTGTCAGTAAATCCAACTTGAAGGCAACCTTTCGCTGATGTCTCTCTTTGAACATGTTTGTCCCTCTATGTCTTGCATTACCAAATACCTTCTCTCCTTTGGTGCAACAGGTGAAAGTACAGCCTGAATAAGTGGAAGTAAAGAGCTTACTGCCTACATAAGTCAACTAAAGCACATTGCAACAACTTGGAGTACGAAGCAATTATTCAACTATTACTGGATGCAGGATAAAACCAATTAGAGGACCAACTTAGGGGTAAAATGATCGACTTTCATTGCATGCCTATTCTTTATACCTTGGTTAATCTTCTCGATAACTAACTTTCCTATGAAACCCTTTCTTTCTTATCTACAAATCACTTGCATATTTTGGAACTATTTTCTTCAAATGAACCAAAAAATTAGCACTGAGTCTTCTGGCACGAGGAAAACACAGTGTTCAAGAAGCAATAAGAACATACACTCTTTTGATTATTTTGCACCAAAGATTTCTCTGCTCATACTCTGAGTACCATTAGAGATCTTACATAGGAAGAGAGAGAAGACACTCTTTCCAAGAGAATAACATGGCCGTTTCAAATACCTAAGAAAAACTCAATCTTTTGGTTTCTTTCATCAGGTATGCGAGATGGCAAATGCTTTTGCTTCAACTTTATTGGCGCTTGTCCCCGTGAAGTATATCCCTTTGGTATGTACAACTATGTAGAGATTACATGCATGTTCATGGCTTCATGGTTGCGTCAAATCTATCAAGCTCATATTTTATTGCAGTTTGCATGTGCATCGGTTTCTTCTTGCAGTTTGATGTTTTTACCTATTTAAATTTTACCTTTTCTCAAGTGGAAGACCAGAAGAAATAGCATGATCCTCGGAGGTGCCTCTTATAGAGTGCATGTGCCTATGAAATTGATAGTTTGTGCTTCACAGACTCGATCCACCATAGATATAGCTGAAGAGGAACGAGAGAAGTGGGATGCTTGTAAGAATGCCCTGTCTTTCATAAAGTTTAGTGCGGATGAAGCGGATGCCATCATTAGCAAAGCCTTTGGTTGGATGAGTTCACCTTACTGGAGCGAAGAGAAAACAAAAACGGTACCAGACATTGCTGTGGTGAATGAGGTAATAGGCTACCTCCGAAATTTGGGACTTTCTGATGATGATATCTACAAGTTGCTTAAAAAGTTCCCAGAAGTTCTAGGGTGTGAACTTGAGGAATCGAAGAAAAATGTGGCAACTTTAGAGAGACAATGGGGAATCAGTGGAAAATCTCTCAGAAGCCTCCTCCTGAGAAATCCGAAAGTTCTTGGTTATAATGTGGACTGCAGAGGTGATTGTGTGGCTAAGTGTACAAGATGTTGGGCCCGCTTTTAGCCCATTTTCTGTTGCTCTAAATCATTTGGATTGTTTTCTATGTATAATAGTCCGAAGTAATGCTGAACGTGTATTTTGTGACATTTATTCATATACAAGGAAGTGCATCAGATAGGGGATCCCCCTATTTCCATTTTGCAAATCCAGAAAAGAACGGTTGAAGCCCCAGCCCCTAATAGCTGCCTCTGCATTCCTAGAATGATACTATACTCAGAGATTAGTAAAAAGTACAAGAATGATGTGAAAGTTCTGTGCTTCTCTCTTGATCTTTTTGCCACTACGTAGATATATAATAAATTGTGCTGGTAAGCTGGTTTGTGGCTGCTTTCTGTTGATTGTGTTAGACTAGATCGCTGCTGTTTAACTAATCAGTCGTGCACTTGATTGTGAATGTAAATTCGACAAGATTTGATACAAATTAAGAGTATGCCTAACATCATATATATGTTTGATGATGGTTCAAGCCTCATTTATAGCTGCATCCTGGAAAGGTAAGGATCAGATCATCTTTGTTTCTTCATGAATCATACTAGTCTGATCTTTATCACCTCAAACATGAATCATAAGAAGCTGCTGGAATTTAATGGATCTTTGTTTATAATATCAAACAATTGAAGGCTAATTGATGTTATGCTAGTCTGCAATTTATTCTTTCTGTGAAGCGCCTATTGGTGTATCACGGCAATTCAATCTCTAGCAGCACCTTGGGAATGTTGATGAGATCGAGATCAATGATGAATCCATGTAACTGACCTCGCTTAGTGTGAGAAAAGGTGCATCTTTCTTTTTTATTTTGGTTGGACCCTGGAAACGTTAAGAATTGGATTGTCTCGTCTTGATTGCTTTATTTCTCTATACTTGCTCTTCACACTCTTACATGTTGAATCCCAAATCAAGGATTAAACATCCATATCAGGTTAAGCGTCATAATTGCAGTATATTAAGGTTCAAGTATGGCCTTGAAAATTTTACGGATTCTCTTGATTGGTTCTCAAAGAAAGATGATATGGCAAACCATTAGGTTCTCACCCTAGTCGACCTTAAAAAGGGATACTTAGATGCCGGGCCTTCCTTTGATCGCTTCAGTTGTGGTAAATTCCTGGCACTTGTAGTCAGGGGTTGCACCATTTTGCTTGCTAAGTCTTTGAGTCGGCTGTGGTTGGAGGAGGCTCCAACTCGTCATTGCTTTGTTAGCTGTTGATTTTGGGTAAGTTTTTGAACCGCCCCAAGTTGCTGCTTACCTTTTTTATTTTTTATTAAATTGTTACAAATTGGAAGCCTACAATCACGAGGTATCCGAGATGCCGTGAATTACCCTCCAAACTTATATTGATACAAGCAAGAGATGGGAAGGTAAACTAGCTCAACCAACCTACTCATCACTGTTTGTTGCTTGCTAACGAGCTGAGAAGGCAAAAAATATCCGATAATCAATTTGGTTTCTCTCGCCACACACACGTGACTATCGATAATTCTAATAGTGTGGTACAATTGCTTGCTATCGGAACAGATTGCAAATGAATGACGTCTCACCGCAAACAGAATCCAGACAGGATGTGGGAAGAAAAGAAAAGCTTTACCGAAGGGGGAGAAGATTGTTACTAGCCATAGCATGTGAAGCAGAAAAGGTTACCCTTTAAATTAGAAAAAGCTCTACTTCAATAAGATCAGCATGCCATTCACTGGTAATTGTTTGTGCTTGTTCCATAAGCACAAGCCCACAAAATTTCCCTCGATAGATCGACCGGGCATCGTCACCTTCCCTTTATCAGATTGATTTTTCAGCAACTGACGTTGTAACGGGGATATAAGAAATACATTACAGGCACAAACTGCACTTTGGCGGTAGCCCACGACCAGCACAAAAAACGTGAATGGTTGTTTGTGACTCGCAGCTTGAACAGCATCCCTATGCTCTCTTAATGTAGATCAGCCCTTCGAGCTACGTGGCCGCTTCTTGCCTTTGCTCTCGCTTCCCTGAACTGCCTTAGATGAACTAGATTTCACCTTCACGGGTGGACCATTCAATTGAGCTTTGGAACTGGACTTGGGCGTGATGCTTTTTGACTTGCTGGGGGGAGCTTCCTTCCTGAGCATTTGGATAGGGATCAGCAAGAAATTAAACCATGGCAAGCAAGCGTAACCTACCACCAACCAACCTTTTCTTCAGTGAAGATTCCTCCTTGACCTCTTTGCCTCTACTTGTGGTGTTGGAAGTCTTAATCCTTTTCTTTGGAGGAGGCCTGATTGACAAACAAAAACATCACCAAATCAAGAACAGTATACAAAGAAAAAATACAGAGAGAAGCATTAGAAGTCCACTTACGTTGCAGCTGAAGAATCAGCGCTAACACCACTTCTTGAATGCCCCTATATTAATTCATGATTAGAAGTAGCATTTCAAACGAAAACAGATCAAAGAATGCATTCAAATCTTTGCATACCACTTCTTGTTTTTCAGCTTCAACATACTCCCAGTGCTCTTTGGACAGCCGCAGTTCCTCTTCATCTCCATCGACATAGGACACCTAGAAACGGATAGAAATGTTTCATGTGCTATATGTATGCGCATGCAACTTTAGGGAAAAACCATGATCTTCAAGAAAAAAATCCTTACTTTATGCCTCTTCTTGACAGGATCATAGGACACAATTGTCCCCTTGTAAAACCTGAAAGAGACGAGCATAACTAAAATGTGAAGCTTCATGTGAATTGAATTCCTACTCAAATGAAGAAAACACCAACTGAAGAGGAGAAGAGAGAGGGTTCAAGTGGCAACTTCCTGATCAGATTAGTGTAAGCATACAAATGGACAGGTTGAAGCCATGCAATAACAGAGCAACAGACTTGCTGTACACATGCACTAAGATTCAGTGCAAGTGAAAACAGACAGGGCAAGATTAAAATCATCTAGGATTTACAAGCGTTAGAGGTTTAGGAAGAACGCAGGCCTAGCTCCAAGAAGAAAGACTTAAGGAAAAGGCTAGATATAACAATGCAGATTATTATTCTCTAAATTGAATCCATTCGAACAAGAAAGAGAACAGCTTTCTTGTTAAAATGCTACAAATCAGGCAATGGAACATGGCCGCAGGCAAGCCGAGAGAGTTTCATGTTACATCTAAATGTTTTTGGAGCTTGAATGTGAAACCACTCAACATATCCAAAAGCAACCCGACATAGAGAACCAAAACCACAAAAAAGAGAACACTAAGGAAGAGTTGTATCAATAACACAATGATGTAATCAGTATGGCTCGCATGTGAATAGGATATCAGGAGGAAAACAAAAAAGGAACATGAAGGGGCTGTGTTTCTTACTTTTTGTCCAATGGCCAATAGACTTTAATTTGAGATCCAACAAGGCTTTCATCAGAGGCCTTAACACAGTCTGTAGATCCATGAGTCTGGCAAAGAAACAACGGCCAATGAATAAAAAAAGACTGAAAGTTATAAACATGTTCCGCTTACAATCTAATGAATCGAATAATACGGTAAGGAAATTTAGAACAATCCTGTCCTAAAATACCAAAGGGTGTTAAATATGACCACAACAAAAGAAGACGTTGACAACATACAGGATGGCAACCTAATATGATGCAGAAGCTGCATCCCATCACCAAAACCAGGAACGGAACGTGATGTTGAAAAAATGAAATGGCACAAGTCAAAAGAGAACACATGTAAGTCGTGCAAATTCCAGTATTAGGCTATTAGCCCATGGGACTGCCAAAATGCTCCCAATCAAGTCACCGAACATAAAATTCCAAAACTTCAAGTATCAAATTCTATGCGCACATTCCCTCGGAATCAACAGATAAGTATGCAAGGTAAGTAACAATGATTTTTAGGAAGTCCGTGACATAGTGTCATAGATGCTTAGCTCACACTATCACAATTGAAGGTCTTGGATGTGACACAAGCAATTGGTTGCCCAGCTTGCTTGTAAACAAAAGTGCATAAGATGCATTAACCATACACCGTTTAGGAAAAAAGAGACCCGGACAACAAATTCATCAGTTCTAATGCATGGTTATAGTCCCTTGTTATTGGAAAGAGAATAATAAAATCAATCATATAGTAGTAGAAAGAAAAGCAGAAGAGATAACTATGATAATAAGAGCAAGACCCAACTATATCAAAATGCATCCCAAGTTCCCAACGTCCACAAAGAGACGAGTAGGGTTACCAGTAAACTACGTCCAACATTTGCAGCATTTTCAAATGCAAGAAGATGCATAACAACTCATATCCTCATAAAAGTATCATTTCAGAGTTCTACCTCATCTTTTGTTGTAGTCCTACATCCAGGTGTCCTTTTGATAGAGGAACTCTTAATACTCGTCTCCCCTTCTTTAAGTGCAACATCAGCAGATTTCTTTGTAGCAGGAGATTTCTTTGTAATCAGAAAGACAGCTCAATAATTTTAAACAGCGTGGATATCACAAACCAGCACATTCAATTTTGGAAGAAAACACATTTAGAAGTACCTTGTTATCAGATTCACCAGCTTTTCTTCGATCTTCAATCTTGTCAATATAGCCCTTGACCTTTCTTCCCAGGCTCTTTGACAGTGGTGTATTCTCATCATCTTTTGTAGCATTCCTTTGTGATGGACTCTGTACTGACTTAGCATCTGCACCTTTCTTTCTCTTTTTTCCTTTTTCAATCTTCTTAGGCAACAAAGGTGAAGTCTCTTCTTTCTCGGTATCAGTGGCTATAGAACTTACTTCTCTGTGCAAAGCTGATGGTTCTGATTCAGTTTTGGCGTCCCCTTTGTAAGCAGCAACTCTTCCTCGTCCTCTTTTAGATTGAGATGTATCAAGAAGCTGACTTTTGGCTGAAGAACCAACTCGAACTTGTTCACTAATTACTTCTTTTTCAGATTCTGATGCTGTAATTGCATCCTTCGCAGTTCGACCTTCGGGCTGCAAGGGTTCACTTTCCTTCTTGTGACCTTTTTTACTCTTCCGTTGCTCCTTTGTCTTGCCTTCTGGAACAGTTTGGGCACCATCAGAACCTCCACTTGACTTTTTCAAAGAATTAGGTTTGCTAGCCGTAGTTTTCTTTGTTGCTTGATCAGACTTAGCTTCTGCTTTGCTACTTGGCTGCTCAGCATTATCAGGGGTAACCTCACTTGAACTTGTTCCTTTTTCCATACCAACAACCTGAGATTTTCTTTTTGGAGAATGTTCTTCCTTTGAAGAGTCATCCTTGAGAGATGACAAGGATCCATTACGCAACTTTGTTTTAGTAGTTTTACCTTCATCCTCATTCACTTCAGGAGAAACATTTTCTTGATCCTGTTCTGCAGCCTTCTGTAAAACAGAAAAAGAAAACTAACATTAAGCATCATGCAAGCAGCTATGCCAGACTGAAAAAGAAACAGCATAAGCAGAGTAATAAATATTCAGTTCCAGATGGTCTTGTTTGGACTAAGCAGAGGGCTTAGTAATGAATATCCAACGTGACACTGTACTGATGAAGGTCTAGCATCTGGTATAATGTCAAAAGAGAGGTCCAGCACTCCTAGGTCTAAACTAATTTCTTTCCCTTAACCTAAATGCTGTATTAGTTGACCTCTTTTTCCCCGATTAATTTCAGCCTCCTTTTGGTAAAATGATGCCTATTCTGATTGACTGAATGAGTGAAGAAGAAATGGTGCATAAGGATACACATGAAGTGTTGATTCACTTCTCTGGTCTGATCACCAAGTCGACAATTTTCACAACAGTTATAGACTAGCTCTATGCACAAACTAAACACAATACAGACCATGCAATGACTAGCAAATGAAAAGGAAGACAACCACATTTTTCACATGAACCCAGTGAATTCATGGTTCATTAACCATTGAATACAGAAACTTGACAACATATAGAGTATATAAATATAGGTGGATAATCAACACAGTTGGTATTAACATAGTTCATTTTCTCCTTTCCTCTCCTTTTTCCATCAGCACAAACACTGGAACAGGAAGGCACCAAGGGCAGAGAATGACCAATCCCACATAATTTTCAAAGTTGTTCTAGTTAGTTCATCTCATACAACAACTAAGCCTTTTCCCATACTAGATGGGATCGGCTAGCTAGTTCATCTCATGTCATAGAAATTTGAAGTCAACTGTCAAATAACACGAAATATACTCAATTGAACAACAGAATGTTTGATCCAGTGAAGTATGAAGAGAAAAAAGAATATGCCTCTGAATTTTCTGCAGAAACAGCATCAGCTGGCACATGATTTCCATCTTCCTGCAGGTTATATTGAAGGAAAGAAAAGTAACCAACAAATAAGAAATCTACTGGACAGGATCACAACTAACGAATGATATCACCAAGTAAATCTGTAATTTTGTTCAGCTGATTTGTGTTGACCTGTTTCAGTTCTCTTAGCACAAGCACATCACGATTTATATTGTAACTCATTGACATTCACATGCTAGAGTTGGCAGCTAAGGATTATTTTGGGATTAGGAAATGGGTAATATTTTGATTCAGATATGGCTAATTCTGCTGAGGCTTATTTCCAGTACTCGAGGCGAGTAAAGCTTAGACCAAACTCTCCTTTTGCTATAACCAAATGCAACATCAGGTAGTAGAAATTGATTCACTTAACAATCAAAAGATAAAGTTTGAAACAGATGAAGTGCTATTCTTCAACACAAGCGAACTCACATAAAACATAACTCTTCATTGCACAGCCTGACCATGCTTTGGAAAAGGAACCAGAGCCATTCACCTTGGCAGTTGTATTCCTGGACTCACATAACTCTTCATTACACGGTCTAAGACCATGTTTTGGAAAAGGAAGACTCCAACTGCCCTATGTTGACAAGTTATATTAGTTTTGCATCTCACAGTTGTCTTTACATGAATCCTTTCCTAATCTTAAAATCCATTGTTTGCCTCATAATTCTAATCCATGAATATTTCATGGCAACAACTCCCAGTTCTCACTGCTGATATGGTAGTTTTTCTTTTCAAATATTACTCGCAAAGGGAAATTCAAATACCTTGTTACCATCAATCTGACCATCTGCGGACTCCTTGCTTCCATCAGGCTGCAAATATGATGGAAAAGGGATTTGTAAGAAAAAACAATAACAGGAAACTACTTAAAGCCATTAGACTCCCTTTACTCTTTAACAGCTTGCTGGCTGTATTGTAAGAGACCATGATGCAAGGATGTATTTTTGTGACTAAAAATAAAACAAAGGCAGGATACAAATGTCAAAGAAGCAAGACGATGTTGCACTAAAAATATCCAACATTCAGAGCACAACCCAGAACTTTGAGCAGAAACATCCAGTGTCGTCATTTTTAAGCTACGTCACAGTCTGACGGTGTCTTGTGAGAGTCATGTGACATGGGTGCGGGCGCGGGTGCGGGATACTACAAATTTCAAAAATTTTGGGTGCGGCGACACGGCTAGGGTATATAATATTATATATTATATATAATATTCAAGCTACAACAAGTGAGACATCAATTAACATAAGTATATGGCAATAGCATGTACACAACTTTATATTAAAGCAAAACATAAACTGTAAACAACTACTAATTTCATCATAATACACAAATCAATCTTCACTATCCGGACCCATTTATCCAAAAAGACCCGAGCTTCAAAATTGATACCAGATTTTGAAGCGTGGAATATCCACACAAAAGGAAGTGAAGAAGGTCTGCGTTGAGATATTTTTTACGTTCATCGGCGGAGTTTCATGGGAGATGATGGAAGACAAGCTAAGGAGCATTTTGGAAACTATGGTGAGGTAACTCAGGTGATCATCATGAGAGATAAGGTCACGAGTCGACTAAGAGGCTTCGGTTTCATCGTCTTCACGGATTACTCCCTCTTTGATCGGGTTATCCAGGATAAATACACCATAAACGGCAAAACCTTGAGTTACAAAAAAAAAATTGCAGTTTTTTTGAAATGCCGCACCGACACGGCGTCAGTGTCGGTGCCGCACCCGTGTCGAGGTCGACACTCCACCTCTTAGAAGTGTCTGTGTGACTTAGTGTGAGACATGAGCAAATTTTTGGCTCTCCTTTTTCCACATAGAGTTGGTATGTTCTCGCCATTGAGCTTGGGATCTTGTGCCATATTAGCATTTAACTCCAAAAAGGCAAGATTATGTTTTATTGCCTCTACCTCCCTCCACCATACGACAACAGCTCCATGTTGCCACCTTTTCACATGTTTGATCCACCTTAAGTGTCTCTTTTATTTTATCTCACCACATGTTTGATCCACCTTTTTAATGTTTATGTTTTATTGTTCCCTTGTGTGCCTATATCTCCCTCAATGTCATTATTGCTGACATGGACATCATCTAACACACATATTCCTTATAAATTCCATATAATTTGTTTTTGTTTCTTCTAAACAACAAAATGAATGTGACCTCATGGCACATTTTACCAACAAACTTAAAGAACATTAATGACCATGCTAGAGTCTCATTGTTTATGACATAATTTGCATGGGATACACGGAATAGCAGTAATACAACCATGAAAATAAAAACTGCAACACAGCCTAATATTTGAGTCCCAAGGAAACTAGACAGACTTGTATAAGCGATGAACCATTAGTACCTTAACATAAATAACAAAATAGACAAAGAAAAATTACACACTTCTTCTAGCCCCATCAGCAAAGAAAACCTTGCCTACAACAACCTCTGAAATTCTGAATAGTGAAGGGTGATAAATGCTCTCACACAAATCCTAATAAATGCTGAAGAAAATAACAGATTTAAAATATCAGAATGTTCAAAACCAAAAGAAATTTGAATTGCTATGGACAAACATGGGTACAACACCAACAGAAAAGATAAAGAACTTTCATGGCATATATCAGAAAATATGTTCAAAACAGACATGATCTAATTAAATGTATCAAGGAGCAAATTTCTACTAAGAAAGTGGAAACAGAGATTTACGACACAAACACCATAAGAGATATCCAGTATTATTTATCCACCAAACAAAGAATTAAAGATGTCCGGAAAAAGATGGAAGGAAATACCCACCAAATTATGGCTAGAAGCACCAGGGCCAGTTGGATCTTGATTTTCAACCGCTTCCTCACATATTTGTGCAATCATCTTACTGTAGCCCTTCATCGAAATGCCAGAGGACTTCACATATTCTACCAAATAAGGCTTGAGCTTGGCATCACAATTTCCCATTACTTTCTCTACTAGCCTATGTGCAACAGGTGAGACTTCCTGATATAAGAGTAACCGGGTAAGAGTGAAATTTGGATGCATTGTGTATTGTGTGCTGAAAAGAACCACAAAGCTGTTGGGTATACCCGATTTTCTAATTTCACGTTATTTAGAAGAAGTGTTAGAAGCTCTGGTGGAATATCTTCACTCTCCTCCAACACCACAGTCATGATTCCTTCCATAGAAGCAAAGACGCATTCTGCATGATCCTCCCTGGAAATCATTTGACAAGAAATGTCAAGGAGGAAATGATGATTGCAAACAGGAACAACAAAAACAACAACCACAGGATAAGATGAATTCAATGAAAACTCAAAAAGAAAACTAGACACACCATTCCAAAACATGAGAAGCCCAATTCTTCAAACAACCAGGATGAGTGTTTTACAGCCAGCAGTTGTCCCATAGTACCAACGCTCAAAGTAGCTATCATGATAACAGGGACACCGATCTTGACTAGAAGAATTTGGTTTTTTGGACTACACAGATTGTTTGAGCTAGACAATATAGAGATCTGCCACATACTTCTGATAATAATAGAGAAGAACCTCTGAAATACAAGGTGCTTGAAGTATTATGATTATAATCTTTTTGTAGTGAAGAAGTTTCAGAAGAAAATAGCAACATCAGCTAGAAACAGTAATCATAGTTTGCCATTAAACTGCTGTAGTGATACCTTATGGTTTTGAAAAAATGGCGGAACATCTCCAGAATCAAGTCGTCACATTCAAGGTCCAGCATCACAACACATGACCTGACCTTCGCAACAGTTTCAAGAATCAAAACCCTCTTAGCAAAAGAAGGTGTTTTTGCATCTGACAAATCCTCAAATGTTGCGACAATCAGCCTAAATATCTCCTACAATGAAGAAAACAAGCCCTATTAGCATTTGGGATGATC